>JAJHPF010000012.1:1671796-2259296 GCA_024447775.1 Carex cristatella
AATATTATGTATTTGTTTATATTTTTAAGTGAACAAAATAATCAAATAACGTCTAATCAACATAAAATATAGAAACGAAAACAAAGTGAATAAAATCAGCAAATAACGTCTAATCAACATAAAATATAGAAACGGAAATATAAAAATACTACGTCAAGTCTACAATAGGAAATATAAAAAACTAGCGATGACGACGAGGAGGACCTGGACAAAGGATGGCGGATGACCGGGGCAAACCTAAGACAAAATTAAATTCATAAATTTGGTTTGCTAGAGCATGTACCTTCCAGTCCTTGAAATCAAACCGGGAGACAAAATGCTTGTATGAAACTTCTCCTGTGGCAATTGCACTTGCTACTGGTGCATTTCTCAGTGCTGAAAAGTATTTTTTAACATAAAAATCTTAAACTTAATTTTTGAGACACTAAACGACATTTTTTGGCGATTCTGATTTTTCTGAATACCTGGGGTAAACCCCAGGTTGACGGCGGTGACCGTCACCTCCTCCCCTTTCCGAATTGGGGACATACACGCCAATCCGACTTTCCTAGCAAAAGTTATGGCCGTTTAAAGTTTAAAAAAAAAAAAATGATGCTTCCAGCCCATTTTTTGTCACCACTGGGGCTTGAACCCACGTCCCTTGGGTGAGAGTCACACACTCTAACCAATATATTACAAAGTCTTTCATGTTACAATATTGAATCTATATATAATATATACATACAATAAAACAATAGTCTTTCATATTACAATTATTTTAATGCAATTTTTTTAAGTAATTAATGATATATATTTTTTTTAAATAATGTTATTAAGTAAGATTGAAAAAAAATAATAATATATTTTAAGATCTTGAAAAACAATTTGAGGACATAAATAAGTAAGATTGAACATTTTTGTTTGCTATTGTAATGTTTTGTATGTGCATAAAGAAAATAATAAAGGAATGTACCAATGAACACTGATCAGAGATGTTACTTTTCCTTTCTTTTAATTTCATATTATTTTTAGTCATTATTTTCATATCTATAATTTCAAACAAATACATTCATTATTTAGATTGAAAATTCAAATCCTAAAAAAAAAAAAAAATTAGACCGCCCCTCTGGGCACAATGCAGGAGGACATGCATATGGATGATTCTGATGACGAAGAGGACATGCATGTGGATCTGACTCATAACGAGGATCCTCCACAGCCACGAAGGAGGCGTGTGCAGCGACAAAGGACCCGTGTGCAGCCGCCGAGGGCGTGCGGGTCGGCTTCCAGACTGTCATTGTCCGGTCCTCCTCGTCGTCGTCGTCACTAGTTTTTTATATTTCATATTGTAGACCTGACGTAGTATTTTTATATTTCCGTTTCTATATTTTATGTTGATTAGACGTTATTTGCTGATTTTATTCACTTTGTTTTCGTTTCTATATTTTATGTTGATTAGACGTTATTTGATTATTTTGTTCACTTAAAAATATAAACAACACATAATATTACAAAATACATAAATTATAAACATCATCGCATTAAAAAAAAAATTACTAAACCACCCCATGGGGGGCGGGTTGGGAGGGGGGGGGGGTAAACCGTCCCATGGGGGGGCGGGTTGGAGGGGGTTAAACCGTCCCATGGGGGGGCGGGTTGGAGGGGGTTAAACCTCCCCATGGGGGGGCGGTTTGGGCATGGGTAAAAATATTTTGGGGATCTGGTTATTAATAATTTTTTTTTTTTGGTTATTAATAAAAATCACGGACTAATGCGTACTTTCTTTCTTTTTTTTCTTTTCTTTTTTTTGAAGGAAAACATATGCATGTTATGTTATCTAGAAGAAGGAAGCAGCTTGGATCCGATGTTCATAGGACTCAAACTGAGTTCTATAACCATTCAATCTGCTTTACGATCCGTGTGTATTGCTTTAATATCCGTGTGCACGATCTTAAAGCGAATCAAATGGTTATGGAACCCATCAAACTCAGTTTTCAGGCCGATAGGCATCGGACCCAAGCTGCTCCCTAGAAGAAATGTTGATTTTATCCAAATATTTGTTTGGAGGGGGTTTGTGCAACCAGTCACACTGTTGACTACACAAGTAATTTCTTTACAATATTTTTGTATCCTTAAGAAATTTGGTCCTTAATTCAATTTTCTTTATATATCTTATAACAAAATTTTATTTTACTATACTTGATTATGTCATCAATTTGGTCTTTTTTCCGTGATTAAAAGAGCACGTACAAATGATGGTAATACCAATTGGAACTGAATCTCTTACTTCTCTTGGGGCAAGAAATTTTTGTTCTTAAAATCACTGACACGTGGGTTCAGAATAGATCTGGAGTAAAATTATATTCGATATTTAAATATCAAAATCCATTTCAAATCCACGTATTAGTAATTTTAGGAGTAGAAATTTTTTGTAGACAAGTGATTCAATTCTACAAATCAGAATCATTATATACGAGATGGCCAAAAATGGTGCTGTCTGCCTATCTGTACCTTTTTTCTTTTGTTTAGTGTAAATCCCTCTCCTCTCTTTTTCTGTGTCGATTGTTATTATATAGAGTGTCCTGTTTTCTTCCTAATAATTTGAAATATTGAAAGTAGTTAGGGTTTCAAAATCACAATGGAAATTAAGAAGTGAAAGCGAGGGTCTAGATATTATTAAACAATTTAAACGAACAGTAGTAATAACAAATTATCGACCATGCAGACTGTATATATTCCCTTTGCGTTCATTTGAAATAAATGAAAAAGAATTCATATTCTGTACCTCTCATTATTGTTTCTTTTCCCTACATTTGAAAGCTCATCTTTGTCTCGCATGCAATTATTAATTTTTTTATACATGCATGAGAAAAATAATTTTGTTATGTACGAGCAAAATACTGTCATTTATTTTAGCAAGTTGGCATTAGTGCAGCAGGGCTGTCAAAAAAGCTCGTAGCTCGTGGCTCGCTCGTGACTCACATCTGGTTCGATCAGTAACAGCTCGTTCGATAGTGGATCGAACTGTTAACGAGCTGACTCGCTAACAGCTCGGGCCAAAATTAATGAGCTGAGCTAAGGTCTAGCTCGGCTAGGCATTAATTTGTAAATTTGTATGAATTTGTGTGTATTTTATACTGTCAATGTTAGTCCAGCTCGGTTCAAAAAGGTTTGTAAAATTTATTTTCTTCTTAAAATAAGGTCCAACCAAACCTAGTGAGCTAGCTCGTGGCTCGTGAGTTGGCTCGTCACGAGTTTGAGCTGAGATTTTAGCTCGCGAGTTGTTAACGAGCTGGCTCGCTAACAGCTCGGTCTAGAATTAACGAACTGAGCTAAGACCCAGCTCGGCCCGAACCAGCTCATTTACAACCCTATTAGTGCCCAATAGATGAAAACTATTTGATTTTGTAATGTCCAAAATATCAACCAAAATACTCCTACTTGTAAATTTTCAAGTACCCCACATGGTTGCCTGTAGTATTAAACTTAAGTGCAATTTTTTAAGATTCCAATATATTAATTGGATTTGAGTTCAACTGTCGGAGAAAGCATTTACTTTCACAGCCTGATGAAATATACCTTAATACTCGGCCCAATTATTTTAGCCATTATAGGCCTCAATTCTCAAACTGGGCCTAACGCTTGCGAAATTTTTAATCTTGCAATCCCAAAATCTTCTATTTTTCTGTCACAAATTTATACATGGCAAAGGCATTCTTTTTTTAAAATAGCATCAAATTTAAATATTTTAATTGCTGAATTTGATTTTTTTTTTTATGAAAAACAGCTCTACTAATTCTCTGAATGAGTGGAAGAAGAAACTTTTGCTCCACCATAAGTATATTAAAATGCCTCCACCGATCCACAAAATCAATAGAGTTGTTTTTCATAAAAATCAAACTAAAGTTCTTTACTCAAGATGGTTAACTGGCATGTATGTGATTTGGCTATTATTATTCTAATTTTATATTTTATAAAGGTTGGCATTTATTATTTATCCAAATCTAGAGATTATTTCAGATTTGATGAGTTGGTGAAGTTTATTTATGAACTTCACAGACTATGTCAATTATCAGATCAAAATAAAGAGCTGCCTAACTCACATGAATAAATACATTTGAGAACAAAAAGGTTCTCCTGGCATTACTTTTGATTGATTAAATTTCTAGTTTCAAGACTACAATTTCCAAAATTAAGTTTAAATAAATTTAGGGTAATTATGCTGCGGATCAGATTTAATGTGAACCGTTCATCAAGTTAATGATTGAATTTGTCCTAAAACATGTGGAGATTTTAATTTGTGCTTGGGCACATAACCAACAGGCATGAATTTCTTAAGATTTTCAATATGAAGCATCCAATAATTTAATTCTAAAAATTTACTCGGCTATTTTTAAAAAGTTCAACACTAAACACTTCCTCTTTAATATCTTCTAAACTTTTTTTTTTGTGACAATTACTCCCAAATATACATAACAAAGGAATGGCACTCTCCAGAGCATAGTGACAAACGAATAGTTCAGGTTCGATTCGGTGGGGTCAAAAATCTGTGATTCACGCATAATTCAAATATAAAAGTTTCTGTTTTTTTCACAAATAATTCATGATTCGTATTTTATTCGCGAATAAAATGAATTATAATTTGTTTGCGTTTTAAATGGAGTTTGGTTCGGAAACGTCAGAAAAAACGAATAAAACACAAATTATTCGCGAATTATACGCGTATATTGTTACTGTGCTCCAGAGGAGAAAAAAATTGGAAACACTAACAACACGAGAGGGAACATAATTGTAACAGATGAATTCAAAACTTTCAAAATTTTACATGTAGATGCATCACTCATAAAGTACATGAATTTCAACGGTTTGAATTCGTCATTTGAAGTTGATTCGATATACTTATAGAGTTGTGCTCACCAAATCCTCTTGATGAGCACATCACACTCTAACTTTGCTCTAATTAGTATACTGATTTTAAAGAAAGTGGGTCTCTTCCTTATATTAAGCAAGACACTTAGTCACGTGCTTAATTATTAAAGGGTTATCATATTTTAAATCTGTAGTTTTTTTTTTTTTTTTTTGATGAGATTTTAAATCTGTAGTTAGGTAGGGGGCGTTATATCAAGATTATTATTGTCATTATCATTATCATTACTATGATTAAAATCGTTATCATTACTATGATTATCATTGTTATATAATAATTATTTTCATTCATTAAAAGGTTTCAAGTAGAAATCTGTCTAAAGAGTAACACAAAATAAAGAGTAGAACTAGGGTGCTCCTAGGGGTACCAAATGTGCTTGTCTTAAAGCAACAATATATATATATATATGACAACGACTTCTATGGACATAAGGACTTATTTGTAAAATGAACATATTTTTATTTTCAAAGTTCAAACAGTCGATCCGAACCGTTCATCTTGTTCTCCATATTAATATGTGCTTGGAGTCCAAATTTTACATTTTCTGAATTTTTTTACTATTTATTAAGATGGGTACAAAATTCAATGGTCTGAATTTGATATTTTTTGTACCCATCTTAATAAATAGTAAAAAAATTCAGAAAAATGTAAAATTTGGTCTCCAAGCACATATTAATATGGAGAACAAGATGAACGGTTCGGATCGACTGTTTGAACTTTGAAAATAAAAATATGTTCATTTTACAAATAGGTCCTTATGTCCATAGAAGACACTCTCTCTCTATATATATAGAGTAGAACTAGGGTGCTCCTAAGTTCATCAAACTTCTCGTGAACTTGACTCTAAAATATATCGAATCGACTTTAAACGATAAATCCAAACTGTTGAAACCCTTCTAACTAATGAGTAATGCGTCTACATGTGAAAATTTTAAAGTTTTGAATTAATTTAATATAGAATCAAGTGGTCAAAGGAATCCAAAAAATGAATGCATTAAAGTTAATTTATAAACCTTAAACTTTTTATTTTAAAATTAATTTATGCAAATTTTGTTCTTCAAAAATTTAGATTAATGAGAAGTATTTGCTGACTTGTTCTGATTAAAACTATCTGCAAGTCTTATTTTAGAGAAATTATATAGTTCCCTTGTCTTAGTTCCTCAAGAATTCTCCTTCCCACTTTCTTTTTGAATTTTTGTAATTGTTTGTTTTTTACCAAATTCAACTTTTATTTTTTATTTTTGTGTGTGCACATTTGGTATATCAAATATAAATACTTAATATATTATATATCAACACTTGCACGCATAGGTATCAATACTTACACTGCATATAAAAAATTTATTATTTTCTCTCATCACTCACTCATTTTTTACGTGTTTTCATAGGACTTTTTTTCCCTCAATTCAATATTGCTCATATTTTCGACGGTTTGTGAAGAATTTTGTGAATTTAAACTTCAAACGATATCCATAATAAAGTATTTTTGGGTTCCATTCGCTTTGATATTTTTTTTATCTTAATATGCAATGTATAAAAACTTAATATGTTAGGTATACATACATACTTGGAAGCTTAAGTATTTTGATTTAAAAATTTATAGGTATAGATGCTTGATATGTTATATATCAATACTTACACTGCATATAAAAAATTTATATATAAACACTTGATGTTTCTTTGACCATAGTAAAAGGTTAAAACCAGTGAATTTGTTAATATTTTACACTAGCTAGTGTTACTCTTGATATAAATGATATAAAGTATTTATGTAAAAATTCAATTCAAATTAAACCCTAACTAGCATCTGTTGTCCAATCTTCCATATGTCCAATATTTAGAAAAACTTAATATGTTAGGTATAAATATTCGATGAGTAAGGCTTGGGTGCTATAGATAGCATAAGGTCATCCGTGTTACAACCTCAAAAACATATCGTATAAACTTCAGACTTTGATTTAAATAGCTCAATAAATTGGTTATATTCATAGCTCAAAAACTTCAGAATTTTCTTTTATTTTTAATTCATTTTTTGTCATCTTTCATAAATCATAAAAAATAGTAAAAAAGTTCCAAAAATGGTAAAAGTTGATATCCCATAAGTTAATTATATAACTAATTTATTAAGATACTTAGATCAAAGTTTGAAGTTTATTTGATAGATTTTTAAGACGATAGTACAGATGACCTTATGTTATTCATAGCATCCAAATCTTACTCATACTTGATATGTAATATATCATCAATTGCACACGCTAGCTATAAATTCGCTGGCTAAAAGGCGGTACTGGTTAAAGATAGTTATAGTTAAAAAAATATTTGGAGAATTTTTCTGAAGGAATATTATCAGGTTTTATTATTCTTTTTAATCAAAGAAATATATGCTCCTATAAACTGTTAGAAAGTTTAAACAGGAGCACATGTTGTCCTCTTCTTCAGTCACATCCAGTATTGTAAAAAACGTCCTTAACGACCGATTAATCGGCCGTTTAAACGGTAATTGTGGCCACACCGCTACGCACACTGTTAACGGACAGCTGTTTGCGGTTTCGAACGTTTAATCGGCCGTTTATTCCCGTTTTATTCCCGTTTTTTTTCCGTTTATTCCAGTGAAAATTTATTTTTCACATTGTTTTTTTTTTTCTATGATAGTGTGTGATAATAAAGTTTATAAATCATGTATTGTAATTTCATTTGTGCTTGGATATACATCCAATATCTTTTACATATGTTTTTTTTTTCTTACTTATTTTGAAATTGATTAATTCTTCTATTATTTATATACCATATTTTTTTTTTACTTACTGATATAATTTTTTCAATTAGTACGACATGTTTATTTATGAAATTATGTTATTATCATAAATTAAATTTAGTGATTTTATGTTAAAATGTTTTCTTTCTTTCAAATAATATGTTATTAGTATTTGAAAAAACTTAATTCTCAAATTCATTTTTCATTAAATAAATGTGTTACTTACACATGCAAAATGCTTATGTGTTACGAAGAAATAAGCATAGTGTCATGTTATAATAATAAAATTAACTTAAATTAAGTTTATTTGATAATTTTAATGAGTTAAATAAATTATCTTTAATAAATTACGATATATATACATAAATTTAATAAAAACGTTAAATTGTCTGCATAATTCCGATTAATCGGCCGCATACCGATTAATCGCTTGGCGGCACCCTATCCATCTAATGAGCGCATACCGTTATTTACAACACTGGTCACATTTATTGGCGCTTTATAGTTTCGAGGTGTGTGGGGGTGTGGTTGTTTGAATTCAAATTTCCGAAGTGACGAGCTTAAATTTGAATTTGGCCTGTTGGATCAGAATGTTTACGAAATATTAAAAAAAATCAGTTAATTTATCGGTGAATTTTATCAGATTGACTTGAATTTGAATTTTGATTAGACAATTTGAATTCAAACTCAAACTTTTGAGTTAATTTAAGACTGTGCTTCACAATTGAGGGTGAAACTTTTATTAATGCGAGAGGGGGGTTTCCGATGCCCATCGGACCAGGGTCTGTTCGATGGGTGGTTTATACCGTCCAATCCACTTCAAGATCTGTGTGCATGAATATTAAAGCAAACAACACGGATATTAAAGTGATGAGCACGGATCTTAAAGTGAATCGGACGGTAGAAACCATCCATCGAACAAACTCTGGTCTGATGGGCATCAGACACCCCTCTCCTCTCATTAATGGAAGAGAAATGAAAGTGTTCGAGAGTGAAATTTACCTCCGAACAGTGATCTTACAATTTGGGGGTGAATATTGTCATAAAAAATTAACGTATCACTAATCTTTCTTTCCCTCCGCACAGTACGTCTTCACCTCCGCTTCTTCTGTTCTGAAATAGGTGAAATCTTCAGACGGATACGGTCTAAAACACAGTTCCCCTCCGCATAGTGTTTTTGTCTTCCTCTTCTTCCTCGTATTTCAATTGGAACACAGTCTGAGAATCTGAGAATCCGGATCTGTGGTTGGTAGAGGCGGTTACAGTTATTGGATCTGGACATTTTATGCCGGACAAACGTGAATTGTGTTTGCCAGATGATGCCTAATTGTATTTTTTTTTTTTTTTTTTTAATCTTGTTGGTGGCTGATAAGCATGATGATGTCTAATTGTCAATTGATGTCTATCGTCAATTCGTCATCCAACTGAGCTCGCTCGTATACAAGAGCAAAGGCCCATTTGTTCGCTAATTAAATCACGCGGTGTCTTGTGATCAAGACACGTAAGTCAAGAACAGATAGTGACGAGCTTAGATTTTTAATTTTGAAATGCAGATTTAATTCAGGAGTAGCTGTCGGTATCATATATTGGAAGCGACTAATAGTCTCCTCCATTATATCCTCTAAATATCTCCTTGACTAACTTATATATAAAAAAAGTACAATAACGACCACTAACTAATTAGAAAAAATATTAATTACTTGAGAGACCACTTAAATTTGAAAAAAAAATTACAACTGGCGGACACATGTATGAACACTTATGCGCGCAAGTATTCATATATAATATATCAAGTATTCATACCTAAGATATTAAGTATTTAAACAAAAAACTGGACATCAACTTTCTTTTCTCTCTAGTCACACACATTTTACATGTTTTTAGAAGTGGTTTTTTTTTTCCTCTGTTTAATATAATCAATATTTCTAACGATCCGCGAGGAATTTTTCAAATCTAAAACCACAAATATTTTCTACATAATTTTATCTTTCAAATGAGATACATGATAAAGTACTTTCGGATTTTTCGTTGTTCAAGTACTCATATCTCGGCATGCAAGTATTCATACCTCAACGAGCAAGTATTCATATTTTGTCAAGTATTAATACTTACTCAATAAAGAGCCATTTTGCTATTTCAAATTGTTTAAAGAACAAACTTGCCTATGCAAGGAATAATTTCATAAAAGAGTAGGTCTAATGTCCTACAAAATAATACACAAATGAATAAACTTTAAAAAGTATTCATATTAAAACTTAAAAAATATTCATACTAAAACATATAAAGTATTCATAATATAATTTTCAAAGTATCATTATTATAAAATATTCATATTGCAAAGTATTCATACTAGAGCATATAAAATATTCATACTAGAACATTGGAAATATACATAACAAAATCAATAAAATTAATCTTACTAAAATAATGTAAATATTCACATTATAAGATTGAAAGTATTCACACTACAAGGTATGAATACTTGCTAGACGAGGTATGAATACTTGCATGCCGAGGTATAAGTACATGAACGATGAAGAACCCGAAAGTACTTCATCATAGATCTCATTTGAAAGAAAAAATTACGTAGAAAACATTCGTGGTTTTAGATTTGCAAAATTCCTCACGGATTGTTAGAAATATTGATTAGATTAAATGGAGAAAAAAAAAACTCACTTCTAAAAATATGTAAAAGATGGATGTGTGACTATGGAGGAAAAAAAAAGTTGATTTTCAGTTTTTTTTTTAAATACTTAATATCTTAGATATGAATACTTGATATGTTATATAGAAATACTTGCGCTCATAAGTGTTCATACATATGCGTACCAGTTGTAAATTTTTTCAAATTTAAGTAGTCCTCCAAGTAATTATTGTGTTTTTCCAATTAGTTAGTGATCCTCATTATACTTTATGGATAAATTAGTTAGGAGTATAATGAATAAATTAGTTAAGAGGATATTTAGGAAATCAAATGGTGGGGCACAAAATCTTTCCTCTTATATAGTATCGTATATTAAACATCAACAGTCGCAGTCTTTTCCAAGTCGAGAACAACTGGGACCGCCATTCTCACCCAATCACCCTATTAGCTTATAATATACTAATTCACATCCAGTGCATGAAAAGGAAATCTTTTACGATTAGTGGATCCGGACCGTTCTTTTTAGTTTGGCACGAATCTCAAAGTCTAATAATACCGCCTCTATTTCCACCGAATCTCAAATCAGCTAAGATTATTTAATCTCAAACCGTAAAGTGGGGTCCATTCTCTGCAGTAATGGAGAGGATACGGATCTCTTAAAGCTAGGTAAGGACTGAGGAGCCTAATACTTAATATATATTGAACGTGTTTGATGTTTTTCTTTAATATTCTTTTGTGATCTTTTATTGTTTGGAGTTTGGACTTTGGACCTCTAAAATAAGAAGAAATTGCTGCACATGGAAACATTAAACTGTGCTATAAGTAGATCTAAATAATTATATGTGCGTACAGAACCCTTCGGGCAGCAATCATGTGTTAAGGAGATTTTAAACTTCAACATTTACGCCGCACATTTTATTTCACAAAGAATCCCCATATTCACCAAACGCAACAACTCCGCATGAGTGCTTCCGTTAGAGACAGTATGGGCCCCACCTGGCACATACTACATTACTACACTACCTAGTTGATTCAACTTGCCTAAAGGGCTTTCAATCAAAACAAAAAAAAAGTTGATTCAACTCCTCTCCAATACTGTAGAGGAAGGCCTCACTTTACGGTTTGAGATTAAATCTCATTGCTTTGAGATTCGGGTTAGTACAGTATTGTTGGGATTTGAGATTCGTGCCAATATAAAAATAATGGTCTGGATTCACTAATTGTAAAATATTCCCTCGTGCAATATTGGAGAGGATGTGAATTCGTTGACACACCTCCGTTTTCAGTTTTCAATTTTTCATCGACATCTTTCCCTAGATCGACTCTTTACATTTTTGGATACTAAATCGCGCCGTATAAAATTGTTAAGAATCTCCCAAGCTGGAAAAATCGGAGAACCTTCAAGAAAGTTCAATCGCGTACAAATGCGCACGATATTTGATTATTTATTCGCCACAGTGAATCTGGATCCAGCTTTCTCTGTCTTCGTTAAATTTTCTTTGGCAAGAAAATACTCCCAAGTCCCAAGAGAACAGCAAGTGGGATCCACCCCGGATAATATTCTCTCACGTACTGCACATGATTCCTGTCACTTTACGGTGTGAGATTTATTCTGTTCATTAGAGATTCAAGCGGGCAATAATATTGGGCTTTGAGATTCGTGCAAAGTTAAAATAACGGCCAGATACACTAATTGTAAAAGATTCTCTTTTCAGGTACCTGGGAGCTGGGAGGATGTGAATTGTTCAACCCCATGGACGTTTCATCTTTGAGATGTCTTTATTTCTGCGAGGAGGAACAGATCACTTCTCTTCTCTTCAGTCTTCTCCCGACTCCTGAGAGCCTGCCTCAAGTCCCAACCATCGACTGACTATCGCTCCAAGCAATTCCTCTTACTACTCCCCCATCTTACAAAACCAGATGCAACAGAGTGAGTTCTCTCTCTCTCTCTCTCTCTCTCTCTCTATATATATATATATAACTTGAAAACCTTGGCAAAAACTTGACAGTGGATATCCTCTCTCTCTCTCTCTCTCACACACACACACACATTTAGCTGTGGCATGTGGGAAAAAAAAAGTCGTTTTTAGTTAATTTGTTTTGTTGATTATTTGAACTTGTTAAGAGGTTCTTCCATTCCCTATTAAGGGTTTTAGGGTTTAGGCTAATTTCATCAGAACCCTTTAATTAGTGAAAACTGATTTTGAAGCAGTCGGCTAGTCAATACATCAATGATTATAAGTGCACAGTGAAAATGATACGAACCATGTGCCTAGGCTATATTAACTGAAACGATAATGGTACAATTTCAATGGAAAATATATATAATATTTGTGCTCTTTTATGGAACTGAGCTAAATTTAATAGAAATTTGGTTTAAATTGAGGACAATTGAGGCTTAATTAAAGCATATAACTTCAAATATTATAATAATACTCTTGATTATGGGTCAATTGTATTACTTATCTCTGGGGCTTTGTTTTTCTTAGTATTTACATATTTGGAAGTAACATTTGCCCACCATATTTAACTCTTGAGTCTTGATTATGGGATCTTTTTAGTTTTCTCGCTGTTTATATATTTGATTTTTATTTCTCATCTATTCATTGAGTTATTGTGTGTGCTTCAAGATTATGATATAAATGAGCTAAGAAAGGAAGCATTGACACGATGGCTGAAGCCGGCTGAAGTTCTCTTCATCTTGCAAAATTATGAGAGATATCAAATCACTTCTGAGCCTCCTCAAAAACCACCAAGTATCTTTTTCAAACCTTTCTTTATGTATTTTTCCTTTGTGTAAAGTTCAATCTGATGTATGCTGCTTCATGAAAACTGTTTTCGATACTCATGCAAGAATTGGAAATTCTATCCACGGTAGTCTCCATTATCTATTGCAAAAGATGCCCAACCAGACCTCCTTTTTCATTTTTTTTATCTACATAATGAGAACGTAGTGGTAATTAATGTGTATTTAGGAGAGTAGGCATACCTGTGGTGTTTACCATGTGCTGCTAGGGTGTATCTGACTTTGTTATGGCAGTCTTTCTAATGATAAGTCTAGATTTTTGGCAATAAATGCATTCAGGAATGATAACTTCATATTAATTATGTTGGTAAAAAAAGGTGGATCATTGTTCCTGTTCAATCGGAGGGTGCTTAGGTTTTTCCGCAAGGACGGCCATTCTTGGCGCAAAAAGAAAGATGGAAGAACTGTCGGTGAAGCTCATGAGCGGCTCAAGGTACTCTTTTATCTGGGAAAAAGTGTCATCTGGTATAGTATAAGAAATGGATTTGATAGACACATAACTTCGGGGCACATTAACACAATGTGTTCAACTGATTTGTGGTAGTGCTACGGGCACCAGTCACATTTTTTTGAGCAAAAAGCTGATCCTCTTTTGTCTTCTCTTAGCGAGTATGGTGTCTATAATATTGTGAGTAATCGAGGTCAACTTGAGTTACCTTGAGGGCAAAGCTAAAGAGCATTTGTGAGGATTAGTTAGGTCTACATTTATTTGCCTCTTGAGTCTTGACTGATTATTTTATTGACTTGTTGAAGGTCGGTAATGTAGAGGCTTTAAATTGCTATTATGCACATGGAGACCGCAATCCTTATTTCCAGAGAAGAAGCTTTTGGATGCTGGATCCGTAAGTATACCCTGCAAAAGATATTGCAATGATTATCACTAATTATACCTTGAGAAATGTATCATCTTTGTTTTTATGCTTGAAACAATATGTCCTGTTTTTGCAGGGCCTATGAGCATATTGTACTTGTTCACTACTTAGAAGTTTCCGAGGTTTCTTTCTCTATATACTCCTATAATGTTTTTAGCCTTTTCCTTTTGTTAATATCTTATGATTCTTATCTGACTCTTCGAAGGAAATATCAGCGAATAGTCTCTATTCCTTACTTCTGTTAATATGCTTGTTTTTTTTTTCTTTTGGCACTAGCATCCATCATTGACCTTGTTTTTATTTTTGAAAAGTTTATTAATTGTGGGTGATTTTGGCAAATGCACTAGAACCCTAGATTTAGTTTCTTCAAGGAACTTGAAATGAAATTCTATAATTGTACTTTAGGGGAGGTACATCTCATTACAAGCATCAAACTTCTCAGCTGAGACTTCAGCGGTCAACTCAAGCAAGAGCCAGTCGACCAGCAACTCAAATGCCAGCAATCCGAGTTATAACAGTACTACTGCTGAAGAAGTCAGCTCAATGCAAAACCCTAACAAAAAGGATGATACACAGCCTGAGTTTGACAAAGCACTAAAACAGCTGGAAGTGCAGCTGAGCCTGGAAGATGTTGATGATTACATATACCTGCAAGAGAACTTGCCAGCAAGTGCCCCAATGAATGCCAATTTTCATAATTTTTCTGACGATTCAGTTGAAATACTAGGTACTTATATTCTTCTATTAGATATTGCAAAATGGATGTCTTTTCACCATCACCCCCCTGAATTTCAATGTTCTCACAGTTTGGTCCATCAGAAAAGGAGTTTTTTTAATAGAAAAGGCTTATATCTTATCTACTAAATAAAAATTCACTTAAGATCGTTTTCTTTTGAAATAGAGAATTACATTTACAATAATAAGATGGCATATGAATTAAGGACTTATCTGCAAACAGTATGCTTGAAAACTGAAGAGTCTAATTTTGAAACTTGCTTCTAATAAAATAAGGACAATAATTCCAAGAACCTTCTGGTATTGACCAGAACCAATCAGGAGAAACAAAGACCAGCCAGACCACTGTGACATTATACCATGAAGGCATGAATTGAAAAGTTTCTTTCAATGAATTTCTTGAGAAATAAAGAAAAATCCAAATTTTAATTTGCACAAATCATACTTAGGCGAAAATGCTGTGGACCAAAGCCTAGTACAAGGACTGCAGCTCGGACTTGAAACAAGAGGATCTCCTTCATGGAAAGACATGTTTGACCAAACCTCTGGCCCTGCTGGTATTCATATGGCTGCAACCTCGAATTCACTTGACAAGTCTGTGGTTCCCAACTCATCCCAATTTTCTGAAGTAATGTCACAATATATATTATGAATATTTCCATCATTCCTTGTGTAAGAAAGGGACATCCCTTGTTCCATTTTTAATATGCATGGACTTGTATGGTACCAACAGCTGGATCGACCAATTATCACTTCTTTGTCATTGCTTTTCTGTGCTTGTTTGTGTTCAATTGCACATTTGAGCATGATATGAGGGTTAATTTCGGTATTTTAAATTATCTTGAGTGCTAGTTGGATTGATATATATATGAGGTTGGCTAACATCAAAACGTTTGTTCCGGAGCTGTGGTGCAACCAATTGGTTTTCCGATTTTCAAAGTCCAAATGGTCGATCCAAACTGTTAGATGTGATATTTATTAAAATGTGCTTGGAGATCAAATTTTACATTTTTTACCATTTATTAAGCTAGTTTTAAAATCGTTGGTGATAAACAGTGAAAATTTTCTGGATTATTGAAAATAATGATTGTAAAACTGTCTTAATAAATAGTAAACAAATTCCAAAAAGTGTAAAATTGGATCTCCATGCACATTTTAATAATAGATTGAATGTTGAACGGTTTGGATCGACTGTTTGGACTTCGAAAATATAAAAACCAAAGTGTTTGTTCTACGGCTTAGGAACAAATGTTTTGATATTAGCCACTCACTATATATATACATATTGAATATTAATTATATAATTGTAAGGATTAAATCCATTTTAAATTGGCTAAAATGGTCCAATTGAGGATGCCAGTCCAGTGAGGCTGACTTGATTGAGAATTACATTTCAGCAGAGGTGGCAAATGGCAGGCCAGGTCAAACCGTGTTGTGAACATCAGGCCAGTCCATTTTCAGATTTTGAGTTTACCTGATTGGCATTATTTTGAATTTTCAAAATTTATCAGCTCATTGTCTGTTCAAGGTTTTTGGTGATGGTCGTGACATGTATGTGTTTGGCATTCCTTTGTGCCATTTCAGAACTTTCCAGCTCTAGGTACAGGCACATAGGTTTACTTTGAGAACCTGGATGATTCTGGTTTCAGTCAGGTCAAGTTTTCATTGAGTTTGTTTTTCAAGGTCCTCAGTTATATTCAGGTTGTTTGACTGTTTCTCAAGTCTGAGTCTGGTTCCAAATTGCAAGATTTCTTTGAATAAGGTCAGATTTTGAAAGGTTGACCTTTAAAATAAATTAAGTGTCGTAAATCGTAATAGACCTTTAATTGAACAGGCAAGTGTGCAGGGATGGCAAAGCACAAATTCTGTGCCTCTTTCTTCTGACAGCCACCAAACAGATGAGGCCGAGCTCCGTCGCCGTTTGTCAGCCACCCGTCGGTTCCTTCTGGGGTCCGACTCTATTGATTCACCATCCTATAACAGTGACAAAACCCTAGCTGAAAACCAAGTCCTGCTCAGGAAATTCTCTAGCAACGAATGGATGCAGGACCTGACACTGAACATTGACGAGGGCAAAAAGGAAAATATCTCATCTGCTTCCTGGTTTGACCACAGTCAATTTATTGAACCCCACCATGGGGTGGAGATGGGACTGACACTGGCCCAGAGGCAACTATTTAGTATTCGCGAGATTTCTCCTGAATGGGCATATTCGTCAAGTACAAAGGTATGTTAATGTAAATGGTCTACTCTACACTAGGAATGATACCATATTGATATGGTAGTGGACCAGCTTATTTGTCCCTGAACTACAAAAATTATTGATATAGGTGGTAATGGTTTGGTCAATCGGTCGCTGTTATCACTTCATTATTGCTCTTCTTGGCTTTTCCTTGTGTAATTACAAAGTTCTGCGATCAAGCAATTTTTGGTTAAAGTGCAGAGACTGACATTTGATAAAAGGCTTTTTTGTGCACAATTGTGAGTTAAGTGAGGCTGAATTGGGTTAAATCAGTGCATGATTGCACAGTTAAGAGCTTTTCAGACTCAAAGTGTACAAGTGCATAACTGACACTGTACTGAAATAGTCTGATATATGATACTATATACTGGGCCAGTAAATGGTGCTGCACTGGCTGTAATAACAACAATTGCCGAAACTATTAATGTCTTTTTTCTATGTTCCTGTTGTAGCAACTAGATTAATAGGTTGCGTGCCATGCAGGTTATAATAATTGGATACTTCTTGTGCAATCCATCTGACCAGCCTCTAGCTGTAATGTTTGGTGACATAGAAGTACCAGTAGACATAATTCAGGAAGGAGTTCTGCGCTGCTATACTCCTCCCAAACTTGGCCCTGGGAAAGTAAACCTCTGCATTACTTCCTGGAATCGAGAATCCTGCTCTGAAGTGAGGGATTTTGAAATACGGGAAAATCAAATGCCCTCTGCTAACCCTCAAATAGCACCACCAGTTGCAAACAATACTGAAAAAAACGAAGAGCTGTCACTTCTCTCAAGATTTTCACAACTTCTCTTTGGGAAAACAAATGCTGATGATAGTTTGTTTGGCGGGGTCGACTGGATTATAGAGGAATTGCTGAAGGAGAAATTACAGGGTTGGTTGGAAATGAGAATGAGACGTAGAGATGATGAGACAGGCTGTGCACTTACAAAGGAAGAGCAAGGTGTGATACATTGCGTGTCAGGGTTAGGTTATGAGTGGGCCCTTTCTCCGATTCTTGGGGCGGGTGTTGGTATAAATTTCCGTGACCCGAAGGGCTGGACAGCTCTCCATTGGGCTGCTTATTTTGGGAGGTGACATAAAATTTTCCTTTTATTTGTAGATATTTCTCACTCTATCCGTTTAACTTTGTTGTCAGTAGCAAATTTAAATGTAGGTATTGGGGGTTTAATGGGACTCCATATTTTTAAATTTTTTATTTTGATAATTTGCATTGATTTTTCTATTATAACAAAGAAGATTTTGCTATATATGTCACTTTGAACCAACGCCGCCCCCCCGGCCCACCACCACCACACCACAGCAATATTTATGTTAAAGTTTTCCTTTTGGACCCCCAGACTCATAAAACAATAAGTAGTATTAAATTAGTTACTATACAATTCTCAATTAGTAAATGGTTGGTCCCCATTTAAAAATTTTCTACTAAAGTCCCTGTTTGTTGTATTAGATATTAGCATAGGAAAGACACATTGTGTTACTGATAATGACATTAATCTTATGAAGATCTAGAGTTTCGTAATGATAGCAACAACAGTAATACTTCTACCTTCTATATATGCATTCCATATATTATTTCTGTATTGTTGTCAGATAAGCATAGCAAATTTCATGTAGACTCATTATTATAAACAAAAGGAGGATGCTAGTGCCATAAGTTGTCATCATCTCTCTTTTGTGTTAATACTTCAAAATTTAAAACCCAAACAACAAACCGAAACCATTGATCTCATTCTTCTTTATGGACTATAAATTTGTAATATTTGAGTCCATTTTACAGAAGATGAATGGTTGATAACATGAACTGAACAAGTTGACTGTAGTAGACAAATTTTGGTGCATTCAACTTTATCCTTTTGATCTTATAGCAAAGGAGCTCAAAATTTTAGAAAATTTTACGTAGATGCATAGCTTGTAAAGAAGAACAAGACCAACTATTTGCATTTTTCAGCAGAATTTTGAATTTTGAATTATTGATCCCAGAATCATCCTCTACAAGTAAATGCTACCTTATAGAAAACTTACAGATTGCAAAAAAAATTATATTGGGGTAGCAACAATGACAATTCATTTTCAGTTAGTTTGAGTTGACCAGTAAAAGTTGCGGTGTCCAGTTTTGAGTATACAGTCTACTGATGTCACAACCGTGGCATAAAACCAGTCTTAATTTCAATTCTAACCGTAATTAAATCTCAAATAACACCATAGAAATCTAAGACAACAAATTGAAAAACAAAAACTAAAGGTTTTTTTTTTCATTTTTTTTTAATTCAGGGAAAAAATGGTCGCAGTACTGCTCGCAAAAGGTGCCTCTGCAACCGTGGTAACAGATCCGACCCCACAAGACCCATTAGGAAAGACACCTGGTTTCCTTGCCTCATTGAAGGGACACACAGGTCTCGCGGCCTATTTGTCAGAGGTGGCTCTGACAACACACCTTTCATCTCTCACCGTAGAGGAGACTGAGATTTCAAAGGGGTCTGCTGAGCTGGAGGCAGAGAAGGCTGTGGAAAACATAGCACAAAAAACCTTCCAATCACGTGGTGCCACCGAGGATGAATTATCCCTGAAGGATTCTCTAGCAGCTGTCAGAAATGCCTCACAGGCAGCTGCACGGATCCAGGGTGCATTCCGTGCGTTCTCTTTTAGGTATGCTGCTTGAATTAATTGTTCAAACCAGATCTACAAAAACTTATAATCAATTTATTCTATTTTTTTTTTTTGGAAGGTTGGTTGGCGATTGCCAACAGACAATTTCATTGAAAAGAAAGAAAGCTTTACTCAAATATTTCAAGCAATTAGAATGAAAACCAAATGAGAAATGAGAAAAAAAAATGAAAAGATGCAAATTGTACATCATACAAATTATTTGGAAGTAAGAAAAAATTCAACAATTATCCATCCATTTGTGTGCTTCTAGCTCATCAGCATTCTTTTGAAAAAAATTCTCTGATTTCTCTTCTTCCACAAGACCCAACAGCCAGCAACCCATATGGAGTCCCATTGTCAAATCAATTTATTCTTGATGCGCAGTTAGTCCAAAATGAAACGATTGAAGTATAAATCGAGTGCAATTGAGCTTCAATGACAGTCAGGTTAATCCAACCTGACCATTATGAACCCGCGCTATGCAATTGTCCCTTGAAATAGTAAAATTAATTCTCAATTTTTTAGTTATTTGGCCTTAGACAAACAAATCAAGAAAGGAAAAATTATAAATAAAGAAAATACAATAAAATGAAGAAAAAGGAAAACAGGGCTCAATTAGATCAAACCAGTCTGCGGCCTAATGTTGTATCTTAAATTCAACAAGGTAAAATGAGATTTTAATTCACACTTTTTTTGACTCCAGAAAGAGACGTCAAAAGTCAACTTTAAGAGAAGATGAAGAATATGGAATGACACAAGAAGACCTGAATGAGATCTCGAATGCATCAAAGATACATGGACCCTATGGTCCGAAGCGCGACAAAGATAAAGCTGCTCTCTCTATCCAAAAGAAATATCGGGGATGGAAAGGTCGTAAGAACTTTTTAAATGTTCGCCAACACATTGTCAAACTTCAGGTATTGATTCGTTTTAATTTCAGTTTTTGAAATACTGGATGCTGTTAAAATCTTCCAATCTGATGTGATATCTCTATACTATGTCAACTTCATTGTGCCTTTTGCTGTACTATTATCAAGTATTTTGTAGGATCCAAGCCTTACTCAGTGGCTCAAAATTAGCATTTAAGTGTATCAAACAGTCCCAACACACTAGTTAAATGCATTAGTTTTTAGGCTTTTAGCTCATCTCTGTCACTTTCTTTCGGAAAAATTCAATGTGCCTTTGGATTAGTAAGCATATAGTCTGGCCTATCCGTTACATTCTGTACTGCATAGTGCCCCTAGTACCAAAAGCTAAAAGTTAAGTGTCAAATTGTCATAGGCTTTTGTAAGAGGTCATCAAGCAAGAATGAAGTACCGGGAGTTCATCTGGACAGTTAGCATGGTGGAGAAGGCAGTGCTTAGGTGGCGCCGAAAGGGAGTGGGTCTACGCGGGTTTCGGCCTGACCCAGTCAACCCACCCCAGGTGCCCGAAGCAGCAGTAGTGCTAGAAGAGGAAGAGGATATAGCCAAAGTTTTTAGGAAGCAAAAGGTCGAAGCCCTTGATGAAGCTGTGTCAAGGGTTCTTTCCATGGTCGACTCTCCAGATGCCAGACAGCAGTACCGGCGTATGATTGAAAGATACCGTGAAGCTAAGGTATATCATATATTTGTGATTTGAGCCCCTAAAAAATATGGAATTACATGCTGTTCATAGTTTTAACTTTCCATTCCAGTTTTTGTGCCAATTAATCAGGTTTAGAATCACCCAAAAACATGTAAAAAGACAAATCTGCTATAAAACTTCCCCTTAAAATAAACAGATAAACTGACTAGTAGTGATATTAAATGAGTGATGGATAACTGCTAGAATATTCAAATTTTTTTATTGTTCTTTTTCTTTTTTCTTTTTTCTTTTTAATCTTTTTTTTTTTCCTTCGTATATATCACCCAACATTTAATGTATTTGCAACTGTCGGCCAACCTGCTAATATTTCATGTATAGTAACTAATTATGGAATTGAAAACTGGTAGGCGGAGATGAGTAACGCAGAGGAAGCGACCTCGAGGGAAAGATATGATTTTGAAATCACTGATCTTGATGGTTTTATGTATTAAGCTTCAAAATGTAAAATAATGGTCGAGGTTGTACAGTCAGAGATGTATCATGGTTATATTTGCTTTACTAGTGTATTGCAATGTTTAGTTGTTGCCTTGGAACTCTTAAATGCTTCAGCTTGTTAAAAGAGAAGTTACTGTACAGTATATATATGATGGGAATCCTAGTTTTCATATTGTCAGTAACCTAATTATAAGGATAGAAGTAATTATGTGTATTGTTTTAACTAAATCCAGGTTGAAATATATAGAAACAAGAGTTGTGATGTATTCTTTGGGTTTAGTGATGTGTTGCTTCTTGTTATTCCAAATTCCAATTATGTTTCTATGCCCTAATCTTCTCTGGAATATTAATGGTGGGCGAGCATGAATAAGAACGAATTTGTTTTATTTTTTGCATCTCTATGATTCATTTTTTTTATTGGGTGCAACTGCGAAAATTCGCAAATTTCTAATGCGACGATATCATCGGCCATAGATAATTTTAAAATAGACAAAGTCTTCTATGGACATAAAGATCCTATTTGTAAAATGAACATATTTTTATTTTCAAAGTTCAAACAGTCAATCCGAACCGTTCATCTTGTTCTTCATATTAATTTGTGCTTGGAGACCAAATTTTACATTTTTATGAAACTTTTTACTATTTATTAAGATGGGCACAAATTCAATGGTCTGAATTTAATATTTTTGTACCCATCTTAATAAATAGTAAAAAAATTCAGAAAAATGTAAAATTTGGTCTCCAAGCACATATTAATATGAAGAACAAGATGAACGGTTCGGATCGACTGTTTGAACTTTGAAAATAAAAATATGTTCATTTTACAAATAGCTCCTTATGTCCATAGAAGACACTCTCTTCAAAATATATTGAAATGATAAGCACCCTTGGGCAGAGAGGTAGAGTAGGTCGGATACGTTGAATTACCGTTTAATATATTTTAAGATTTGAAATTGCGTTTTGTCCAACCAGCTTTGGACAAAGTCTCATTCAAAGTCAAGTTTAAACGGCCAATTTGTATTGAGATTTGTGCAAACATATTTAAAACTTAATAAAATTAAATGGCTTCTTGAATTTAAATATCTGTACGAATTTTGATGTGGATCGAACAATTTAGGTCCGACTTTGGATAAGACTTTGTCCAAAGTTGTTTGGACAAAAATCCCACCCTTAAGATTCATACACAATGTTTTAAATTCCGTACATATTTATTTCGATTTTCGTGCTCACATATTTTAAGATAAATCAGACAATTATGGAATTTGTTAAACCTAAAAGTAGTCCAAGACATCAGACCCACTTCATTCTCTTGCAAGCATATGTAAGAAATGCAGAGAGATAAGCATCATTTCTATATAGATTTCTATATAGGAAAGACGGGATTTCATAAAAATCCTTTCTCGATATTTCTTTTTTTTATTTTTATATTAATAAAAGGGAAAAAAAAATTAGTGTAGCATACAAAATTTCAGAATTAAAATCTGCTGAAATTTCTAAAATCCAAGATCTCAGCCATCAAACTATTTTTAGATACGTGTGCAGAAAAATTATTTGTTTTGAGATACGTGCAAAGAAAAAATAGAACAGCTGGAATCTAGAATTTCAGAAATTTCATGAAACTTGAATTTCAGCAGATTTAAATCCAAAATTTCAAAATAGTCAATTTTCCCATAAAGACACCATAATATCCAATATCTCCATATAAACTTAATATTATGTCTTTTATCCCCGTTTATTTATTTAAGTTTTTATTTAATTATTTTGAAAATAAAATTGACTAATATACCCTTGTCTGTCCTCTCTCTTTCTCCTTCACTTTATACGCAAAATTTGTTTGACTCTCTTGATGTACCGCTTATATTAGTGAACCAGTTTAACCCATAGTTGCAACAAATCAACTTATGAAAATATTCACACACCCAGCCGTATGATCGTCAAGAACTAGCATCCGAACAAATCAACATCACCAGGTCAAACTCCTCTTTATAGAAAAGACAAAGCATATCATTCAATTATCATAAATGGGACAACAGGCACAAGATAAATATGGCAATAGAAACCAACTTGTCTCAAAATCAAATCTTCTACCGTATCTGAAAAGGGAGATATCGCTTGCTCCACTATCGAGTCCTCTGCAACTAATACCACTTCATTCTCCTGGTTCATTATTTGGAGTGAAAAGTAGATATGGATAGAGGGCTTTTAATTTGCTTTGTGGGTATGTTTTGTAGTTTCACAATCATAGAGTCAAACTAGTTTTGCGTTGACAGTGAAGAGAAGGAAAAAAGGGGGAGAAAAAAAGAAGCGTAAATCAGTCAATTTTATTTATTAAGCAATTCCGACGCCGATCCGACCGGCGTGTATAGCATTAAGATCTGTGCATGTTGTTTTAATATGCGTGTGTTTGTTGCATCAATATTCGTGTTTATCTTACGTGTACAAATCTAAAAGTAGTTTGGACGGTAGAAGAACCGTTCATATTCAAATTTGAGTCAGATAAATTTATATGTTTTAATAAAGAGTAAAATGAATATTTTTATAAATTTAGAATGAGTTTTAATATAAAAGATAATAAAATGAATAAATTTGTGAGTTTTTAAAATTTAGAGAGAGAAAATACGTAATTTTGAAAATTTTGAGAGGTACAAGGGAAATTCTCCCTTAAAAAATGCTCCAAATGGTCTATCAGTAACCACAAGACCATGTCCATCCAAACGAATCAGTCAAAGGGTACGTGGGGGTGGTGGGGCCGACACGGACACCCCCATGAGCTGCCACGACACGGAACCACAATTCGAGCGGTTGCAGTGTTGCTATAACTGGAGATTCTTCCAGCAGCATGGGATCAATAATAATTGAGTCCAATAATAGGTTTTTTTTTTTCTTTTCCCAGAATTAAAAGCCGCGAAGTTTTCTCGTTGTGGTGCTTGTGGTAAAAATGAAGAAGGAAGATGGATCTATAGAGAGGAGAAAGAAGGAGATGGTGCGAGACACTTTGCAAGAATTCATGGAGGAAAGAAAACTTAACAGCGCAAATGGAGGAAATAAAGAGTCTGAAATGGTGGAGGAAGACCTTCTCCTTTCTAAATTGCTCTCTAAGGTAGCATACTGGTATTCAACCATTTCCCTTTCACTTTTTTTTTTTCTTCTAATATAGAGAAATATATATTACTTCCTTACTGATTGATAGCTTCGTTAGTGTTTAAGGATCCGAAACCTCTCAGTTACCGTAGAAGATTTACCTCATTTTACGGTTTTAGATTAACTCTCAGCTGCTTTAGTATTCGGACTAATGCAGGGGGCAGTATTATTGGGCTTTGAGATTCGTGCAAAGTTAAAATGAACGGTCCAGATCCACTAATTGTAAAAGATACCCTTATCAGGTACCTGGGAGGATATGAATTGAGTGTTTAATTGCACAATTGAGGGTATATCAAAGCAAAATTGTTTAAGTTAACACTTAATCATATAAGAGTTGACAGTAAGTTAATACTTTGTTAAAAAAAATTTGGTATTCGTTGTGCGGGGATGGGTATTTAGGAAGAAATTATGCTTCAATGAATTATCCCCAATTTGCTCATTATTTAGCATGATTGTTATTTGTTTATATATACTTTTATACCATGCAGTTGGATTCAGTGGAAACCAGTTCTGAATTAAATGACTTGGCACTAGCAATTCCAGTCAATAAACATGAAAAGTGCTCAGATCCTACCAGTAGTGAGAACAAAAAGGAAGAGGTAACAGATTTAAAGGAGATAGCAAAAGATCTAAAGATAATAAAGAGGCAAAATCGCATTACGCACAACCTCCTCTCAGCACTGATAGTAGTTACCATGATTTGGCAGTTTGGCGAGGTCTCTGTTATCCTTGCAGTTAGAGAAAAAATCACCAACCCAGCAAAATCTATAGGAGACATGATTAAAAATGTTTTCACAAGGAAAGGGAAGGGATCGATGATTGAAAGCCCGGCATATCCTCCTCCGATTGAAGTACCCGAAATTAATGGAAGTTTTCCTTTGTTGATTACTAAATGACACAGAGAATGGAATGGAACTGGTTTTATGAATTTTGTTTTCCAAACTGGCAATCATCTATTCTTTTTTCTTGCTAATTTTCAGAGGTTTCAGTGACAATTCCTCGACTGAAACAGTGAAATGAAGTAATGAAGAAAAGCCAACTGTCTTGTTTGTAAATTTACAAGTTTTTTTTTTTTCCTGTTACATGTTTTCATATCTTTTGTCTCCAGTCGATCTACTGCAGTGTTGTAAAATGCGGTCCATGCGGCCGCATATGCGTATGCAGTCCGATTCCGCATAAAAATTTCCATACGGTCTCAAATATGCGGTTTTGCATATGCGGCCGCATATTGGGCCGCATATTTCTACATATTTCCGCATATTGGTCTGCAATATGTGTGATTGAGCCGCATATATCCGCATATTGGTCCGCATATGTGCAAATTTATTGTTTGAATGATTTTAATGGAAATATATTGCATGTTTTGAATGGAAATAAATTAATATATAGTTTAAAATCCGCATATATGATTCCGCATGAAATTCCGCATATGCGGTATGCAGTAGCTTTCCGCATGCATGAACAAAACCGTACTGTACCAAAGTTTTGATATAAATGAGAATTCTTTGTTGGAGAAATACAACATGATGACAACATAGCGCTTTTATTTTAGCCAATTTTGGTTGTTTCTTGTCTCAAGGAACCAATTGGGATCCTGAATTATGGAGACGAGATACGGACGTAAATCTTTTTTTGAGTTTTTGTCGTGTTTGGCCTTGATTTTGTTCTTTTCAAATTTCTAAGTTCTGACCGCAGGTTCAAAGACTGATAGTATCAGGCAAGATCAGAGGTGTTTTAGTTAACAATTCAGTCTAAATGCGACTTGTAAATGTAAAGCATTATCCCATCGAAAGATGCTTGGTCGCAATGTTCAGTGGAGGGCTGCACAAAAAATTAGTAGTTTGTGATTCAATTTGAGTTTGATTTAAAAAATTCATAAAAAAATCGATTCGAAATAGTTCGAAATTAATTCAAACTAAATTCAAACTAAACTTGGTTTTTCGAAATAGGTTCGCGAATTATTATAGTTTGAATCTCAAAGTAAGTTCACTGAAGACTTAAAAATTAAAACATAAAGACGCCAGTCATAAGTCATAACTCTCGCTCAGTTTTGAAATTCTAGACGACTTTCACCCTTCGTTCTCGGTAACTACGATCACTCTACTTTGTCATAAAAAAATTCATAAAAAATTCAAAATTGAGTTCGTAAAAAATTCGATTCGAAATTAATTCAAACTAAACTCAAACTAAGATAAGTTCGATTCGATTCATTTGCAGCTCTAGTTTAGGGGCTTGAACTTTGTTGTTACCGTTTATTACATTGTTTGCTTGTTCAATAGTACGTTCTTTATGGCATTGGTACCATTCTATGGATCAAAATCTGCTCCTTTTCTTGAGAAAAGGAGCACCCTCCTATTCTTCTATGTGGATCGTTGAAAATTCATCGTACGGCTTCAATTAGATCTGAATCATTTTAATATATTAAATTAATTTGAAAATAAAAATAATTGAGACCGTACGACGGATTTTAAACGATCCAGATGAAAGAATAGGAGGACCCTCTTTTTCTCAAGAGAAAGAGCGGAGTCGGTTCCATTCTATGGTGCCATGGAAATATGGAATATCACATAAAAGTAAAAAAAAAAAGCAAAGAATTTAAACAGAAACTCCCGCGTTTTCATGTGGCAAAAACGATACTTCGATTCATTTTGCCGGTACGGATTGTTTTATATTCCGATACCATACACAAAAAGGGACGATACTTCTTGAATTATACATTTGAGTGACCCACTAGTGGGTACAACATGTAATCTAATAATTTTACTAATTTAATAGAAATGAACTAATACAAAATCATTTTTGAAAAGAAAAATATCTGTAAAACAGCTTGCGTGACCTATCCACTTATAATCATTTTTGCCGGCACCACTAGTAATTTGAAAATAACCAAATTTGCATTTATTTAGGACCACGAGGTTGAAATCCCTCAGACAATAAATTAACTTATAATCGTATCTATATATTTTGGTCCCTTTCTCTCAATAGCTTGGGTGACTTGCCCACTTGTCCTTTATCACGACCGATAATTTGAAAACTAACAAATTTGCATTTATTTTGGAACCATATCACATGGTTGAGATACCAACAATAAATTAACTTAATAATCTTAACTACAGTTTGAAATCAAATCAGGGAAATTTTCAAAAAATAAAAAAGGCTTGTTTGTTGATAGACTTACGCATTGGTATTGGTTGTTAATCAAATTGCTATTTGTTTGATACTTTAATGAAAGGCATATAGTCAAGTACATACTCAAATTTCAATCATTTGATGAATATGGTAAAACATTCTGCATTGTAGCACTCCTTGTAAGTTATTGTGAGTTGTGACCATTGACAAGATTTTCGAGTTAATCATTGTCAATGCAAAGAAAATTTGGACAAAAAAAGAATAAATTGCTCTACGAGTCCAACCAAAGTCATTGACCTAATTAAGAAATCACATATCAAGTAGAATAACCTGAAACTGTTGTAAATTGGGTCTAATCAATAAACTGAAAATTTCAAAATCCATAGACACAATGAATGGTCACAGGCAACAAGAACCAAGTTTTAACCAAATGCCCCTCATCAGTTCCAAGAGTTCTCACAACACCATTTTCCCAAAGTAATACCCAAATTGCCCTTAATAAAAAGCATAAACAAGCACCTTCACGAAGGAGAGAAACGACCAAAGCATGAAGCAGACCTATCTGAGGCTCTAATAAAAGCCAAACAGCAAACAAACAAAGAAACAGACCCCCGCAATATCACACTGCTAATGCCCTTACATATAATTTCATGATCAAGCATAGTTGAGACGGAATATGTCGTTCTGCACATAAAAGCTCCCCTGAGGCGTGGGCATCAGGTGAAACATCTGTTGACAACACAGCAAAAAAGAGGTAGAAAATAAAGGATTAATATAACTGAATTTATATTTTGCACAATTGCATAAATAAAAGTTAAGAGGCAGTATCAGGTTAATTTCTGATGTCCTGAAAAACTGTACATATTACCTCAGGTTATAACACAGAGAAATATGGAATCATCAACAGAATAGAGAAAAGCTCAAAATTTAATTATTTATGCAACAAATACTATTGAATATGAGAACATTTACATTGATTAGTACTGCTTAAGAAACCACTCTCCTTATAACAGATAAAAAAAAATTAATGGAGACTGAAGAAGAGATTAGTATATATCCAACATTTCTAAGTCAACATATAGAACACAAATTACTGAGTCACAAAGAGAACCCCTGCATGCTCTTATATCTGGTATAACAGGAACTACTGATCTAAACAGTTATCCCTGTCTAACATTACCTTAATAATAGATTGCAAAAATGAAGAAACATACGAAACCCTAGACCTCAAGAAAAAAATTCAAATTAAAACACAGAAAACAAGAAAATCTAAATATATCCTGCAGAAAAACATGATAAAGGACTTAGATCTCTAAACACAAGCTAGAACTAGCTACGCTGATCTCCGTAAAAGATGGCAAATGCGCAAAACTCGAGAGATCTTTCTCATTAAAAGCCTAGATCCCTTCTACCACGCATTAAAGATCAATCGACCACGTATTACACCACACTGCACGGGTAGGCGTGATATTTCGTATATAACATAACTAGATAACACCGCAATTTAAATCTACCAAATATCTATCAACAAATCTGAAAGGAAACCTCCAGTACCTGACTGAACTTGAGGGCATGCTCCTCGCCAGCGAGTCGAAGCTGGCCGCTAACAAAGACGAGCATCCCTCCCTGTGGACCCGAGGGTTGGCAATCAACGGTAGAGACCGCGTGCAAGCACTGTTCGAATGGCAACGATGTGAGCTTAGCAGCGATCGCCTGAGCCCCCTGGATCTTACCGCCCTCGAACGTCAGCATCGATGAATCCTGGTATAGAGATACTAGAGCGGCTCGGTTGGAGTCGAAGGTGCGGTAGTAGTGATCGACGAAAGCCTTAGCAACAGCGTCGGGATCCATGAAGCCTTAGCAAGGTGGGGTTTCTGCTTCAGCGTTGGTATCACGCGCTCTGGATTGATTTGGGTTGGTTTTAAAAGGGAGAGGGCAGAGGCGGCGAGGGGAGGCGGATGGAGAAAAAGAGAAATAGGGATGCGTTATTGTAAATATTGCGTCGGGCCCCTCAAAAATTAAATATTTTATCTTATTTGTTTCAGAATATGAAAATATATCCTATAAAATAAGAAAATACCCTACATAGCCTCTAAAATATATCCAGTTAAAAATTTCGGCAGATCTAGTAATAATAGGATCTTGATGAGATAAGGTTTGGTCCAAATGGCTTTGGACCTGACACCGTTTTAAAGTCTTTAAAAACTGTATGACTAAAGTCCGAACAGTCGATTCGAACCACTCAACATATTTTTCATATTAAAATGTGTTTAGAGACCAAATTTTATATTTTTTGAAAATCATTGTTTTTGGACCGTTCAGAAACAGTGATGTTGTACGTATCAAAAAAAATAGTAAATAATTTTCAAAAAATATAAAATTTCATCTTGAGCACATTTTAATATGAAAATCATGTTGAGCGGTTCGGATCAACTGTTCGAATTTTAATCGTACGATTTTTAGAGGTTTTGAACGGTGTCCATTCCAAAGCCATTTGGACAAAATCTTATTCCTACCATGTTATCGTTGAAGTTCGCAACAATAAGAATTGAGGAGTAATTCAATACGCTACCTATTGTACAAACAAAATTCATTAATTAATTTAGAATGTTCCATCAAAATAATATAAGTAGGAATTGTTTGTTTTGTTTTGAAGACTAATTTTAGTTAGAACCTATTTACTAATTAACATGAATTATAAACACGTTATTTTATCTTATTATTTTGTTTTATTTTAGCATAACCATCGGATAAAGTGATTATGAATCGTTCAACAAGAATTAAGTGTATTGGAACAATTATCATAAGAATTACACCAAGTGGCTAATTTACGTAGCTATAGATGAGGAGGGCTCAATTGAGAATTTTTTATTTTACTAATTATGACAACCATAAAAAAATAAAGTTCAAATTTAAAATCTGACATTATATGCATGATTTATATTATGAGGAGGGATTAAGTTACAACAGTGGGTTTTTTTCATTTTCAAAATCCAAATCGTCGATCCAAACCGTTCAACATGATTATCTAAATAAAATGTGCTTCCAGATTAAATTTTACATTTTTTTGAATTTTTGCCCTAATTATTAAGATGGGTACAAAATTTAATGGTCTGAATTTGATTAGTTTTTGTAAAATACTTAATAAATAATAAAAAATTCAAAAAAATATAAATTTGATCTAGAAACACATTTTATTTATATAATCATGTTGAATGCTTTGGATCGACGATTTGGACTTTGAAAAAAAAAAAACGTTGTTGTAACTTAGATCCCTCCTCTTATATTATATACCTATAAAAATGATGGGATTGGGTTTATATTTCACTACACTTCAAATATCTTCAATTATCCGAAATTTTTATTAATAGTAAAAAAAATATAAAATTTAACATTTTGCACTTAAATTCAGAAAAATTTGAAATATGCCCAATTTGAAAAATAATTTTCCGGAAAATTATTATTCGGATTTAGGGGCACCTCGGTTAACGTGGATTCGGAAAATAATTCTTCGGATTTGAGTTTTTATTTTTTTATTCTTTTTAATTAAAATAAAAATATCATGATTTATTTATTTTTTGTATTAAAATATTAGAAATGTTGTTTTTGAAAATAGATAGAATATTATATAATTGAATTTAATAGAAAAACTACAATAAATAACCTGGACTAACATTTTTCAGGCCAGACTTTTCATGGTTGTAATAAAAATTAAAATATTTTTTTGTGTGTTATTGGAAAAAAAATGTTTTGAATATGTGTTATTGATCCAGGTCCAAAAGTTACTTCTAGTCAAATATATAAAATATTATGGTCCAAGTCAGACTTCAAGTCCAATTCAAATTTGGAACAAGATATAAATGTTGTTTAAATTTATTTAAATGTTAAATAAATTTAGTTTTAAAAATTAATCAGGATATAGATATATGGCTTTTGGTAGAAGTAAAATTTTTATTTTACGTTTTTTTCGCACCTTAAGCCTAAACGGAGTTCTACGGCGGATTCCCAAGTGAAATCAGAACGCAGATTCCTAAATGGAGTTCTGCGGCGGATTCACAAGCAAGATCCAGAATGCGGACTTCCCAGCAAGTTGGACTTGGTTTGCTATCCAACATGTCAAACTTCTTGATCAATTCTTTTGCATACTCGATTTGACTTATAAATGTCCCTTCCTCGAGTTATTTGATTTTAAACCCCAAAAAGAACTTGAGTGTCCATCTCAGATTCACTATGCATCAAATTTGAAAATTCTTTGGCAAGTGCCACATTAGTTCAACAAAAAAAAAATACCATCTATATAGATTTGAACAATTATAATAGTCTTTCCTTTCTTTTTGGTGAATAAGGTTATGTCATTTTTATCTCTATTAAAACCATTGTCTATTAAGAATGTACTATGTCTACCATACCACGTTCTTTGAGCTTGTTTAAGGCCATACAATACTTCGGTAAGTTTGTCAGAAATTGGTGAGATTAATTAAAATGATTCAAGTATATAAGTTAATTTTGTTTACTAATCTGGTAATTCAAAACTTTTTCCACTTCCGATTCAAATTCTGACTACATCAAATAGAGAAATAAAAAATATGCTAATAACTAATGGAGCAGTGGAAAACCTTCAAACATGTTTCTGGGGTCGTGAACTTCTAAGGTTGTTTCTCTAAATTCTCTTGGAAACAATTATTTCTTGAAACTTTTATTATTTTAGAAATCTGTTAGAGTCGAGCTAAATCACTAGATTTTTTTCTTCTTCGTCTTTGAGAAGAGTGGCAACATCCAAAAAATGCTGTCAATTGTCAAATCAGCTTAATCAGAGATCTATAGATAGCCTACGTCCTACGCAGCAGTAAGAGGTGCGTAGTAAGAGGTAAGCACAGAAAATAGGGATATGTTTGGTTGCAAAATAATAATAGTTGCGAATGGTAAAATTAAAAATAAGTTATTGATTGCTTTATTAGAATATAAATTTTAAAATTTGTAGGAATAGACCTAGTCTATTCGAATAAGATAAAGAATTTAGATTCACTATTCTAGTTATTCAAACTCAACTAAACACCAAATAAGTTATTCCGAATAACCTAACATCAAGAATAGTCTATTCTAAATCCAACCAAACATACCCCTACGATAACTAGTGTTTCTAGTCGGTCTATGATTTTAAGATTATGTTTTTCTGTACTTACCAAATTAGCAAAAGGGCACTGGATACAATCGACAACAACAAAAAAAGACCCTTCACTCCTCAAACCTCATTTTTCCTGCACCATAGTAGAATAATGTTTATGGACATATTTTGTTACAATTTGTGCTTTGATTAAATCTGACGGCTTTATTTATTACACATCGCGAGGCGTTGGAGAAAGAAAAGAGAAGAGTAGCGTTTGGAGAAGTGAGGAGTATCTAACTAGAGAGAAAAAAAGGGTTGATTAATAGCGCTTGTGAGAGGAGAGGAGTTTCGGGCGGGATGGGCAGAGCTAATAAGTATTATAATACAATAAATGGAAGGAAGAGATGATTGAAATAATCCAAACCGTTGATATAATTTAAACAGTCGAGATGGGAGAGAAGTAGAGACCTACTTTTCTCTTAAAATAGCAGTAGATATAAATCCTAAAAATATTGTTTTGATTGTATATTTGGAATAGTGAATGGTTGTAAATGAGAAATAATAGTGTTAATAATGTGCTAATTATGAGGAAAAATAAGCAAGTGGGGTCTCAAACGAATTATCACGATGTAGAGAATAGCAAAAATTGTGCCAATTTTGTCATTTTGGGACTGTGTTGTCGGAAATCTGAGAAAAAAACATTTTTTTTCCTCTCTTTACATTTCTGAATAGTAGTTATTTCAACATTTACAAGGAATAGAAAATAACAGTTACTATAGCCATTCCGAATAGCAAAAATGTTATTTGATGCACATTGTTATTCCGAATAGCTTTTATTCTAAAATAACCTCTATTCTTGACACATCCAAACCTACCTTATGGTTTGCCTTCATCAATTCTAGACAAAGTTTTAAATAGAGAATATCTCGTTATCACAGAAAGATTACAAAACACCTAGCTATATTGTCAAAAACAACTTATAACATTATAGGTTTTGAGATCTGAAAAAGTTATTGTGCATCTACAACTAATTATTTAAAACTCTAATTGTAAGTATGTCATTTCTATGTTCCCAAATTTTTTTCTGCAGTTGTCAGTTCATCTGAGGAATCATATTACAGAAATTTGTCAGAATCAAATCTCGTTCCCTGCCGACCCCTGGTGTAGGACATGCCGTGGGTTTGACGCTATGTTGCATTTTTCATTTCTTTTGTTTTTGTTATCCGGATATGAGCTGCTGTTTTTGCTATCCGACTCCTGGAGGCACTGATAGAAGTAGCAATATGACCTGTGTGATGTCAACTATTCGAGCAAAGTTATTGAGATTCTTTGTGTGATGTCAACTATTCAAGCAAAGCTAGCAGATACAGAATTCCGTTGAAATTTGTATAAAAAAGAATCTTCTAAAATTTCAACAAAGTTATGGGCCTAGGGCATGTAGGGCGGTGGAGGATATCAAGATGTGGACCCAACACTATAGTCTGGTCCAAGTATAAAAATGAGTGAGACTATGGTACTATCAGTTTTGTAAAATGTGACCGCATATATAGTCTTGGTTAAGTATAGATGCTCAAGATGTATAAAAATGAATGCCACTATGGTACTATCAAGTGTTGTAAAATGCAGTTCATGCGGTCGCATATGCGATCATATATGCTTATGCAGTTCGATTCCACATGAAAACCTTCATACAGTTCCATATATATGGTTTCGCATGAAAATTGCATATTTCCAATTTAAAGATGTATGTTGATTTTTAATCATGCAATTATTTACATCTGACATCATGCGATTCTATCACTGAGTGTCAATTAATTAATTGTTTGCATCTAGTTTAGAAAAAATTGTTTGCATCTGATTAATTTAAGATCAATGCCCTGCTCATACCCAATTCACTGAATGATTTTAATATACTGGAATTCGATGTAATCCTTTCCTCTAATATGTAACACAAGTTATTTTTAATAAGAATATATTGCATTTTGAGTGGAAATAAATTAACATGTAGTTTAAAATCCACATATATAAGTCCGCATTAAAATCCGCACATGCAGCCGCATACCGAATATGCAGTGACCTTCCACATGCATGAACAAAACTGTATTTTACAACATTGGTACTATCAGTGTTGTAAAATACAACCACATATATAGTCTTGGTTCAAGTATAGATGCTCAAGATGTATAAAAATGAGTGAGACTATGGTACTGGTTACAATGCATAGTGCAGATTGATCCATAGTAATATTTTTATTTTTAAAATTTTAGTAGTCGATCCGAACCGTTCAACATAGTCTCCCTATTAATATGTCCTTGTAAACTACTGTTTTTGGATGGTCCAGAATTTTCAAATCAAGTAATTTTCTACCCATATAAAAAATTCTAAAAAAATGTAAAATAAAGTACATATTAATAGATAGACCATGTTGAACAGTTCAGATCTAACGTTAAGACCTTCAAACTGAAAATTTGAGTCCATAGTGCGAGTCAATATGTGCTATGCATAGCACCACAGCCTCACTCCATAAGAATTCTCATGTTATTTGAAGGGACATTCTAAATTAAACAATGACACATCGTTTTACTTCTATAGAAAAAAAAGAATGAATTAAACATGATTTTTGCAGCTTGCTTTGTTAAAGAATTATAAAATAGCACACATTCGTGTGGTATAATCACAAATTCACGACGATGATTTGCATCATCAGACCCTCAAACAGTATTTGATCTGAGTTGTTTATTTGCATCATGAAACATCACCAATAAGTCTAAAGTAGAAGAGAAAATTCAAATAATGCAGCTGATGGTCAAATAATGACAGTACAAACATGATCAGCAACCGCAAAATCATATGTGATGGGATGTCACATGTGTGAGTACTCAAAAAACTAATTCCTAAGAACCGTAAGTATAAAATCATGCAGTAACATGTGATGATAATGAATTATTTGGTTACATTACGAAAAGCTTTTTGAGTTCTCAATTTTTTTTTTATTTCATTTCCTATTGTTTTTATTGCGTATAAGATATCTGTCTGTTACTATGGTTTCTTATTGAAACTGAAATCAAATTTTTGCTTACCACACATTACAAATTCTATCATTAAAAAATCTAAATTCGACAAATGTTTAATGTACAAATATACTACATGCTGCATCAGTTTCTATTGAAGAATGTTTTGGAGGAAGACTTGATAATATAGGGGGCAGATATAACATAACCTTCTGGACTCAAGGGGGATAATATGTCGGCTCCCGGTCACCTTAATTTTTAAAAAAATATTCATACAAGCACATTCAAGTGGTCATCTGTAGCAAATTCATGGCATGATGACATCTTAGCCATAATGATCTTTCATGCCCATAATTGAACTTTACTGACAAAATTTGCGAGTTTATGGGTAAGTCCAAGTGCACAAAACAAAGACCACATATAATACAAGAGAAATTGTAAAAAGAAAGTAAGATTTGAAGATAAGTTAAATTAGTACTTGGGGTTCATAGAGAGTAAGGGCTCTGCCACATAGAAATATCTGTTATTAGATTTCGAAGCTGATCAATTAATAGCTTGATATGCTTGTTTTTTACTTCTATTTCCTGCACACAAAGAATAAACATAAACATTGATTAAAATGTCTTCTAGTGTTTTCAATCACAGAAGTGACAGGTTCCTGCAAGCTATCAAGACAATTGAGATGTAAGTCTCAAATACAATTAGGTAATAGTGTCAGTAAGACGATAGGAAAGATTGTATCTCCATTCAGACACCAAAAATTGATATCCAGAAATATACAAATCAAATAAAGTTGCTTATTCAGTAGAAATTTAAGACAACTCTTGAGAATCTCCGAAGAACTACCTTTCTTAGAGAAGCTGCATGTGCTTCCAACCTATCTATGTCACTCAGATCTGACTTCGGTACTGGTATGTTTTCCTGTACAAATTGAATAAAATTTCAAATCTTGTCAGTTTTAAACGTAATGCACACAAACACACATTATTATAATAATGCAAATAATAGTTCATGAATAAAGCAAGGTGCAGGAATATGCACCTCTGTAGTCACTAGACTCACTACGCCTTCCTATTGTTTTTTATTGTTATTTTTAGCTTGTTCTGTGATTAATTACACAGGTGGAGTGTAGAACAGCTGTGAATATAGGTTATATTAACACAAATTCAGGTCAAATTTAGCATGATAGGCTTTATCTGCGCGTTTGAGGGAATGTTTTCTAGCATACAAATCACATATTAATTCAGTCAGTCGATTTGAGTATTTTCTAGTAAAAAGGACGAGAATGGTGCTAGATTAACTACCAAAGTGAGGAATAAATCAAGAGTTGCCTCCCAAAGGATTACGCATGAAGAAAATGAATGTTGGATCTTCATCCAAACCTTGTCACTAGATTGATCTTGTAGACATAGTTTGTCAAATAGTGACCGATACCTGAGAGGAGATGGCGCATAGAGAGTTAATTGAGGCACGAAGAGAGGTAACGGCTGTCTTGTACCTATGCCTGGCCTGGTCTAGAGATCCTCCGGTACTTACCCCTCCGCTGCCACCGGAGCCGAATTCCACCGGATGGGTGGAGTCGGACGCGTCGACTGTTTGCGGTGCAGTAGGAGGAGCTACGTGGTGGAGGGGATGGTGGTGATTGGAGGTGTTTGATCCGACGGTGGCTGTGGAGGAAGGCCAGAGCGCGGCGTCGCAGAGCTCATCGCTCATGGAGGAGAGGATGTGGTACGCGGCGCTAATGGTTTCTTCGAGGTGGATCTGAGCTTCTCTGGCGAGCTCTTGCTTGGTTTTGATCGCCATTTTCGTGCTTTGGAGGAAAAACCCTAGTGACCATACTGGTCCCTGATCTATTTGCTTAGTTCCGAGTTTGAGAGGGAAGGCAATGGAAGTGGAGCGTCTGATTCGAATCGGACGGTCCGGATCTAAACTCAATAATTGAGTTCCTAAACTCCGAACTCGGCAATGGAAATTGGAAGGGGAGAGCTATTTTGGGCCGGGCTAAACTAGACCAGAGACTTATTTTGGGCCGGTCTAAACTGCTCGGCAATGACCATCCGGCCCATTATAATTGCGTACATCTTTATCATTTGTAAAGCTTTTGAGGCAGGAGTGATGGCCCATAATATTGTTAAGTCGTCAAAACTTCTATTTATTTTATCCTTTTATCCGAGATCTAATTTCTTTGCCTTTCCTTCCTCTGCGGCTCTACCTCCTTCGTAACAAAGTATAAAACAGAGCCGTACAAATAATTAGGGCGAATTCAGACTTTCAGACTATCGGAGTCAAACATAAATGGGAATCAAGTATATAAAAAAATTCTACTACAAATGAAGATCAATTTTATTTCGTCTCTATGTTAACAAAGTATTTCGTAAATTATTTTAGTTTAAATTATATTAAAAATAGAGTATAATACAAAAAAAATTGCAAATGAATGGAGGTCAATTGATCCCCATTCATTGTATGTAGCACCGCCTCTGCAAATACTACGTGACAACTGGATCCGTATCCTCTCTATTACTAGAGAGGATGCGCATCACTTTACGGTTTAAGATTAAATCTCAACTGGTTTGAGATTCGGGAGAAGGGCAATGTTGTTGAGCTTTGAGATTCGTGCCAAGTTAAAATGAATGGTTCAGATTCAATAATTGTAAAAGATTCTCTTGTGCAGTAAGAGAGAGGATGTAAATTCGTGACAACTGATATGAACCTGTACGTTTGCATGAAAATAATAATATATATTATATTTAGCGTTTTTATTTTAATATTTAAATTTAAATTTTAAATTATTATAGTTTTAAATATAGAGACAAATTGGGAATATTTGGATGAAATAAAGAATAGAGTTAATCTCAATTTTGAAAATAGCAGCTAATTCAACAAAATGTTGGGTTAGTAGAATAGTGAGAAAATCTATAAAAAAACAAATAAAGAATAATATATATATTTGCTAATTCAATTACACTTAACGAAAAATAATAGCTCGAAATAGTACTAATTTGGATTAGTGACTATTCTTCACCCATCCAAACGCATCGAAAATGAATTACAAATAAACAAACAAACATCTAAACTATACTCTGATTCTCATATCTATTTTTTTTTCTGCTTTGTTATTGTCAATAGAAAGAAAAAATATTTGTCATACCCAAAAGGCCAAAACTTCGGAGACACTGAGGAAAGCAACTCAAAGGAATAAAATATCAGATGTGACATTGAAAGCTTTCAAGGCAAAAGCATATTTCTTCCAAAATCCCTCTGAATAATCAAAATATTACTTTAATAATGTAGTTGCTTTGGTCATGTCCCTTGCACCAATCACCTCGTCTCCTTCCAAAAATAAAATAACAACAATCTATCGTCATTCTTCAACTACTCAATGCTCATTCTTTCCATAACTAATCTCCAGCAGAAACTCAAATTAAAAAACCCTTCTCCTAAATCACCTAAAAAGATCGCACCTCTCTCAATAATCGGTGATTCCACACCAACTGAAACACCAAATGGAGAAGCTGGGAGAGAGAACGGACGCATTTCTCAACAACAGGTGGCTGGTTTTCGTCGTGGCCATGTGGTTGCAATCCGTGGCGGGCATCGGGTACCTGTTTGGGAGTATTCCTCCAGTGATCAAGGTCTCTCTTGGCTACAACCAGAGGCAGTTGGCTGGATTTCTGTGTGGAATCATACCCTTGTGGGCCGCACTTTTGATCGGTGCCGTGGCCAACTTTGTAGGCTATGGTTAGGTTTGTCTTGTGGTTATCGGTCGATCGCCGACTCTGTCTTTGTGGCCGGTAAGAATTGGGGTCAATTTTTTTAACTTAGACATTTCATCAAACAGTTGTGTGTCCATTCCTATAAAGTTACTTGAGTTGAAGAGTTAGAATACTTTCGGCATTGGTTTAGATGTTTAGTAATGTAGTTGATAATTCTCCTTTTGCTACATAATTGAGGCAGTTATTTTCTTCATTTTATCGAGTTTGGATATCATCAAAAATTTGTGTGCACATAGGTGAATTCACAAAATATTTAAATATATAGAGCATAGGTTCATTACTACATCTTGATATCAGTACAATGTTAAAATGAAGAATAAAATTAAAATTATAGGGGTCACAATGGAATAATTCTTACTTATTTTTGGGCTTCAAATGTGGATTTTCTTAAGAAAATAATTGTATAACCCCAATATTATCACCTAGACGTGCTTAATTTGAAAATAAATAAATAACGAGGGACATTGAAACCATCTAATACATTTAGATACGCATGTGGGTGTGCAGTTTTGATATTAGTACCGACAAATGAGCATTAGTATGGTATTGTGGTGGCAGTATGGATGGTCCAGAACTTAACTGGTATTGTGACATCAATATTGGTGGCTGAATCCTGATGTTCAATTAAGCCACCCGGCAAATCACCAAAATTAATAACCTATCACTGGAGAACGCTGCAGTGCCCCTTGAATTGTCACATAGTATAGTGCCACGGGAGATCGTATTTTTTGGTTCAAGCACATCCACAGGCTATACTGGATTGTTTATTTCATAAAATGAGGATGAATCATGTGAACTTCTGAGGTGATATGTGAAGATTTCACACCAATGAATAGTTCTAACAACTTGGTAATAATTTCATTTTTTATGGCAATGGCTAGATATGATCAGGCTATGTATATCTCAGAAAGTTTGATTGCTACTGATAGAGTAGTTGACTCAGGAGGAAACCCATTAAACTACTCAATCTTTTAATATAATTTTTAGTATTTATACTATTCATGTGCTCCAAATGATCTTTATTTCTATAAATTTATAACATCAATAACCTTTTGATAATGATACGGTGGGACGTGCTGCTTAATTATTTGGCATGCAGTCCTCATTTGAGGAAGGTACCATATAAGGAGACCTGTTCTAGCGTATGATACCACATATAAATTATAATATAATTAGATATTAAAAAAATAATATCTTAATTAACTTAGTAGTACATTACAATAATTATTTATTTAATTTTATCTAATTTATCACTCTCCTAATTAGCTTGCTCTTTTAAAGTTTAAGGGGATATAAATAATCTGGTCTCTGGATAATTAATAATTTCTTTTAAGTAATTAATATGTTGCACTCAGGGGTGCTTTATTTTATTTTAGTATTTATATTGTTCATGTGATCTAGATAATCTCTGTCTTCTATAAATCGATACTTTCAAGAAAGTTTTGATGATGAAAAGGACAGGAGATGCTGCCAATAATTTGATATGCACTGCAACCCTTTTTGGGGAAGTTGTCATATATGGAGGACCTATTCTAGTAGTATGATGCAATATAATAAAGAGTAGGATTCAAATGCCTTGTGTTTTTTATGCCTCATTTATGGTTTGTATTCTTATCTTTGTTTTCAAAGTTCAAACAGTCGGTCCGAACCACTCAACATGTTCTCCATATTAAAATGTGCTTGCAGACCAAATTTTATATTTTATGGAAATTTTGTACTACTTTTTTAGATAGGCACAAAATCACTGTTTTACTAAAGATTCTGGACCATTCAAAAATAGTGATTTTTTACCGATCTAAAAAAATAATAATTTTTTTTCAAAACGTATAAAACTTGGTCTATCAGCACATTTTAATATGGAGATCACGTTGAGCGGTTCAAATCAGCTGTTTGGACTTCAAAAGAGAGATAAGGATGTGAGGCACGAAATACATGAGGCGTTTGGATCCTGCTCTATAATAAATTATTAGTTTAGTTTGACATTAAAAGGTATAATTTAATTTAACTTAGTTGGATGATTGAACCTGAATGTAATTTAATCTAATTTATGGTTCCCCTTATTAGCTGCCTATTTTGCATGTTAAAGGATATACATAATCGACCCTATATAATTAATAATTGCTTTTAAGTAATTAATATGTTAGACTTTAAGGCTTCAACTTAACTGTGATATTTAGTTATCCCAAAATCTTAGTAAAAGAACTCTGACTTTGACCAGTCAGAAGCCGGTAGCCTGAACTGGATTACAGAAAGTCAGAAACCCTTGGGTAGATGCATGATAGTTACAGTATAAATTAAGTTCAATAGTGGACAAATATACTGGTATGCTCTGACTTCCATTGCTAGCCTTGTCTGTTAAATACAAAATATACTTGTAACAAACATTACTGTACCTATGGATGGCTCCTCTACCAGTTATAACCAGGCAATACCAGAACTCATACCAGTCTTGAGGGGATCAGTGAATTTACCTCCAACTAGTCACAGGTACATCTCAAAATAAGCCATTAGCAGTGAACAACCGTGTAGTGTTAGACCTGCCATTGGTCATGACAAATACCATTCCAAAATCGACCACCTGCTGTAACTAACTTTCCGATAAATACCGGCCACCATAACCACAAGATCCAAATGTTTTCCTTTGACTAAATAACATTCTCATTGACCTCATTTCATTCCCCGTTCTTATGCAGATGTGCATTCTAATATTTATCGGTACAAATGGTGAGACCTTCTACAACACAGCTGCACTAGTCTCATGTGTACAGAACTTACCCAAGAACCATTGACCCATTGTTGGCATCCTTAAAGGGTTTGCGTGTCTGAATGGTGCTATCTTAACCCAGATCTTCACAAAGATACACATGCCCGATAAATCTGCCTTACTTTTCATGGTTGCAACTGGTCTGTCAATGGTAGTAATTGCACTCATGTTCTTGATCTAACCCGTAAGAGGTCCCCGACAAGTTCGCAAATCTGACCAGTCATATTTTGTATACATCTATCCATTTGCTTGATCCTCACGGCATACCTCATGGGTGTAATGATTGTTCAGGATCTGGTTGATTTAGACCACGGTTTAGTAATCTTTATAACAATAATTTTGTTTATCCTCCTCCTAAGTCCTAACCCATCTTGCTATCCCAATCATCACTACATTTCATCTGGACATTATATCACCAATCGAAGAGCCACTAATTAGCCCCACTTATACACCCTTTAGCGGGGAGAGCAACAGCATGCAGAAACAAAAGCAGGTCTAAGAGTCGGAAGATGAGGTCTTACTGAGTGAGGTCGAAGAGGAGGCGCATTTGCAACTGCTTCAGGCATCTGAAAGGAAGAAGAGAATTGCGCAGTTGAAGGCGAAATTCACTTATGCAGCGTTCAGAGGAGGGGTGAGAGTTAAGAAAAGGTCGGGCCCGCACAGGGGAGAGGATTTCACTCTGTGTCAGGCACTGGTGAAGGCAGATTTTTGGTTGATTCTTGTGACACTGTTATTGAGTGCCGGATCAGGCCTGACAGTGATAGACAACCTTGGGCAGATGAGTCAAAGCTTAGGGTTTGATGATGCGAAGGTTTTCGTGTCAATGATCAGCATCTAGAACTTTCTGGGGCGGGTTGTAGGTGGGTTCTTCTCGGAGAATATTGTGAGGTATGAAATGTTCTTTGAATTTAAATTTTGTTGGTTTTTATTATTGTATTAGCAGGGAATATTGGGTTCCACACTATTCCATTAATTGTTTTTCTTAAACCGACCTTCAAAAGTGCAGGTGAAATAACAACAAAGGATTCTTATATAAACGGAAAATAAAGTATGCCGATATGGGTATTCAGTCAAGTAAATTACTTTAAGATTCTAATAATTTTGCAACTGTTTTTTTAATAAAGAAAAAGAAAAACGTTTATGGTCTTGAACTGATCAAACCTACATGTTAGCATTCAAGTTTATTCTTCAGTGTTCTAAGTGCTAACTTCAAATTCAGAGAGGCAGCATATTTAAGAATAATTTGATCATCCATGTCAAAACATGTAAGAGTACCTGTAGTAGTCTGTACTGCTGTCTGATTTTCCTATTTTGTAATAGTACTGCTACCAGCATTGTCTGGGTTTCTGGCCGTTTTTCTCATACCAAATTTCATTGTACCACTTAGGGACCATGCACATCCACGCCCAATCGCAACAGAAGTGGCACAGCTTCAACTTGGAATTGGTCATTTCCTCTTTGCCAAAGCATGGCCTGGTACTATGTACATCGGCACGCTCGTTGTCGGGTTAGGCTACGGGGCCCACTGGGCTGTGATCCCAGCGACTGCGTCAGAACTCTTTGGCCTGGAAATTTTTGGCGCAATATACAATTTTCTAACCATAGCCAACCCAGCTGGTGTTATTTCAAGTAGTCTGTATGATTATGAGGCTGAAAAACAAGCACATGGACGTCAGATTAGAAAATTGGAATCATTTTTTGACAGTGATGGGTTGAAGTATGAGGGACCTACTTGTTTTTTGCAAGCTCCATGGTATGATGTCAGTATGTATCATTGCAGCCGGTTTAAGCTTGGTGCTTGTGCATAGAACTAGGAAGGTATATCCATCCATTTATGGTCGTGGCCAGAGATGAGGAGCCGAGGAGGAATGCGTAATAAAGCTGTGCCGATACAAACATAGACTGTGAATTAGTGTGCTATAAATGATGTTCATTTTTTTGTACTTAAAATATTATATGTACATCTCAAGATGATCTCTCTCTCTCTCTCGCTCTCTCGGCTCTCTGTTTTTTTAAAAGTGTGGCAGGCACTGCCATAGACAAGAGATAGAGAGTTGGTTGCGATGACAATTTTTAGACCATCAATATGAATTTGTACATTTTATCAACAAGAAAATTTTCACTTGTATTGAGATCAATCTGTATATGTCAGTGCAAGTTTTATTTGTCTACATATCATAATGATCTAAAATAATATAAATCTGATTGTATTGAGATCTATTTGTATAAATCAGGTTGTGTTTATCTTTTTCATAAACTAATATAATATATCTCATCAGTCATCACAATTCTCTCGTAATTAATTTGTTTAATTTTTGCATCTGTTCTATGTATGTTACAGGTAATTTTTACGTAGCTATGTTACAACAAGACTTGCATGAAAATATGAAGGAATTCACTAGCTCATAATTTTAGCGTTAGAAATTGATGTTGTTTTTTGTTTGAATAATAATTTGAGTGTTAGAAGTAATAATTAAAACTAATGATAATGGTCGTGTAAAGGACCTTAGGATGGGACCCACATGTTAAAAGTTTACACATGGGGCATCTTCTGTTGTATTTAGGGTTAGGGCACTTTTTTGTGGGTGGTGGTTGTGATTTTTTATGTTTTTAATAATTTTATCTTTTTTCTTTTCTTTTTATTTCCCTGTTGGAAGGACATTCATGTAATTTCAGTCTAACCACAGGGGTAAATGGGTAATGCAGTTGGTCATGTACTCATGTACATCGGTTAAATCTAACCCTAGTGGGTAACCCACTCACCTATATTTCACATGCAACTTTTAACCCAGGTTAAAAAGTCCCAAAAAGGCTACACACTCTTAAGTCTTACCGTAGTTATGTGGGACCCACATTGATGATGCTTATTGGTTCTCTTTATTGTTTATATGTACCGCTCCAGTTCTATTGGGTACTTTGCTTTTTGCAATTGCCTCTTCTTGACCTCTTATTAATGTTCACAAGTACTGTAAAATGTTATTTTCAATTAACAACTTGTAATTTTTGAACTTCTAGAATTAATATGTGTGTGTGTGTGTGTGTGTGTGTGTGTGTGTGTGTGTGTATATGCTTCTCTAATTTCTATATGGTATGGATAAATTTACAAAAACATGACCACTGCCACTACTGTATGAATTTTATTTTACAGAGCTTCATGAACTTATAATTCATTCAAAAATGAAAATGTATATATTTTAATTCACTTTCAATATAAAGATGTTATTAAATCTATGTTATTTTTTGCATTTATATAATATATATATATAAATATATGGCCAAACAAATTTACGAAAAGGGTAATGGTTTTTTTGGTGCCAAGCTACAGGTACTTGTTATCTACCCAACAAATACAAAAGATGTATTTGTATTTTCATAATTGATGCATAAACTGTGAAATTACAGATTTATCCTTGCTTCATAAGAATCTAACATTTTAGGTGCCCCCACTTGTTACCCCAGTGACAAAGAAAGGTGGAATTAATTTCACGTAAAATTTAATGAATATTCGGTTATTAAGGAGGAATAAAGAAATGCTATTGGCTAATATTTAATTGCAATAAAGTTCACAAATATTTATAAGTATTTAATAATGGCCTAATTTAACTTAAATGACAATCCTACCCCTGGTTATGAAATTAACCCTAGTCAAGAATATAACCAAATAACAAAATATAAGGGCATGCTTAAAGTTAAGAAAACAATTATTAATTAAAGAATTTACAATACATTGTTGTGACCTACTCTTTTTCTACCCTTTTCCTCCACAAGCATTTTGGTATTTTGGAATATTAATTTTTTGGAGGGTCTGAGGGACTTTGACTCAGCTGAACAAAAATTTCCCCCAATTTCAAAAAAATTTTGGGGAAAATTTTTGGGGATTTGTGCTTCGATCCGAAATTACTTCTTCCAGATCGATTTTCAACTAATGGGTACTCTCTTATTCACTTTAATTACTACTTTCTGTTTCTGTTACTACCTTTTTTTTTCAACTGACTTGGGTCTGGTTGCCGAGATCTAGGGTTTCTCGATTCGAAGCCCTAGGAGCTGGGAATTGGGAATTTTGACTCCTCAACCTTGTAGATCGGTTCGATTTGCCCTGATTGGCTTCTCGTCTGTTGATTTTGAACTGTGAGTTCCATTTTCTAGAGTTCCACTGTCATTTTGGGCAATTTGAGGTTTCGAAATGATTTTAAGCAGCGGATCTCTATTTTCTGGATTCGTTAGTGAAGTAGTTGAGACAGTTAGCTCTTATTATCTCCTCTATGTAATTTTTTTGCAATTTATGTTTCATTGGTACTTGATCTCTGCTTCAGCTCGCTATTTATTATCCATTTCCTGTCCAAATTGGCCCCGATCTTTCAAAATTAGGCATTAAGGCTGAATGAAGGTTGTTTACTGTAATTAGTATCATAACTTAAGTGGCAAATCAACCTTTTTTTTTCTGCAGTGGCAAATTAGTAGCCAACATCAGTACAAATGCATAGTAATGCAAGCTAATTCCATTTAGCATGTTGTTTGATATTAGATGCATATTATAGATGCTCTAGATATGGTAAATTATGTTTCTTGGTTGTATTAATGTACAATTTGCACCACTGCATAAATGACCGAAATTAGAAATCTCCGTGTTAAATGTACTTCTAAATTAATGCTTCCGTGTTACTAGGGAAGTTGTAAGCTTTTTTAAAATTGAAGTTGATACATGATATTCTTAAAATAAATAAAATAAAAAAACTATATTTGGCAATTTATGCCAATCTCTCGAGGTTCCCAGACATTCTTAGTAGTTTTTTGTCACTCCATGAACACTGCACTTCTAGAACAATCCTGATGTGGAATGTGTAAGGGGCATTCGGTTAAAAAGTTTCCGACAGTATTTTAGCATAAGAAAACTTTAGTTTGTATCTATGCAATTTGATTCATAAGCACTGACATGCATGCCTTTGTCTTTTTCTCTTCCTTTTTTCAGTTTAATCACGGCTGAAAATTCGCGCCAAACCAAAAGGAAATTCAGATTTAAATTTGAGAAATGGATGAAAATAATCGAGATGAAGCCCTTCGTGCAAAGGAAATTGCGGAGAGAAAACTCAACTCACGGGATTTAAAAGCTGCGAGAAAATTTGCATTGAAGGCCGAGAAGCTCTACCCTTCTCTTGACGGCATCCCCCAACTACTCTCAACCATAGAGGTTTACCAGGCATCAGAGAACCGATACGGTGGGGAGAGTGATTGGTATGGTGTGCTTGGCCTCACTGCTTTCTCTGATGAAGAGACTGTGAAGAAACAATACCGAAAACTTGCCTTACAACTCCATCCCGATAAAAACAAATCAGTTGGGGCAGAAGGTGCATTTAAACTCATTTCTGAAGCTTTGTCTGTTCTATCAGACACCTCCAGTAAGTCGATTTACGACCAAAAGCGCAAGTCCTATGGCAGTAGTACTCCTACCATTAATAATGGGGTTAGTTCTTCTTCCAGCACAAGGACCCGAAAGAGAGCTGCTAGCGGTTCAGCTTCGGGTGGTTCGGCACTCCGTACTGGTGTTGATACTTTCTGGACCTCATGCAACCGGTGTCGCATGCAATATGAATACTTGCGCATTTATTTGAATCATAATCTCTTGTGCCCTAATTGCCACAACGCTTTCATGGCTGTTGAAACTGGGTTCCCGTGTAATGGGTCGGGCTCCAATTCCAGTTTCAGTTATTCTGGTACCAATTCCAATTCCAATTCCAGGAACTATGATTCATATGGAAATAATAACAGCTCCAGTTTCCAATGGCAGAATAATCAGCAGCCCAAGTCAACTTCCAGTCGTGGTAGGAGGAAGCATGAAGAAACTACATATGGGTTTAATTATGATTATAATTATAATAACAGTAATAATACAAATAATTATAACTATAGTTATAGTTCGGGTGGGAGTGGAAGCGTGTACACTCAGGAGAAACCTCCAAAGAAGCTGGGAAGGCCTCCAAAGAGGAGGCGGTATAGTTGTGGGGAAACAATTAATGGGTTGGAGAGGCAGGTCCCGGATCCTGAAAAACCAAATGGACTTTTCCAAGCAGGAAATGATAATAGTAGCAACAGCAACAACAATTCTGGGGGCAATTACCCCAATACTTACAACTTCTCATCGCGTGTGCCTGCAAGAAGGAATAACTTTCGGGATATATCTCAAATTGACATCCGGGCGATGCTAATGGAGAAAACAAGAAATCTGGTTGTGAAAAAACTCGAGGAATGGCGAATTTCAAACTCAAATTCGAAAGAAAATGATGTAAGTACCCGTATGGAGGATGACACGAACGAGGGAAAAAACAATGGAGCTGTCGAGGTTACCCCTACGGACCAAAGAAAAGTGGTGAAGGTGGTACGGCAACCTCTCTCAATTGACGTGCCTGATCCTGATTTTTATGATTTTGACAAAGATCGTACTGAGAAGGCTTTTGATGGGGACCAGGTGTGGGCCACATATGACAGTGAAGACGGTATGCCTCGCTTGTATGCTATGGTACAGAAAATTATAACAAAAAAACCCTTCACCATTCGCATGAGCTTTTTGAACTCCAAATCAAACTTGGAGCTGGGACCCATTAACTGGGTTGGATCAGGTTTCACTAAAACATGTGGTGATTTCCGGGTTGGGCGGTACCAAGTTACCGATACCGTGAATATTTTTTCTCACAGGGTTAGTTTTGAAAAAGGCCCGAGGGGAATCATCAAAATAGTCCCTCGGAAAGGTGAGACTTGGGCTGTGTACAAAAATTGGTCTCCTGAATGGAATGAACTAACGCCAGAAGATGCCATTTATAAATATGAAATTGTGGAGATTGTGACAGATTATGATGGGGACAAAGGTGTGGAGGTGGTGCCTATGGTTAAGGTCGCAGGTTTCAAGGCGGTTTTTCACCGACACATGGACCCAAATGAGGTCAGGAGGATTCCAAGGGAGGAAATGTTTCGCTTCTCCCATGGTATCCCCTCACGTCTCCTCACCGGAGAGGAAGCAGCTAATTCACCGAAGGGTTGCCATGAGTTAGATCCTGCGGCCACTCCAGTAGATCTCCTGCAAATAATCAGTGATGATGCGGCAGTGGAGAGTGCAGATTAGTGCAGAAGAGTTGCTCGGTAAAGTGTAAGGGTTGACCTCTCATGGTTCTATCTAACCGTGATTTTATTTTTATTTTTATTTTTATTTTATTTTATATTTTATATTTTATATTGGATATGGGAGATGGCTTTAGAGTAGAGAATTAGTGCTAGAGCCTATACTCTTATTTATGTATCTTAAAGTTAAGAACCCAATTTATTTTTTTACTTTTGTTTTTCTTATTTTTACTTTTAGAGTTCAATCTGTTTGTTGTAACTTTTTATGTGCCAATAGGGAACTAAATTTGTATTGTTGAAAAAATTGGGAGCCGAACAAAGTTGTGTATGGCTTCTCATGAGCTTCGTAATATGCAGTATTTTATTTTAGCTGTTTTAAGAATGTTGCATGTAAGTATTTAGTCTACTTTTATTTCTCATCCAGTTTTAAGAATGTTGCATGTAAGAATACAACTTAAATCATATCTTTCCGGGAGAAATTTGAAGTCTCTTTTATCTTGTTTTAACAAACACAACAAGGATCTGATATCCATCACCGTCATACTGGTATTGTTTTTTCTTGTTATTTGTTTCCTTTCTTTTTATTCATACAAGAAACATTTACAATAATAGAAGGGTTAAATGGTATGATGTGCCTGTACCACTAAATATGTACCACATATAATTGAATGGTTATAAATTTATGATCTATCTATCTATCAATAATAAGAACAGTTAGATATAATTGCGGTTTTGCAATTAAAAAATCTTAGCATCTGCATACTACCAACCATTAAATCTAGAAAACTTAAACCAATCATAATCAATCACAAAATATTGGTCTATTTTAGAAAACAATTAAGAGGTAAAGAAGCAGAAAAAGAATTTTATCAATTACAAGCTCTCAGCCTCAATAGCAAGCAAATATTTGATTGTCTTAATCCAAAAATGAAAAACACAGATAGTTAATTCGAGATCAGCAACACCAAATCCAACCATGCTAAGAGCGACATAAATTTAGTTTATCGAATCAACTTCAGCAACATTAAAGCTATAAAAGTAAGTCGTCTCATGTTCATGCACCATCGGCAAGTGTCCTCTTTGATGTGCTGATGTAAAGAACTGCATCCATTAAGACAACACATAAGAAAGCAAGGGTTAAAAAACCAAATCTACAGTCTTCTAAAACAATAACTAACAACAATTTACCATTTTGAAATCCAAAATATCTACAAAATCCCTCCAAAATACAAATTCCAGCAAAATGCCCTCGGTCTCAGTCTTCTTGAAAAAAAAAATATATTACAGCAAGGAATAATTAGGTGCATTTTGGTTACCGAAGGGCAAGTTTTTCACATAATTCATTCTTTTAGGGCTAATTTTCATATTTTGATATGTTGAAAGGATAAATTTGAAATTAAACTTGCACATCACCCAAGGCCAAGCCTGACTAGGTAATCGCATTAATAGCAAACTAGACCATTGCCATTGTTCCTACCGAACTGTATATAGCATCAATGACATATTGTTTGCAACTATAATGCAGCCCATATCAAGGATGGAATAAGCAGGAGTAACTAAATTGTGCCTAAACTTACCCACATCAAGCTAACCAAAGCTAACATTTCAAGTCCATTTTTTTTAGAGAACTCCAGTTTAACCTGGCTTTATTTAGTTATAATTTATGCTTGGGAGAAACTAGAAACTAGCTCCTAAACAGGTGGGAGAAAAGTTGATGCTCGACAGGATGTAACCCTCCCACCCAACTTATCCAACAGCCAGGGTGGAGGGGACGTGTTATTTGCAAATAATGCTAAAAATTTGTTTGATCTTAATTGCATAATTGGAATAAAGAACGTTTGCAGTTCTTTGCAACTGTCAATAAAATAAGGGAATGCAATTTGTAAAATTAAAAAATGTACCGTTGTTTCCTCTGATAAAAGCATCTCCATATTTGTTTTTCAGCTGGCCGTTTACGTACTCCTCTGTCTGCTCCATTGCTATGTTCATGTACCCATCTAAACACGCCAAAATACCTGTATCTGTAGAAGTTAGCTCCCAATTTTTTTTGGTGAAATAATGCCTATCAGACATACACTTATATAAGGGAGCTACTAGGGTTTCTTGGCAGATGTCCAAAACAACATTCAAATGTTCAGTTAAGACTCAAAAGTAACACAGCCATGCATTGAAGCCTTGATTCTTTTCAGACATACACTTGTAAAGGAAGCTACTAGGGTTTATTGGCAGATGTCTAAAACAACATTCAAATGTTCAGTTAAGACTCAAAAGTAACACAGCCATGCAGTAAAGGCTTGATCCAACCCTAATTGAGTCCAATTAACCTCCAAATAAGTAATATTTATAAATCGTATAATGTATGACCATCATCAGCAAGGAAACAAAAAGGGTAAATCGACACCTGTTATTCTATGGTTGAAGGTATTGAAAACCTCGGCCTATACAAGGATTAGAGGAAAATTGAAGTGGTTTTGAGTCTAAACAAGAGTCTTAACCGAGTTGAAGAACCGAGAGAGAAATTAAAATTAAAAGCTTTGCAATAAGCTTTTAGAAAAGGTTAAGCAACTCAATTTCAATTTATCCTTTAAAGGATGTCTAGGATTTAAGCAACTTGAAGAGAAATTCAAACTGATCCAAGGCCTCTTTGCGGTATACAGAAAAATAATCAAGCAATTAGAAGCATGCTACTCAAGAGAAAGATCCTAGCGCAAAGGATGGTTCAAACTGAGTCATGTAAGAGAATCCATAACTTAAATTGGCAAACACTCAGTACAAAAATGAAAGTATCCTCTTCTACATACAAATCTTCATTATAACTGAAGCGATAATCCAAACACCAGTAGCAGAATAACAGAGAAATAGAAGGGGAAGGGGATGGGGAGAAACCTCGATAGTCGACGCCGGAGTTAAGCTTCACGACTACAGGGCGACCTCTGATCGATTTGAGGAAGTCGGCCGGCGTCTTCACCGAGCCTCCGCCTCCGACGGCGCCGCCTCCCTTTTCTCCGCCGCCAGTGCTACCCTTCTCTCCTCCAGTGCTCATTTCTCTCTCTGTCTAAAGTTGGAAATGGCGTGGGGTTTTGCACTTTTGCTACTCTGAGTCCCCTTCTTTTGTCGATTAGAGATCCTTTTTCGGATTCGGGTTAGATATTGGTTCAATCCATTTGGAATCTTGCATTAGTCGGGCAATTTGCGGTTTGAGATTCGTGTGAAAATAGAGGCAGTATTATTAGGCTTTGAGATTCGTCCTAAGTTGAAATGAATGGTCCTGATTCAATAATAGTAAAAGATTCCCTTGTGCAGTAAGAGAGGATGTGAATTCGCGAATTGCGGTCGCTCCGGTAGGTTTACATAGAAAACCCGATTGTTCTTCTTTTTTCAAAAGTTCATTTCTGCCAAGACGGGTTATTTTTTGTGCTGTTTTTTTTTTTGTTAGCTTTGTTAGGTGTAGGGGTGATTAATGAGCGAGCTAGAGTATGTTTGTGTTCGGTTCATTAGCATATTGAGCGAGTCAACTCGAGTTGAGAAGACAATACCGAGTTGATAGTTGTGCTCATGTCCAGCATAGTCTTGGGGGAGGGGGGGGGGGGGGGAGGGCAGCCGCTCTCTCTGAATTTTGAGTTTTAATAGAGATTTATCGGTTCCGACTGGCTTTTCTCTCCTGGAAATTTTTTTGCCCCCTTCTAAATGTTTAATTGGTAATTCGGGTTAAATTTATAGTTAAAATTAAAATAATTTTTTTGAAATATGATTAGTAATTATAATTATAAGTCAGAATATCATTAATTACAAGTCAGGGCTTATAAAGTATAAGTTAAAGTATTATTTTTTATCAAATACCTAATTAGTTAATGGGTTTAAATCCGATTTGATATTTTTTTGCCCTCCCTGACGAAAATCCTGGATCCGCCCCTGGTTCATTAAATGCGTGAGTCGACTCGTGCTCATTAAGCGACTCGTTAAAAAATCAAGTTTGTAGGAAATTTGAATTTTGTTTTGAGTTTTTTGTTTCAGATACATTATTCAAAAACTAATTAACATTGATAGAATTTGACAAATTGTCAGAATCCAACATGTTTAAACAATACATAATTTAACAAAAAATGTCTATAAGCAAATTTAACAAAATCAAATAGCTATTTTCTTGTCAGTTATCACGGCCCTATATGTCACATGTTCACAGCTGTCTCCTCGTCACAGACCTACAAAGTTGAATTTGGGTTTGGGTTTGATCTGGTTGGGATTGGATATGACATGATTTTATATAACTCAGTTCTTAATTAGCAAGTTATGAGCGAGTTGGAGTATGCTGATGCTCAGTTCATTAAGTTAACGAGTGAGTTGTTAGTAAGTTTTTAGTGAGCGAGTCGCAAATTATGAGTGATTTACTCAGTGTGATGTGGGATTGGATAGGTGTTGATTAGGGATACGAACCCAGTGTTGCACAAATTTGATGCAGATGAACGCCTTGGATTCCTAGTTTAAGTATATATCCCACTTTAGTTATCAGTTATCAAAGATTGAAACTAAAAAAAGAAGGCAAAAATAATAACTTGCAACCTGTCACTGTCACAAACTGCAGAGATTGTCAAATCCCTCGTTTTACAAATTCTCCTTTGTTTTAATTCCTCGTTCTACTTCGTCTCAGGTGCAAATGGATTTGAAAACATACTATCATTTATTCTTTCTTGTAAAATAGGTTTCATTTACGTTCACAACTTCCTAAACTCTTTTAAGATAAATAATGAGGCTCAAAATTTTAATGCACGGCCTAATTTTTTTTCTTCTGTATTACAAGCTGGTTCAATCTTTTAAAAATATCAAACTGTATTACACAAAGTTCGTAATTACAATGAATGTAAACAAACAGTTGCTGCTAATGTAAAAGACAGAAAGTGTAAATAAACTAGAAAGGAAAATCCTAAATTACAATTCTAAATCCGTTCCCTGTGAGAGTTGTTGTCTAATTCTTGCGCAAATCCTACTCCAGCATGGCTGCTGTGCTCAGTGTACCAGACTACCAGTAAGGCATTGTCCAGTTCTCGTTGCCAGGTTAGCTATGTGGAGCTTGCAAAGCAAACCTGGTAACATGTTTGAGGTTTATTTCATTCCATTTGTGACAGTAACTGTCAACGCAATAAAATTCGAATTCGGATCAACAATCAAATGCCAATGTTGACTACCAAGTATCAATTATTACCTCTATCACATAATACATTAGCACATTACATATCCGCAACAGAGAATTATTCTGAAGACAAAGATCAAACAGTGAAACCCTACCATCAAATGTTCCACAAAATGCTAGCTAATTACCTCATCTTCTAAGGAGAAAAATAAACAACACCTGAGGAAAAGCCCTAAATTTTAAAATGTCTAATACACAGTCCGGCCATCTCCGTCAAGGATCATGTCCTTGAATGCCCCTCCACTCGGTATCATCGGCAAGACATGCTCTTGGTGTGGCACAACCACATCCAACAGGTAAGGACCTGGTGTGTCCAACATTTTCCTTATGGCTTCCCGCACCTCACTCTTCCTTGTAACCCGGGCCGCAGGCACACCGAAACCCTCGGCTATCTTGACAAAATCAGGATATATCTGCTCCTCATTAGCCGGATTGCCTAAGTAGGTGTGTGCACGGTTGGCCTTGTAAAACCGATCCTCCCATTGTACCACCATGCCCAAGTGTTGGTTATTTAATATCATGGCCTTAACAGGTAGGTTCTCGATCTTTATCATAGCAAGCTCTTGGATGTTCATGAGAAAGGAACCATCACCATCTATGTCCACCACAGTAACACCCGGGTTGCCAACCGCAGCCCCGGCAGCTGCAGGTAACCCGAAACCCATTGCACCCAAACCCGCACTGGTAAGCCACTGACGAGGTCTCTTATAGTTGTAATACTGTGCAGCCCACATTTGGTGTTGACCCACACCTGTGCTTATAATTGCCTCTCCCTTGGTCAATTCATCAAGCACTCGGATGGCATACTGAGGTGGGATCTCCTCTCCAAAAGTTTTGAAGCTTAAAGGGTGTGCTTTCTTTTGCTCATCCAGTTCGGCTCTCCAACTAGAGAAATCCAATTTGCGGTGTAACCTAGTTGACTCCAGGATTTCATTCATGCCTTGCAAAGCAGATTTGACATCTGCGCAGATCGACGCATGTGGTTGTTTATTCTTGCCAATTTCAGCTGGGTCGATATCTATGTGCACAATCTTGGAGCGACTAGCAAATGCCTCGAGCTTTCCAGTAACCCGATCATCAAATCTTACCCCAAAGGCCAACAACAGATCTGCTTTGTCTACTGCATAATTCGCGTATACAGTGCCATGCATACCCAACATACGTAGAGACAGCTCATCATTGCTCGGGTAATTACCAAGACCCATCAAGGTGGTAGTAACAGGTATACCCGTTAGCTCCACAAACCGTTTCAATTCTGTGCCCGAGTTAGCACATCCACCTCCAACGTACAAGACCGGGCGCTTTGATTCAGAAACAAGACGGGTTATTTGATCAAGCAGGTGATGTGCAGGTTCCTTCGGGAGGCGAGAGGTGTACCCCGGGAGGCGCATTGGTGTGTCCCACACTGGGACAGCCAGCTGTTGTTGAATGTCCTTTGGGATGTCAACCAAAACAGGCCCCGGCCGGCCTGAAGTGGCCAGGAAAAAGGCCTCTTTGATGATGCGAGGTATGTCATCTACGTCTAGTACAAGATAGTTATGTTTCGTTATGGAACGAGTCACTTCAACAATCGGGGTTTCTTGGAAGGCATCAGTGCCAATCATGCGACGAGGGACCTGTAACAGAAACATAAAACCTGAACTTATTAACAATATTATAATCAAGTTCCATGAAATACTATCTGGAAAACTATAAAGTCCAATCTATCAACAAGGTGCTTTATACCTTATATTTTTTTCTTTTGATAATAGTATAATTTCTTTCCGTTGACTGATTCATCTTTCGATCTAAATACTTGTTAATAATAGTAGAACTTCCTATTGACTGATTCATCTTTTAATCTAAATATATGCAGCATTTTTCTATCAACAAGGTGCTTTACACCTTGGGTTTATCTGACATAATTTTGGTGACACCTTGGCTATCTATTATGGTCCTTATCACCCTTCTTTTTCTAGCCATATAACATTACAGTTATTTCTTAATACCGTACAATACTTTCTGTTTAGTTAATATTCTTTTGCTGATGTGAGTTGGTGTTCTTACATGGAGGAATTAAACTAAATAAAAAAAAAAACATCTCAGATTAAACTCGGATTTTTTCTCATAAAAACAGAAGCTGGTATGTTCAACAAGGTAATTAGTTTGGGAAACATATGTTATGTATGAATATTAAAGAATTAATGTGTACTTGAATTGCCTCCTAAAAATAGAAAGATTTTGCTACTTCCAAACATATTATATTTGTAAAAGATTTGAATCTAGTATTTAAGTGTGTACAACGTACAAGTACCAGCCACATAATATAGGGATGCCACCCATTTGAAGATAGTAAATAGTTAGTTGACAACTAATTTTGGAATACATTTAACTTTACAATGACAGAGACCACAGCCACTTTAAGCAATTCCCACATGTAAAAACAAGGAAGCAAAAAAGATTAAGTGTATTTATTTATATTTAATTTCAAATGTTAAAAGGAAATTCATAAGATAAGTTACAATTTAAATAAAAAAAAAAGAATCAATGAAAAATGCAGCCTTATTCCATTCATTTAATTATTCTTTTACTTTTACTGCTATTAGGCCTAGTTACATGACCAGATATGTTCAGATTTCATTTCCTTAAGTACCAATTAAAAAAAATGCACAGCAAATATTAAGGCTTCTGTCAAAAAATTAGAATTAGTGAAAATTGAGCCTCAAGTTTCAATTCAATTTTTAAATTGTCACAGTAACACCCCGATTTAATCAGATTTCATCTATTAATTTCCTTGCTTTGATTAATAAAAGCCAAATAAAAAACTCACTAAGAATAGTATAAATAAATATTGAAGTCAGAGAAAGAAATATGGACAGCAAAGCTTGTAATTTTTAGACAAACATATCCCGAAGTGCATTCTGAATTTGAATTTTTTGTCGAATCATCTATTCAATTGAAATTTGAACTTTTTAAAGGATTCCTACTACCAAATTAATCGGTTAAAATTAAAAAATAAAAACAAAGGTGATGGAGAGAAAAAAGAAAGCAATAAGACCTGTCCAGTAATTGCCACCATAGGCACTGAATCAAGTAATGCATCAGCAAGAGCCGACACAAGATTTGTTGCCCCCGGTCCTGATGTAGCCACACATACGCCAGCCTTCCCAGTGGAGCGCGCGTATCCCGAGGCAGCGAACGACTCTCCCTGTTCATGCCTCAATAGGTGATTCTCTATAACCGGAGACCTCGTCAGGGCTTGGTGGATTTCCATGGAGGCCCCGCCTGGGTACGCAAAAACATCAGTCACACCTTCTCTCTCGAGGGCCTCGACCAGTATATCAGCACCTTTCCGGGGATCGGTTGGGGACAGATTGCGAATCTGGCGCTGAGGCGGAGCAGTTAGAGTTGTTGTGGTGGTGGCAGGGCTGGCGGCATGGAGTGAGAAAGAGGGTTTAGAGTGTTTGGAGGAAAAAATGAGGGTGCGTAAGGGAGGAGTGAAGCGGCGGACGGAAGGAATGGAGATGGAAGAGGTGGCGGCGCTGGTGGAGATAGAGGAAGCCATGAACAGGACAGCGATCGAAAGGGAGGGTAGGAAAAAGTTGAGTGGTTTATTTCCTTATTTATATGCGACCATGAATGGCATGAACTGACAAAAGACTTCGCTCCGTTTAATTTGTCCAGTCGGCAGTCGCCGCTAGGGATATTCATTGGTCCGGTTTAATCGGTTTTGGACGGTTCGGTTTTTTCGGTATGATGGTACCGAATTATAACTGAAATAATTGAACCGGTCGAATTTTTATATATTATGAATTTGGTCCGGATCATCCTGGTTTATTTCTTAATACCCCGATTTATTTCTTAATAAATTGCTTTAAATACTTATGTTTATTTCTTAATATATTTCGGTTTATTACAAAACAATTATTTTAAATAAAAAAATTAATGTATTTCAGTTTGAACCAAACAAACCGAAATAAAACTTTGATTCAGTTAGATTCGGTTCGGTTGCATTGCTAAATTGGTTCAGTTCGATTCTATTTTTGAAACCAAATTATAACTTTGGTTTATCTAATTCAGTTCGGTTTCAATCGAACCGAACTGATGAACAGTCACACCAAGCGAATTGCTTGGCGGTACCAGGAAGGCACCCTTATTTGTACAGATTGAAAAGATTGTCATCTAGAATTTGATATTTACCAACTCTTTAGGTAGCTCTTGGCAAACTGATTATATGATAAAGCACTTATTCTATATAGGAGGGATCCAATTACACCATTTTATGGTGATATATTTTGACACCATATTTTTATAAGTTATTTTGTAATTTTAAAATTTAAATAGTTGATATGAACCGTTCAATATGGTCTCCATATTAAAATATACTTGGAGATCAAATTTTACATTTTTTGGAATATTTTTAGTATTTATATAGAAATTTTAAAAATTGCTATTTTCAATGGTCTTGAAGTGTTTCAAAGGGACAATTTTGTACACGTCTTAATAAATACTAAAAAAATTTCATCTTAATAAATAGTAAAAAAAATTCTTAACTATTTATTAAATATTTTATAAAATCGTTGTTTTCAGACCATTGAATTTTTGTACTCATCTTAATAAATAGTAATTAAATTCAAAAAAAATGTAAAATTTGATCTGCAACCTCAGGTATTCGACGAATCAGAATCGCCAAAAAACGTCGTTTGGTGTCTCAAAAATTAAGTTTAAGATTTTTATTCGTCGGATACCTGGGGTTGCAGATCAAATTTTACATTTTTTTTATGAGTACAATTCTGATTGGCGTCTTTTCGAATTAGGGGTAATACGCGTCAATCCGACTTTCCTAGCCAAAGTTATGGCCGTTAAAATTTTTTTAAAACAAACGATGCTTCCGGCCATTGGAGAGAACAATGCACCGGTTCAAGACTAAATGAACTTGATCCATTTCTTGCTTAATGCAATTTTTTTAAGTAATTAATGATATATTTTTTTAAAATTATGTTATTAATATTATTATGCACGATTTTTAGGATAATGTTTTTTAAATGATGTTATCAAATCTTTTGAATACATTTCTAAAACTTCAAAAAATATATCAAAAATTTCTAAAATTTTAATAAAATAAATAAATTATAATTTTTTTCAAAAAAATAATAAAAAATGGAGACCGGCGATTTAATAGCCGGTTCCTAATTTTTATTAAAACTGGCTATTAAGCCGCCGGTGCTAATAAAAATTAAAAACCGGCTATTAAATAGCCGGTTTGGATAGTTTTGATAAAATTCAGGATTAATGGACAGAATTGGCGAGTTCAACAGTGGACATGAATAAAAATCACAGTAAAAAAACAATAATTATGTCAAGCTTATCACAAAAAAATGATTTTGGACCTAACCGAATGCGACCCTACTAGGCTACTAGCCTACTACACACTGGTCACTGGATGCATCCCGAGCATGTGGTTCTCAACTTGTCATGCTTATCACACAAAAAATGCACTAAACGTACTGGGAAAGTATAACAGGGGTGTGTATTCTCTGAGATATCTCAATTTTTGCGTGACCGATGTGTCCGGTGCCTATTCGGGGAACTGTAGAGGGCCAGTATTATTTTGGCTTTGAGATTCGTGTATGGCCCATCTGAACGGTTGAGATATTCCAAAAAGTCACGCAAAGTTTGAAATATCTCAGAGGATGCGAATTCGTATAACAGGAGGTCTTAGGTTGAGAATATGATTCTTTGTGCAGCATACATGCAGCCATTTGTTATATCGGATCCTACGCATTAAGGATAATTATAAAATCGTGATTTCGAAAATAATGCATTTAAAATGAATAACATAAAAAGGCAAAATATTTTTTTGGTAATATCTATCAATTATACTACATAAATAAAATGTTATCCATATAATTCAGCAAATTAAAAAAACAGTTTAAAGAGGTGCTCCCACATGGTTAGCATTTAATTCGCGAATTAAATGTTTTTGAGTCAACAACATATCAATCCGTAAATAATACATCAATTCGTGAATTAAACGTTCAATTCGCGAATTATTCGTGTATTTAATGAATTTTACGAATTAAACGCATATGATTCAGACAAATTCGTTGCTCTATGGTGCGAAAGAAATTAAATTTTTGACGCGTGCGCTGAAATCACATGTAAATTTAAACATATAGTCGTGACAGTGTGCAGCCGTGTAGTTATCGTGGTCATACTCCAAAACTATGCTTTTTGTGTTGTTGTGCCCGGAATCCACTCCAGAGAGAGCACGTTTGATGCTCCTAGACAATCCGAATTGTTTATTTATAGTTTGAAGCGTTCAGATTATTACTTTGCTTTGATAAGTTAGACAAAGAAAAGTTCAACAAGGAAGATATCTCAAGTAATTTATGCTTTTATATGTTTTTGTCTTTTGTATGAGACTGTAAAATTACATCTTTACCCCCAAGATTTGTGTTTTTATGTTGATGGATATGTATAATTTTGTGTTGTATCATGAATTTTTCTTTTAATTCTTCTATTTGGTATTGTAAAATTTAAAAATAATTCTGAATTATTTCCGAATTATACCCGAATCAAAGATTTTTTACCCCACCGAACTGAATCCGAACAATTCATTTGTCACTATACTCGATACAATACATATATTATTTTGAAAGCTTGTTACTAATTAGCGCTAAGATGCTTAGGTATTATTTCCAGTAGGGGTGTCAACGGGTATGATAAGAGTCGGGTGGAAATATTTTCATACATGTATTCGTTACAAAATTGTCTTTATCCATACTCTACTCTTATCCGCTACAAATTATATCACCCGTACCCTATCTTTATCTATTATGATTGTCGGATAACGAAACGATAATGAGTAAATAACATGTAATACTAATATAATAATTATTTTTATTATTTATTAAATAAAATATTAAAAGACATACATTCATTTTACACATGCATAGTATTTTATTAAAAAAAAAATCTGATCATACTAAGCGCAAATAAACTAATTAAAGTACTCTTTTCAATACTTATTAATATATATAATATATATAATTTTCTTTTATAATTATCCGATCAGATAACGAGTACAAAATATGTTTTATCCGTACCCTTACCTGTTTAGATAACAAAAAAAAATATTTACACGTACCCATACCCAATAAATTTACGAAAAAAAATATTACCTGTACCCGTCTGATTGGATTCAGGACGGATCGGGTAAACGAATAGAAGGGTGCCATTGACACCCCTAATTTCCAATCACTTGTGATGTGTTGTCAGCGATATACCATACACTGGAAGCATCTAGCTCTTAAGCCACAGAGAATTCGAAACTCCTGACAGAAAGAAAAAAAAAATACCAACGCACTTTGCCACTCAGACTGAGGTCAACTTAAAATAAGACTCGGAAACAAAACTTCAGTGATGTATTGAAGTCGGAAACCTCTGGCCCAAGTAACCTTTTCAAATTATTTAATTTACTGTTTTTTATTCATTTTCATTGAATATTACAGCCGACATGCCGAGTGTTTAATGAATTCGTATTCATTAACTCAAAAGGAAATCTTTTGAGCTAGAGTTTCTGGACCATCGGATCCGTTTCAAGATTCTTACATACTAGCTCTACACTAATATTAAAAGACTCATGTATTAAAATTAGATAGTTGAATTGGCTCTGTTTAAAATCGGACAGTCAAGATGAATTAACTCAGAAGATTTCCCTTTGAATTAATACGTGTGAATTTGTATTCTCGGCATTAACTCAAAAGAGAATCTTTTGAATTAATATATCTGGACCATCCAATTTGTTTCAAAATTTGCACATACTAAATCTGCAATAATGTTAAAGAGCTCCTGTGTTAAAATAAGGTCTTCATGATTGTTATTTTTTTGGATAAAAGCACAGGCATTATCTAGTATTTGCAATTTAGAAAATAATTTTCATGTATTTTGGAAATAAACAAATATTTCTTACACAGAGAGCTTTATAATTTGAGCAGTATGTTTTATAACATGACAGTTTAGTACCAATAATTGGTACTTTGTCCAAATTATTAAAAATATTAAGAGATTGCAAGCTAGCTCTTCAAATCTTTAATCTATAAAACATTAAAACTGCAATCTGTAGAATTATTTTTGTATATGTTTTTATTATCTTATGAATGTTGTAATTTAGAAAAAAAAATATTCTAATCATTAATTACCAGACAATTTGCAAAAAAAAATGTGAATTTATCTGCTTCGCCTGCAAGAGTTTATGACTGATAAGAAATAAAATTATTCTTAAATTAAAGTGTATGAAGGATCCCCATCAGCTTTCCAACCCGATGCAATATTTGAATTTAAAATGGAGAAGGTGATTTAATTGAAATATAATATAAAGTTCAATTATAAAAATTAAACGAGGGATCCACTTACTTTTTTTTTGTGAGACCGTATTATACTTTACATTTTTAAAGTTTTCAAAGTTTAAACAGCTGATTCAAACTGTTCAACATGATGGAAACATGAAATGTGCTTGCAAATCAAATTTTATATATTTTTTAAATTTATTTACTATTTATTAAGTATTTTACAAAATTGCTGCTTTCAGGTCATTGAATTTTTGTATCCATCTTAATAAATAGTAAAGAAAATTCAAAAAAATGTAAAATTTGATATGCAAGCACATTTTAATATATCCATCATGTTGAATAATTTGAATCGACTATTTGAACATTAAAAATACAAAGTATAATTCGGTGACACCAAAAAAGAGTGTAAGTGAATCCCTCCTCAAATTAAATACATACATGAAATAAATATGAGCGACCTCTCTCCTCTAGAAGTTATATCCAAAAATATGTCCATTTACCTGATAATATCATCTTTCTTCCTCTGATTTATCAGTATTAATATATTATGAAGAGGAAAGATCCACTTACAATATTTTGGATCTTACAACATGTTACAGCATTCGGTTTTATGATTTTCAAAGTTCAAACAGTCAATCCAGATCGTTCAACATGATCTCTTTATTAAAATGTGGTTTGAGATCAAATTTTACTTTTCTTTAATTTTTTTTAAGTATTTTACAAAACAGTTTTTTTTCAGCATTCCATAATTGTCTAAAAATAGCAGTTGTGTAAAATACTTAATAAATAGTAAAAAAAAATTAAAAAAATATAAAATTTGATCTCAAAACAAATTTTAATATAGAGATCATATTGAACGGTTTGAATCGATTGTTTAGACTTTGAAAATCGCAAAACCGAATATTGTAACATGTTGTAACTTTTAAATGTTGTAAGTAGAGCCATCCTCTATTATGAATAGCAGATAAAAATGATAATACTATGTTCATATTCATTTTCTGTCCACCGGAATCAATATTCCGGTAGATTTGTTTTGGATAACGAAAAGAGAATCGGGCTGCAAAATGTACCACTTAAATTCAAAATTGACACGACAAATTAGGTCGCTTTCAGAAAATACGATGATAGATCCGGGAAAAGATTTCCGCTCAGCTTTATTTTGCAAACTCGATTGATTTTATCCCACTACAGATAATGTGATTTTTCTATTTCGGACCACTTTTTATTGAACCGATCAAATTTTATAATAACAAAAAATGAGTAGAACTAGGTGTTCTTAAGCTCACCAAGTTCTTTCGTGAGTTTAATTCAAAAACTTATGAAATTGACTACAAACGGTGAATTCAAACTGTTAAAACCGATCTACTTCACGAGTGATGCGTTTACATGTCAAATTTATAAATTTTTGAATTAATTTAGTACAAAGTCAAGCTGTAAAATAAAATATGGTTTATAAGTTAATTTTAATGTACTGTTTGATTTTATATTAAATTAGTTTGAAAATTTATAAATTTGACATGTAAATTCATCACTCGTGAAGCAGATCGGTTTCAACGATTTGGATATATCGTTTGAAACTAATTCGATGGATTTTTGAGTTAAGCTCAAAAAAAACTTGGTGAGCTTAAGAGCACCTTAGTTCTTCTCATAAAAGATAACGCATGTGATTAAATATTTAATACAAAGATAATTTAGAGATTCATGCAGATAAAATAAAGTTGGTTTCATCTTCAATCATACAAATTTGACTGAATGGTATCAGATAAATTTACACCGTCCATTCTAATTGTAAGACGAGGATCAAAATAAACCACTCACAGCGATTTGTTCAAGTTCAAACTAAATGTTTATCATAAAAAAAATATGCTCTGCATGAACTTGACTTCCATTTATATATATATTTTTTATTTATACACTGTTTTTTATATAATTTAGATGAAAATGCTACTGAAATTGTAAAATTATTAAATTAATCATCATTCGCAAGAACGAAAATTTTATATGATTGAACCTCGTTTCTTTAAAGTATGGAAATAAATATGCTGTCATCTAAGAATTGCAAGTCTCTGTTATTCTAAATCCAACCTTTTCATAGTTTGGAATGTATAAGGACCTGTTCGGCGGGCCATTGGGAATGGGTATGGGCGCGGAAATTGAATTAAAAATTACTGTTCGCGTGGGAAAAAAATATTCAGTTGAACTGAATTATACTGATTTTTTCTTTTTCCGCAGGAACAGTGAAGTGGCCGAACAGGACCTAAATCTCAATAAAAGTTGTTTTATATGCACGAATCTCAAAACAAATAAAAAATTAGATTTGGAATAACAAAATCCCTACAATTCCTTTGGATCACAACAGATTTATTTCCTTAGGGCCTGTTCGGGGAGCTATTGGGAATGGACATGGACACGGGAATTGAATTAAAAATTACTGTTCACATGGAAGAAAAAAAATTCAGTCGAACTGAATTTTTTTTTTTTCAAACAGTGAAGCGGTCGAACACGCGGAGGATAAATTGAAAGCTACTTTCACTTTTTCTTGTCAAAAAAAAGTATAGCTCCATCTTACCATATCCAAGAGAATTTGGAAATTGGAGGATATACCTCTGTTTGAGCAACAACCGGGGCACGCATCTTTCAAACACATTTTCCAGGTAAGCCACAAGAAAAAAATGGTTGTTTCTCATAGTCAATGGCTGAATCATCTTGGGGTAGAATTGTAGAAACCATGTGCATTTGTGAATGATAATTGTTCCAGAAACTTTTGTGATAAACGTTTTGAACTATTCTAACCAAAATCAATAATTTAGATCATGTTTGGCGTTTTATTGTTCACGTGAGAAAAATTCGGACCTATTCTTGTGCTCATGCTCATTCTCCAACGGAGGCCAAACATGCCCTTGATATACACTCTAGCCTGGACCTTGGTGAGAGTTATTAGTCGTCATAAGCAATGCTTTAAAATGTAATTTTATGCAATAATTTTAATAAGATAGTTCAGTTAATCTGACAATTTTCTTTATAAAATAATTTATAATGGCCAATATTCTAAAGTGGTGTGAGTAACTGATCCAACCAGTTCTGACGCTCGCCTCATGGTCTCATGGATGACTAAGGTTGGAAGCGGATTTGACCCGGGTGGGCCAAAGAGCTTAGCGAGCGGCCTACTGATGAGAGTATTTATTTCTCAAGGATTGGATTTTGTCCAAACGGTATTGGACAAAGTCTCATTTAAAGTCAAATTTAAACGTCTGATTTGCATTAAGATTCGTGATAACATATTTAAATCTTAATAAATTTAAATGGGCCATTTAATCTAAAAATTTGTGCAATTTTTGATGCAGATCGGACTGTTTAGGTTTGACTTTGAATTAGACTTTGTCCAAAGCCGATTGGACAAAACCCCCAACCTATTTCTCAACCCAGTATTGAAAATCTAGCAATGAGCCGAACGGATCGGAGGAAATTTCTAATGAAACTAATTGTTTCTCAATAAATACATGATAAAGAAAACTTCTCTAAATAAGTGAAAAGGATACAATTGACTTCAATGATCTTCAATAGTTCAAGCTGAACAAAAAAATTCAATCTATATCATTTATACAAACCCATGCACTTCTTTTAATTTATTCTTTTATGACATCAACAATAAATACTTTTGGTTTAGATAAATAGAAAAATAATAATAATAAAATGTGAGTTTGAAGAGTTAAAAGGCTATAGTCAAGAGCTACTTAGCGTGACTCGCGTGCAGTGACCACTTCTCGATATATTGGCCACGGCATGTGTGATTGTTCACTTAATCACACCATGATACGGCACGTGTGATTGTTCACTTAATCATGACACAACATGTTTTTTCCGCTCTACTAAAGGATGACTCGACAATAAAGTTATTTAGTGATAGCAGAGAAGAACAAATGCTTTCGTTTGAGAAAGATTTCACCCCTGCAATTTTTTTCGATTCTAAAGTGTGACATCTGCGTCTTTTCTTATTATTATGAAAGAAAAAGCACAATATACATGTTTGGCAATGAGATTTTTTTTTTTAAAACAAGGATAATTGAATATAAGAACAGAAATTTTAATTCATAAGAAAAATTTAGAATATAAGTGTTCAACAAATATATGGAAAATTTGTTATGAAATTATTTTTTAATAATTAATTATTTGTAGATGTAATGCTAAACTCAAACGATGTTACGTGCATTGATACTAATTATTGATTTAGATTAATATAATTGTGTTACGTCAAATATTAAAAAAAATTAAATGAATAAACTAACTATACATTGCAAAGTGATATCAGAGTGAATTGACCACACTGCAATTAAGTAGTACTAATGTAATTATACTTGTTTAATTAAATTTTTATATTATTAAATCATGACTGTTTTATTAATTTTAGTTTTTGTATTTGATTTTTGCGTTTAATTAATTGAGTACTTGAGTGTGCAAGTTAAAATTAAATTTAATTAATTTCTTGTACTGTTTAACTCATATTGCACTGACTCTTGAAATTGTTATTTTTTTAATATTTGAAATTGTCTGATTTATTTCATAATTCACGAGCATTTGTTCCATACAAATATTAAAACAATATGTACAAATTATGAAATAAATCAGACAGTTTTGAATGAGTAATTTGAGACCAGTACCCAGCATTACTAATCTGTATCCTCTCTATTACTCTAGAGGATGGGCCTCACTTTACGGTTTGAGATTCGGAAAAATAGAGGGCAGTATTATTGGACTTTGAAATTCGTGCCAAGTTAAAATGAATTGTCCAGATTCAATAATTGTATAAGATTCCCTTGTGCGGTAAGAGAGAGGATGTGAATTCCGGCATGACAGTGTTATAACATGAATAAATTTCCAAAATCCCAAAATGAATCAGCTTTGTTGGGCCATCATGGCCTGCTTAATTTACGGGCCGCTCAAAGTGAGAATTTTCAAAAGTTCACAAATTCTCAAAGTTGCTACTTTAGGTGTTTATGGGCGACAACAGCAGCTCTTGTACATTATCTTTATCCAGTTACAGATCGGGCCGGCCCATCTACCATCGTTATATAATTATAAAATTAAATTTATTTGTCACATTAATAATTTTGAAAATTCAATTCAGATTAATTTTATCATATGTACATTCTCATACAAAAATAGTAAAAAATTGAAGGCCGAACCAGCCATCCATTAATATCTACGAGGAATCATCATTCATTCGGATTTCAAATCTATTAATAATTTAACAATGCTCTTCGCATTAATTTTATAATGTATATATTGCCATGATTTAATTTTTTCTTAGTAAAAAGTGAACTGTCAAGTCAAACATTTATTAATATCCAAAGGGCTTTACCACCGATTTTTTTATAAACTATAATTAAAAAAAATTATGAAACCAACATGATTTCTTTTTTTTTTTTTAAATCATAATAACCGAAATGTCATTTCGAATCCCCCAACTTTTTTTTGGGACCCAAATGGCATTTCGGTCTCATATGGTTTTGACACCGAAAGATACACATGTTCTTCTGAAAAACTGTAAAAACACATGAGACTGAAATGCCATTTTGGTCCCAAAAAAATATTGGCGGATAGAAATGACATTTCATAAATTTCATAAATTTTTTATTTTTAATTATGGTTTATAAAAAAAAATTCTTCACCACCTCGAGACCAAATGTTGCTTTTCATCTCCACAATTTAATTTATATTGACATGCAATTTTTTTTTTAATAATTTTGCAATCACTAACATTACATCAATGAAATTAATACTAATAGAGTTTGGTGTGATAATTTATAAACGCACCGTTAGTTTAATAATTTACAATTGTTCTATATCACCGCAATTATAATTATAATTGCCAAGTCATTATTTGAATTTTCCGACAAATATAGCCTACAGAATTAGAGATGCCATACATTGATACATACAGGAACAAAATATACAATAATGACAAAATATTTCATTAAATGGAAAACTAAAGTTTGATAATCAACACGAGATATATATATATATATATAGCACGTCTCATTGTCGTCTATATTATTTTTCGAAATTGCTGCAGAAAATCTAGAGAGAAGAGGTAAAAAAAAAAATGCTGAGAGACACCATTGGACCATCGGTCCTCTAATGGCGGTCTCTCGTAACCGCATGCATCCAAGCAAATAACGGATTTTAACACATACGCAAATAACGATTCGTATTCCCAAACTCGACAAATAACAGGTCTACATTCTAAGCCATGCCCTACGATCCATACGTAAATAGGGTACTCTGACTGGACCTCTCTGGGAAGATCCAAACCGTTCATATGCAATTGACCGACGGTACTGATAGTCCATTAGCTATGGCTATACAATAAATTTCATACCACAGTACCAGAGAGCATTTGAACAGACAACTCATTAAAATATCTTGTCTGGTACGCTTTCTTTTGACTTGAGAGTAGGTCCGATGGGTTCAATCACCGTTCAATATACTTTAAGATTCGTACATACTGCTCCGATTTTCAAACGCACAGCTCTTAGGATCAATCGGACGGTCAAGGAACTCGTTGAACCTACGATGGGCATCGGACGCACTACGTTCTGCGCTTTGTGCTCTATTAATAGTAAAGCATAGGCTCACCGTTAGATACCATAGATGGGAATGGGAATCTCTCGCTGTTCCGTACAGTGCGGTGAATGCTTGCTTAACGAGCGACGTTTGATCAGACGCAGCTTCAGAGCCTGCGCTGCTCTGGCATCTCTGCCTCAGGCTCAGGTCTGTTTGCCTTCACTGTTGTCGTGTCACCTCCGCGGTACACTCACCGCCTTTTACCTTTTTAACCCCCGTTCCTCCTTTTGTTTTTTTTCCTATTAATTATTACCGCGGTAACGACGAATCTTTCCTCTGTGACGTTCTATGGATACATCATTGGTCCAGAGTCCAGACTCCAGAACACAGCCTTTAAATTTCCTTGCATGTCTCTTCCGGATTTGTTTTTGTGGTCCACGGTACGTCAGGTTCAGGCAATAATTTCATTGTTTCTGTGCTCCACAGACCACAGTAAACTATATACCTACAGTATAAAATTACATATCTTAATCTGGGGAGTGAATTATAAGATGTAAATAAGGCAGCACATGGAATTTTTTTTAGAAAACTATATGGCACAAATTAAATAGAGAGATGGAGGAGACAACTAGACAAGATGAAAAATCATTTTATATTTGTTGTACAGTAAAAGAAATGTACTTGGAGGTCTTATCAGTTGTATCAGAGAGACAGAGACTTATTGATGTACAGTATAGCTGCATTACTAGCTTTATGGTTCTAGCCAAGGCTAAATGAGATTTGCCAGAAAAACTCAGATACTGGTCTTAATTTCAGATTTGCCCTCTGACAGTGGGTAAATAAATATCTCAATTTTTAGCCATTGTAAAAAACAGCAATTGGTTGAGTTACATATACTGTGTATATTAGAAAATAAATCTGTTGTAATTTTTGGAGAACTACAGGACTCTCTAATTTCAATCTCAACCGTTGGTCTTTTTCGACATGGATACATAAAAACTTATTTTTCCGAGAATATTTTCGAAATCCGCATACAGAAAAGTTGTTGTGTGTGGACGCATCACTCATAAGATAGAAGGATTTCAACAGATTGGATTCATTGTTTGAAGCCAATCCAATATATTTTAGAGTTGAGATCACAAAAGAGACTTGGTGAACTTAGAAACACCCTATATAGTTATACTCAAGATAAACTATTTGCTCTCGGAAATCGACCAATGAGATGACTAAACATTTTAATTTTTTTTAAGAATTAAAGGATAAAATGAGAATTTTATATATTTAAAATGAGTTTTAAATTTTAATAGAAAAGATAATACATTAAGAATATTTATAAATTTTTTAATTTTTAGAAGGATAAATGTACATGGTATTAAAATAATTTGAATATTTTTGAAAAATATACACGAAATTATCCTCGAAGGAAAGATGAGAAGGAAGGTGAACATTAATTATTAATTATTTACTATCTAGAGTCGTAATATCACAAGAGCACTTATAGTTCTGATGGCTGTCCTTTCAATGCTATGCTTTTTTTAGTTTGCTGTGCGTTTACATGTTACGATCTTTCAGTTCGTTTTCATTTAATAAAATGCTACGAAAATATATCACTATTTTTTTGTAGGTGTTGTCAAGGCCGGAGCCAAACTTTCAGCCAATGAGAGTCAAACATGAATGAAGATAAATGGGAGTCACGTATATAAAAATTTTCTATTACGAATGGAGTCAATTTCACTTTATTTATATATTTTAGTTTAAATTTATTAAAAATAGGATATAAAATAAAAAAAAATTGCAAATGAATGGGGGTCAATTGATCCCCATTCATTGACTGTGGATCTGCCACTGGTTGTTGTGGTTTTTGCTTCAATTCCTTCTGTTTATTTATATGCATATCCTTTGACTTTATTTTTTCGTACATATAGTTTTATCTCAAAATATAATATATTGTTAACCATTCATTTTTTTTCTACATATTTCGACAAATTAATTATATAGAGTAGAACTAGGGTGTCTTGAAACTCACCAAGCCTTTGTGTAAGTTTAGCTCCAAAATCTATCGAAAGGATTTCAAATAATGAATTCAAACTGCTGAAATCAATGTACTTCGTGAGAAAATGTGTTTATATGTCAAATTCATAAATTTTCAAATTAATTTAGTATAAAGTCAAATAGCAACAAATAATAAAAAATAAACATATTAAAAATAGCTCATAGATCTTTTTTAACTAATTGACTTAATTTACAGTAAATTAATTCTAATATTTGTATAAATTTGACACGTAGATATTACTCGTAAAACAAATCTGTTTCAACGGTTGGAATTTATCGTACCTCGCCAATATTCCTTAAAAACATCTTAGTACTATGATCAGTGACAGAGTCACTCCAAATGAATAGGGGTCAATTAACTCTCTTGTTTTTCAAAATTTTTGTACTTATATCTTATTTTATATATAATTTAGAGTAAAAAACTTATAAGTAATGTAAATTGATTCCATTCATAGCAAATTTTATTTATACAATTAATCTCTATTCATGTTTAACTCGTGTCTGATTACGATCTTACAAGTTACAACCATAAAATTACTTACCAAACACTTGTTTATATATTTTTTTTAAATGTCATGGCAGATCTAAGCAACACTTGTTTGTATAAATGTATAATTGTATTCCTGAGCAATATTCGAGATAAAAACAAAAATGCAAAGGGCCACGTACATTTTGCTCTGCATGCGAAAGCGTCGTTTGCGCACAATGTTAGGCGACAATAACGGAGTTGGGGATTGTCATTTGTCAATTCTACATCATACAAAGACAGACAAGAGGGAAGAGGTGCAACTATGCAACGCGCATGCCTCGACACTGTTCCTCTAATTAGACAAATTATAGATGATGTGACCACTGCCATGCATGCACATGCACGTTCTGTCAACAGTTCTACACTACTACTAGCTATAGCTTGCTGCCTTGCTTGTTCCAATCTCATCTCTGATTGCTCAGTGCTCGTAAGTCGTAAGTCGTATACAACTTACCAGTAGGTACCAGGTCAGCTACTGCATGCGTGCATCGTGCATCGTATTTGTTCTGTTCCTCTCTCGTTTTATGAATTTTCTCCTTCTTCTAGCAGGTGGTAGATTGAATAGCCTTTATAAATGTATATAGGATTAGTTAGTTTCTGGGGAACAGATAGATATATATAGATGAGATCACGTCCCATGCTCTGATTTTGTATATATTCACATGCATGTCATTTATGAAAAACATAGATTTGAATATATAATCAATTACGAAATGATCAGCCCGCATGATTATATTTCAAGATTGATCTTTACATAGTGCATGCATGCCTACATGACTATAGATGAATTAAGGGAATGACTTGTGAGCTGATCTGGATCGTTAATTCTGCAGTAAATTGTGTGCAATATCGATCTCTTACTAACGGTTCAGATATACCGGCCCGTCACCGTTTTTCCAATGTCATACAAAGTTATTCAGTGAAATTGCAACGGGGCACATTTCCAAACAAGTGCTCACACTTTAATTTTCACAATTATTGAAAATTGTTACTTTTGTAAGAATTAATCATTTTCATACACTAATTATGTGCTTCTTCTATACTTTTGTGAGCTCATGTTCATCTAACTTTGGATCTCCCCCTTGATATATATGACAAGTACAACTTGAGAGTAGGTCCGATGCCCATCGGTCCTATTTTTATTCGATGGGTTCCATCATCGTCCAATTTGTTTTAAGATTTGTGTGTAATATATAGGATCATGAACTAAAGGTTTTATAAGAACCACTTAAAAACACTTACCAATTAAAGACCCAAAATTAGTAAGTCCAAAAGATAGGACGGATCAAGACTCTACTCGAAAGCTTGAGCCGACTTTCTAATATCAAAATAACTTGGCACCATCTCATTCCGAGGCCCAAACCGATTTATCTACGAGAAAGATTGGATGTGTCTCGACTCGAGGCCCAAACCAACCTATCTACGAGATAATTCAGCAGTGTCCCGACCTGAGATCCAAACCGACATAAAAGTCTATTAATACTCGGAAGTTTATTAAGCTAGGAGACGATTGATCTAGCAATATTGAGTACAAAAGAGGATAGAGTTATGTACTTAACGGATCAACAATAAGCTTTACAATATATACACATATTTTCTTATACAAACTCAGACTACTCTCTTCTTGAGATAGAACGTGCTTTGGATCGCCTTAGCCCAATACTGTTTGTGCATCTGCTTCAATTTCGTACACACAGATCTTAAGATGAATCCAACAGTCATAAATATTATTGAACCTAAAAATAGGTCTGATGGACATCGGACCTACTCCATCCTCAACAAGTACAGTTAATTGTCACAGAAAGAACGTACTAATCGTCAATCCGTGAAGCGGATGGTTCAAATTTTGTAGTATTTTTATGAGGTTTCGAGTAATTTCACTTTTGGCCTCTTTAGGTGTTTTTTATTATAGAAAGTTATTAATATAAACTGATTTATATATTTGTATGTGACTTGTTGTGACTTATAAATTAACTGAAATTTGTGATTATAATACTTGTCTTTTTTTTGTTAGCAAGATGAATTCGTACGTTGTAGAATGTATTTTACGAGTGTTCCGATAAATTCTATGTCATTTTTTTAAATTGAATTTCATAAACTGTCTTAATATTTATTACGTTCTATACAGCATACAAATTTATGCCTTGCTCAAGTAGTAAAAAAAAAAATATGAGTGAGTCTATGTTACTATGCATATCACGATTTGGTCCGTAATACGGATCAATATTATTTTTGTTTTCAATATTCTAATGTTGATCCGAACAGTTTAAATGATTTTCATATGAATATGTATTTGCAAACCGAATTTTATATTTTTTAATTTTTTTTACTATTTTTTAAAATAAATAGAAAATCACTATTTTTGAATGGTACAAAATTTTCAAATCAAGTTATTTTTTGCCTATCTAAAAAATATAAAATCCAACTTGCATATACATATTCATATGAAATATTAATCTGTATTAACAGATTCATGTATAGTACCAAACTCACTCAGGTCATGTTTGGTTGTGGAGTAAGTAGTGGAGTAAACTCTTTAATCTATATTTAAGGAGCTAAATGAGAAGTAAATTTGAAGGGGTAAAATGGAGCAGTATTTGAGTTAATCATGATTAAGTTACTCCAACTGTGGATTCCGCGATTAGAATAACATTATTTTATAATTTCTCTCTCTTCATTAGCTTACTCCGCCAAATTCTAACCAAATTCCAACCAGACATGATTATTTTACTCCACAACCAAACATGACCTCAAAAAATATTGTTTATAATAATTAAGTATGTGATTATTGCGTAGCGTTACGTCATGCTGAGTGAATGTCCCGTGTTTGATACTTGATATAAGATCTGATAAGACGGAAGATGCTAGCTAGTTCTTTAGAAGCTCCCATCCGCTCTTGCCGGGAACTGCATCTAAGATATGACATTACATGACAAATTTTTCATTACCTTTTCCCCTCTCGCTAGCTTTGTGAGTAGTGACTTTTTATAGCAACTCACTTTCATCTTCTTAGACTGGGCTTAAGATGTCAATCTAATAGACAGTCGGAGGGCCCATTCAGTCCCATTCAGTCATTGCAAGTGTATATAAACCATGTTCATGTGAAAGAGACGTGTTTTCTGTCGTGACTTTTTGGATGAACCTGTTCCACCAAGTAAATACACCAGAAAAATTAAAAAAGTTATGTTCGGCGGACACATGGACTTGAAAATGACATATAAATTAAACTAAAAATTTCTGTTCACGTGAAAAAAAAAGTGATGTTTTTTGTTTACGTGGAAAAATTTCTGTTCAAGTCAACATGATTTTAATTTTAGAATTGTCATTTATAGTCTCGAGTGGGTTATGATCAGACTAAGAGGAGGGAATTTGCATCCTATGAGATATCTCAAATTTTGAGTGTGTTTTTTGGAAAATCGCAACCGTTCAATTACTTTCTGCTTAAATTTCATAGGCACAGATAATACTTGCTCTTGTGCTATTATCCCCGAATGGACATCGTACATATCGGTCATGCAAAAGTTGAGATATTCACTTTCTGAATATCAAGAGTGGTGCGAGACTCCTAATTAAAAAATAATTAATTAAACAGGTGGGGTTTTGTTCGAAGGGTTTTGGACAAAGTTCTATATAATGTTGGACGCAAACCGTATGATTTATGTTAAAATTCACACTAACAATTTAGATTCATAAAATTTTAAAAGAGTCTGGTTCAAATGTCCTGTGTCTTCTATACTTCATCATCATGTCTCGCATCTTATATTTTTGTTTATAAAATTTAAAGAGCCGAGCCAAATCGCTCATCTTGATCTCCATGTTAAAGTGTGCTTAAAGACCAAATTATATATATTTTTTTTAGTTTTTTTACTATTTTTTAAGATAGATACAAAAATAATATTTCATGACCATTCAAAAACAGAGATTTTGTACCCATTTAAAAAAATAGTAAATGTTCATAAAATATAAAAATAGGAATGTAGGATCCTGTTGTTTCAAATATAACCGTTGAATAATAGAATGTTGCTCTCCTATTTGAAGAGCAGCGGAGATGACTAATATGGTCCTCCTCTTCTATTTGGAGGACATGAGAGTCGGTTCTAAAAAACTATTAAATAGTATCTCGAGCTCTGTTTTCCTAACAAATTTTGCTATAAAGAACTAGCATTTGGCCTAGTGGCAAAGACACATGATTTCTATATGAGAGGTCATGGGTTCAAAATTCTGATGGAAAAAATCATTTGTTTTAATAACAACGATATTAAATAGTTGGATTGCTTGAATTCCAACTTTACTTTAAAAAAACAAATTTTGCTATAAAGTAAGCCCCATATTTTCTAAACTTAAAAAAGAAAAAAGACTGAAAACACGTGCTCATGCAGCTGGGACTTAATAGATAATATGTCAATAAGGAATGTTTTTCTTAATGTTTATTATTATATCATCTGTTGACATTCGAACTGACATTTTATTAAATCACTGCTGAATTAATTAAGAATTCATGTTTTTGAACCATTGGGCCTAGCTCGATACTGTCAGTGTTTATTCTTGCATGAATTTTGCAGATGATTAAACATGAACTAATAGACGGTCATTACATGTCTTGAAATATTAATCCCAAATTTTTACAAAATGTGCCCCGAAAGTAAGAAACAGGTACCGCGCGATTTGCCAAAGGAGAGGCCGAGGCTGAGATAATTTTAGTTACCACTTTAATAATTCAAAATTAAACAACCACTATTTACATCATTAAAATATATTCACGATATGATTAACGTTTATACTACATAAAAGAACACAATATAACTAAAAAAAATTGGTGCGTATGCTCAGATGGCGCACTCAAAAAAAAAAATCAGTGCGCATCCTCAGCTGCCACATCAAAAAAATCGGTGCTCAACTAGAAATGTGTGCGTGGTAAAATTTAATTTTGATAATATAAGTAATAGTTGTTTAATTTTAAGTTATTGAGATGGTAACTAAAAAAATTTGAACAGAAAGGATGAAAAAAGGCAAAGGACCGAAATAAATGATTAAATTAAGAGAGAGAACGTCTCTTAGAAGAAAATATTTTTAGTCAGAGTTAGAATTTCGTTGCATTAATTTTCTGCCTATTTACAACTTTATATTATCGCTAACGAGTGTTTTAGTATACTTCATTTTTTCTCGCACATATAAAATTATAACAACAATTTTAAATTTTTTATCATTAAAGATTCCGTACACTCTAACGTATTTCAAATTTTAATATTTAAAAATTGAACAGGTTTGTACCACAGTGACAAGATTCGCGAATAATTCGGTTTTTTGTGATGTTAAACCAAACGTCGAATTATTCGTATGACCGATTTTTGACCAAATAATTCATGAATAATTCACAGATTTTACAAATTATTCATGAATTTTACGAATTTTTCCGGAAATTTTTCTAGAATTTTTTTAGTTTTTGCTCCCTTAGAGATCTCTAATCCGAATTATTTCCGAATTATACCCAAATTATTCCCAATCACTAATTTTTGACCTCGCTGAACCGAACCCGAATAATTAATTTGTCACTATGGTTTGTACCGTTGAACTAAAGCAAGGGTTTCTATAAAAAAACAAATTAAAATTATACACTAAATTGCTTTATAACAAATTATTATAATAACCGCAGGCTTAATTTAAAATTGTTAATGTTTTGGGTCATATTTTGTCATATTTTATAAATAATAAAAAATAAAAAATTCAAAAATAGTAAATGGATATTCTACCTGTTCATTATATAACTAATTTACTGAGATAATAAAATTTAAATTTGAAATTTATACAATAAGTTTTTGAAACCGTAGCACACAAAGTCATATACTATCTATCATAGTGACACAGTACACGAATTATTTACATTTAATTCACTATTTATTCATTTTTTTTTTTACGTTTCCGAACCAAACTAAAAAAAAAAACACAAAAAACACATAAGACGTTGTATTCGCAAATAAAACACAAATCAAGAATTATTGACGATAAAATTTCGTTTTTTTTTAATATTGGGTTTTTTTGCTTCTTTGTTTTACCAAATTATTTTAGAATTATACCTAAATTATGAATTTCTGATCCGCTGAACCGAAATCAAATTATTAATTTGTCACTCTGCTATCTTCTGCTATCTACAGCACTTGAGGCTCTTAAAAACAGTAAGGCTGTAAGGCACTACGGTTTAAAAATATATTTAATGATGAACATGAGTGACCGTTCTATTACTACTTTTTATTTGTGATTCGGTTCTTACAATGTTAAAAGAAGGAAATGAACCAATTGGCGTGGGTTTCAGCATACTGCATATATCTTATCAGGATTCAGGACCACATCGAAGCATCAATTAATTATATTCAAGAAAGTTTCTTTACTATGTATTTTTGAACTCAGTTTTCATTTGAATATATATAACGAGGTTTTAATATATTAAAAAATTGTTATATTATTTTTACTTTATTTTTCCAGTGAAAGGTGTCGTCTTTATTCTTGTGGTGGGGGAGTTCTCCTGCCTAATAATGGACACCGTACTCAGATTCCGCATTCGTCGCCATAAAAGGCGATAGCATCAGTTGAATTAAAAGTCAAATGGTAATATCCCCATTGGACTTAAATTTGGTCCGATATGCTCATCATACTTAAATTTGTATCTAATAAGTTCTATGACTGTTTGATTTTTTTAAAATTTGTGCGCACAAATATTAAAGCAAATAGATGCACACAGATATTAAAGCGATATGTACAGATTTTAAAGCGGATCGAACGACTATGGAATCCATCGAACTCAGTTTGAGTCCTATGGACATCAGACCCAAACTTATCTCCCCCCGTTGAGATTTTAAAACTCGAGTTGAACTGTTATATACTGATCTAACAACGTAAGTATAATCTGGACAAGCATTTCTAATAAATATAGAAAAATCTAAGTCCAATTCAAATATTATAAATTGTTCTCAATGATTAGATCCAGACTGTCTGATTAGAGGAGAATCATATTCTGGTCCACAAATGATCTCAAAAAAATATAATATTTTATTAGAAATATCTAACTCACAGTTCGATTCAAATATTATAGATCATTTTCAATAATTCAAATCCAAACCGTCCATTTATACGAGAATCAAACTCTCGTACAGATGATCTCAGAAAAAACATAATATTTTAATCTAAACTATTGAATTAGATCTATATTTGTTAGAAACGAAACGCTCTGTCTTGTTTCTTTCTGAATTTCATAATTTATATGGAAAAATATTTTTCCGGCTTGACGCGGTAAAAGTTGGGCGTGCTCGGATATATATTTTTGTTTTTCCCGGGTAAAGTGCTTAAATCATGTCCCGTCAAAAAGAGCAGTTAAGTCTTAGTTAAGAGGCGTTAAATCTTATCTCTATAGTCCCTAGTGCGAATTGGTCTGTGCCTGATGAACAATATCAACTTGTAAGTATGATATTGATGTTCCGGGACCCACATGAGATATCTGGTAGAACGACCCCACATAACAGCGACCCTCTACATCACGCTACAGTATCAGTGTCACACTTAAATCCGAATTTACTTGTTAAACTTAAACCCGTCTTTACTTCTTGCACGACGGAATTTACCTTTTTTTACCCACACTAGAATGCTTTTTCTCACCGACCATGCCTGACAGATGGCACTGCCACCATTGCTCCGTCTTTTCCTTTCACGTGCCCTTCTTTCTCGCTGATTGTCAGTACCTCCCCATTTCTCTCCTCTCGATTTCTCTCTTTTGCAACTCACCACTCACCACTCATCACTCATCACTCATCACTCACCACTTGCTTTCTCTCTCTGGCCCTAGCTCTTTTATCTCACTGGTGTTAGTGCTCTGTTTTCTGCTGATTGCTGCTGGACGAGACACAGCCGGTCAAAATGATCTAAAAGGGCGTGGTAAGAATCTTTTACCCTGCCTTTTGTAATTCATTCAGTCTTTCGTTTTTCTTCCATTTGTTGTATGTTGAAGTAAACAATCGTAAGCGTGAGGTTCATTGAATCATGGTCATATTTTACTTGGTCCCTTGTTCTTAGTTCATTTCCCATTATGGAGTGAGTTTTACACAAACCTCTCTGATTTTTTTGGTGTACCTTTTCGTCTTTTTTTTTTTTTTTTTTATTCAATCGGCCAGAGAAAGCTAACAATCTCCCGAAAATGATCACTCTTTTGCTGGGTCTTTTTATTTCTTCAACCTATTATCTTTCCTTTATTATCTCTGTTTCTTGATTTTTCATGAAAAATTGGGATGCAGCATTACAAATTGTGCGCTTAGCTTCTTAAGATAAACTTTTTTTTTTATGCTAACTGAAACATTTTGTTCGGTTATGTTGATTCCCCATCCACCCACAAAACAACAATTTTGATTTGACAAAACACACACAGTCATAGCTAAGATTAAAGGAAACTTGTTTTTCTGGGGAATTGTGACGAACTGGGGATGTAGCTCAAACAAGAAGCTGCCCCTTTCGCGTCACTATGCAAGATGGATTTAAATTTAGGTTCATATAGTGCTCTGTGATTTCCCTTTTTAAGAAATATTTTTATTGAGGTCTATAGAAACTAGGACTATCATGACTGGTTTCTCCATTTGGAGGTTGTTGAAATAATTAATGCAGCAAATGAATGCTTCTCGATTTTGTACCATATCTCATAGACACTGTAGAGTACGAAAATTGCAATAATTTTGAATTTATTTATAGAGTATATATTTAAAAGTTGCTTTTACTCATGTGGTTTTTATGTAAAGTACTTGATACAAAACAATAAATAGCATAGAATTGTGGCTGCATCTATAATGCCTCCCGTTATAGAATTATAGGTACTAGTTGAGATAAATAATGCATTGGTTTATGTAATTATATTCTGACTAATTTTGAAAGTGCTATTGCATAGAATTATACAAGATATTTGTTTCTATAAGCTTATTATTTTGGAATGATTCTCCACAGTAGGAAACTAATCAATTCTTAATGGCCCCATGATTGGATAGTGATCTTTTGTTATATAATACAATGTATTAGTTTATTTGTGCTGTGTCAAATTATTGTTTTCTACTATTACTAATTGAACTACAGTACCTTTGTTAAATTTGTTTTTTAATTAAGAGGTAAGATAAATAAGTAATAGCATGGGTAAGTTACTTTAGTTTTGTTTTGTGGAAATTTCAGCAAAGGAAGCACCTGATTCATTGAAAAGCAGTAAATATTACTCATTAAATTCTGGGAAATTGATAATCAAGGTCCTGAATGTATATATATATTTTTTGTTTGTTCAATTTGATGTACAGCCTCTAGAGAATTATGAAGTGCATGAGATGGGAAATGGAAAGGGCGGCAGGAAGAGCAAATGAAGGAGAGGCAGAGGTGGCGGCCTGAGGAAGACGCAATTCTACGGGCCTACGTTCGTCAGTACGGGCCCCGCGAGTGGAACCTGGTGTCTCAGCGCATGAATGTTGGCCTGAACCGTGACGCCAAGTCGTGTCTAGAGCGTTGGAAGAATTACCTCAAGCCTGGCATCAAGAAGGGGTCCCTCACCGAAGAAGAGCAGCGCCTCGTAATTCGCCTCCAAGCCAAGCACGGCAACAAGTGGAAGCGTATAGCTGCTGAGGTCCCCGGTCGAACAGCAAAACGCCTCGGCAAGTGGTGGGAGGTCTTCAAGGATAAGCAGCAGAGAGAACTCCAAGAGGCTCAAAAGCCGTCGGTTCTAACCCCATCAGAGCAGGGTAAATACGACATCATCCTTCAGAGTTTTGCTGAGAAGTTGGTCAAAGAGAGGCAGGTCAGTCCACTGCTCATGGCCACTCCTCTTCTTCCCCCTTGGTTATCTAATTCCAGCACCGCTACTACCACCACAACTGGTACACCTAGTATGCACAGGCCGCCTTCCCCTTCAGTCACTCTATGTCTTGCATCAGCAGCCGTGCCTGCTGGGCCCCCTGTTTCATCTATGCCGCCTATGCCATGGTTACCGGTACGCATTGTGTCTTCTTTTTCATGAATGTACTACTTCTGAGGTTATTTGAACTTTGGATCGAGTTTCATGTTTTATAGTGGTCCATCTTGGTATAATTTGTTGCAGAGTGAGAGAGCAGGAGGTTCTGAGACAAGCTTCGGGTTAGCAGGCCCACGTGGTGAAAACATGGTGGTTGCTGAGATGGCTGAGTGCTGCCGTGAACTCGAAGAAGGACACCATGCATGGATGTCGCACCGAAAGGAGGCAGCATGGCGGCTGAAGCGGGTGGAGCTCCAATTAGAGTCCGAGAAGGCATGCAAGAGGAGAGAGAAAATGGAGGAGTTTGAGGCCAAGATGCGGGCCCTCAGGGAGGAGCAGAGCCTCGCACTGGAAAGGATTGATGCTGAATACAGAGATCAGATACTTGGTCTCAGAAGGGATGCCGAGTCGAAGGAACAAAAGATGGCTGAGCAATGGGCAGCAAAACATGCCCGCTTAGCACGCTTTCTTGAACAGGTTGCTGCCGGTGGTGGTCGTGCGTGGGTTCCCCCAAACGGTGAGATGAATGGTCGGTGATATGTTTCGGTTAGTGGAAGCTCGGTTTTCAATTTTCCTGTTCTTTTTAAGCTTATTTTTTTTACTTTTCGGCTACATGATCGAATGAATGTTTGTATTTGTTCTAGTGTCCTAAAATGAGGTAGCCTTTCCATCAGTATAAAACTGGAAATTGTTGCTTTGATGAATTGGAAGCAACAAATCTGAGCCTGTTAGAATTTTAGCTGCCTTCTATGATATTTGTAAACATTAAGATTGTTTGTTTTACATGTTATCACACTCAGAAATCACTATTGCTTGCTTCCCTGTATGTTTATACCCTTGAATTACTGGTGCTTCTGTATTGTGTGGCAAATTGAACTATTCTGGTGAGATACGATGCATTATGACCAATTGTTGGATTTTGTTTTTGATAATACGATATTGTCAGGGGTGGACCCATATAGATCCGGGGGGGGGGGTTTCAACTTTAGTGGATAGCAGAACGATTTGATCGACTTTGTCTTCATTGAAAATTTTTTCCTCCTCTTTGGATGTTTGAATTGTAATTCGTATTAAATTTAGGATTAAAATTAAAAAAATTTTCTTGAATTATGATTGATAATTAGAATTATAAGTTAAAACATAAGAAATTACAAGTTTAAGTATTAGAAAGTGTAAATTAAAGCATTCTTTTTTTATCGAGTATCTAATTAGTTAATGGGTTTAAATCTGATTCGATATTTTTTTTGTTCTCTTCTAACGAAAATCCTAGATCCGCCATATTGTCCATCGTTTGGCATATCGAACACTACTAACACTTGCTCGATTTTGTGGAGGAACGCACGCCATCAATTCATATCACCTCTAGTAACTCAAATTTTGAGCTTTGAGTTGAATCGTTTATCTACTTTGGCACGAATATAAAGGAGTTCTGTGTATTCCACCTTGGGTCGTATCAGACAGTCCGGATTGAAACTAAAAATTTGAGTTACTTCAGAGGATTCGTAGTCTGCGCGCCATGCTTCCGGGTTGGATAAATCATTCTCCTCCAATAAGCTGGCATGCCAATGCCATGGTTTATGGCATTTTTTATTTGCAAAATGATACCTGAGATTTTTCTTTATAGCAGCACCATTAACACAAAACATTATGATGTATATGATTGGAACAAGGTTCTAAATAGCGTTTATCGCTTCATCGCGGGAAGCTTACAATTAATTCTCATTTAACAATTATGATGTATATAATTCTCATTTAATAATCGATAATTTAATATATAGCATAGTACGTCAATTGCAAAAAAAGTCACAGTCAAAGTCCATATAAATTGCCTAAAAAATGCTTATATTGCATAGCGCACGCTATTGGCGCTATACGCTATCCGCTATAGCGGCTGTAGCTCAATTAGCGTATTTTAATGCCATAGCTTAGCGTTTGAGATCTAAAAACGCTATACCAATAACGTCCGATGTTACCTTATCATTCAATGATCTGAAATGGAAGACGGTTTGGTTCGGTTATCATGAAAGTAGAGAGAATGGGAGACGAGCAAAATATTTAGTTACTAAAGCCCAGCCCAATTTCCATTTGAAATGAAAATTGCTAAAGCCCATTTCTCTTCCGTTTATAAAGATTTAGACCCAATACACAAACAGATCATTGTAAAAAAAAATGAAGAGCTTTTTTTTTTGGTTTTCAAGAAAAACATATGAAAAGTTATGAACTAAGTATAGGAGTGAAAATGATATGAATAATATTCGATCCGTCTTTGAAAAATTAGATGTGGATATGGATACTGATATGTTTTTACGTTTCAATTATCCATGTTCGGTTGTCTTAATCCGTAGGTGAAAGCTAAGGAAGCTAAAGAAGGGGTAGATGTGCCTTAAGGTTCGGACAGAGAATTAAGATCCGGACAAAAAGGGACAAAAGGAGGTGATTTTAATCCGCACTAAAGAACCGGTGTTCAGAAAGATTAAGCAGTTAAAGAAGCTAAAGAATCCAATGTTGTCGAATAAACCTTGTTATATGCTCTTTTTTTTCTGGGAATCCTTGGCGGGTTACTCCCTCCTTATATGTTACTCCTCCATCTCTCTCAAGCTCATTTTACTAAATTTGAATTTTTTTTTTTACTCTGTATACAATAGAGCAAACAATGTAATCGTTTCCAAAATTTGCATTTTTTTGTTAGCGAACTTCATATATGTAAAACTTTTACAATTTTTAATTTCATTTTTCACACTATCAGATAAAAAAATGGCCAAAATTTCCCCAACCCCTACTGATTCCAAATCGGCCTCTTTTTTGGATCGTTAAAATAATTCTAATTTAATTAAAATCGTACGATAAATTTTGAACAAAAAAAACTGTTTTTTTCTCAAGAAAAGAGCATATTTTGATTCATCTCTGCCAAATGTATTTACTTTTTTTACCTCCAATCTCCGTACCAGTGGGAAATAAATTTGTACTGACTTTCATTATTGCAATAATTTTGACTTGAAGAGACGTTGATTTGAGATTGAGGTGAAATGCATTGATAGGTGGTGCCCTTGTCTTGTAGGCTTATTGAAATAGGGAAGTTATCAGTAAAATAGGTACGACAGCGTAGCCGAGGACGGTGGCCTGGGATTTTCTGGCCCAGCTGAATCTTTTATTGGGCCATAGTGGGCCATCTCTCCGGTCCTTTTCTCAATAATATATTATTATTGTCAAATATCACCTAAACACCCAAAAAGTTGCAAATAGTACCGTCCCCATTTTATACCGCTTTGCATGAAATTTCTGTCTTTATGAGGTTCATTTTATTTAGGGGTCTCCGGCATTTATTTTCATAACCAAAAAATTAAATAAAATAATATTAATAACCGATTTTTCAAAAAAATTTCAATCATAACCAGACCGCCCATTTGGGGGGCGGTTTACTATTCAGGGCAAACCGCCCCCACCGTGGGGCGGTTTGCTGTTCATGGCGAGACCGTCCAACCGTGGGGCGGTGCTCTGCATTTTTTTTTTTTTTTTTTTTTTTAAGGATTTGAATGTTTCAATCTAAAAAATGAGAAATGTTCAATTTTTGTACCAAAGTTAGATCGTGGCTTAAAGTATTCTTTGTTTGATTAGAGTTGGTGAAGCACTAAAATTTTGGAAGCCAAAATTGATCACTTATTTATAATTAGATACTAATTATATAAATATATTATATAATAACTATAATGTGCCAAAATGTGGCAAGGCATTTGCGGTACGTGGTGATTGGCGCACTCATGAGAATTTGGCAATGGCCATGTGGCGCACGGGATAGATTGCTTTGATGATGTGAATCAGTGAATTAATACCGTAGAGATATGTAGAAGAGGAGATTTGTTTGAAGTGGCATGCATAGTTGATCAAGAGCTTGGGTTAGTACTTTCTTAATTATGTTTTGTTGATGAACTTCATAGTTTATGTTATCCACTAGTGAGTATGTATAATCTTGTTTCAACCTCAAAATATATAGCCAGATGGTGTATCTATTCAAAGACGATTTCAGCCATCCATTTAACAAATTCAATCATTCTAAGTCATTGTATTGAATATGAGATATTATGCATATATTTTATGTATCTATTATTGTACAAGTCGTATATAGTATCATAAAAAACTAATTTATTTATCACGTTTTTGCTTCATAATATATGCGAAATATTTTGTTGTAACAAATTTTTATTTTTCATATACAGTATCATCCAAACGTATGCAAAAGAAACCAAGAAAGTACTTAGTTCAACCAGATAAACCAAGCATATTAGGTCATTTTTTAGGTTAGTACCTTCCTTTTTTATATTTGGCATACAAATTGAATAAGGCACGTAGGAACCTAATTGGTAAATATTGGGTTATATGCATAGCATTAACATTATGATCGGGATAATTTGTATGGAACAACTTATAGTTAGTAATAACTAATAACAGTTAAAAGTTAAGTGTAATCAGCCATTCTATCTTTAATTAATGAAAAAACTAATCAGATGTTAGATTGTATGAAATTGCAGATGATGTTAGATAAATTGAGAAGACCAGTGCATAAAAAGAACGAAGTATTTGATCCATACATTTATGATTTTTTGTAATTGATGTATAATTTGAAAAATTGTCTTTGATTTGATTAATAGTATTTGAAAATATACAAATTTTTACTTTTATGTACATAGTACTAAGTATATTTACTATTTGCACAATGATTTTGTGACACAATTCACCATAAGGAGAAAAGTGAGAGAAGTGAGAAAAAAAACATCATACATGAGATTATTAACAAAACACCAACAACTATACAAATTTTACAGTGAGATAATTAAATTTATCATAATACTTGTTGGTATAGTTCAAACATCATATTTAAAGAAAATGATCAAAATAAACTTACAATTTTCACGGCAACGCGTGGCCGGCACTTACTAGTTTATATAATTAGTATCTAATTATTAATAAGTGATTAACTTAGGTTTTCAAAATTTTAGTGCTCCACCAACTCTAACCAAACAAGGAATATTTTAAGCCACGATCTAACTTTGGTACAAAAATTGAACATTTCTCATTTTTTAGATTGAAACATTCAAATCCTTAAAAAAAAAAAAAAAAAAATAAAAAATGCGGACCGCCCCACGGTTGTGCGGTCTGCCATGAACAGTAAACCGCCCCACCGTGGGGCGGTTTTCCCTAGATAGTAAACCACCCCCCAAATGGGCGGTTTGGTTATGGTTGAAATTTTTTTGAAAAATTGGTTATTAATATTATTTTATTTAATTTTTTGGTTATGAAAAAAAATGCCGGTAGGGGTCTCAGTGAGTGTACGGAATTTTTTTAGAAGCCATAAATAAGAAAAGGACCGGAGAAAGAGAGTTTTTTTTTTATAAACCATAATTAAGAAAAAAAATTCGAATTTCAGCATGATTATCCGTTTTTTTTTATAAAAACCATAAGAAATGAGTTGGCAGTCCGTTCTCTACAGTATTTTATCCCCCAGAATGGACTGCCAACTCGTTTTTGATTTTTTTCCAGTTTTCAGTCCGTAACGAGTTGGCAGTCCGTTCTCTACAGTAACCTTTTTTTTTAGAGTTTGTTTATAAAATAAATCAGATATTTTGTTTGATTTTGTATATTAACAATAAGATTAATGGAACAATTTGAAGAGATTTTTTTTTGTGTATTTTGACTATTTTATCATTTTATCAAATCAATGAATCGACTTTCCATATAAAAAAATCAATAAATATTTCCGTGAAGAAAATTAGAAGAAAATGTAAAAGTGAAATACAATAACAATACTAAAAATTTGTGTCTCTGGATACTTTTTTTCTTGAAAATAATGTCTCTGAATGATTAATGGACATATTTTCCATAATCTAATGGCTTTTATGGCAAAAATCGACTCTATTTTAATTTTTTTTCAAAAATTATAGTTACAGAAACTTCTAAATCCTCCATGTAGTAGACCAATGTATCATTATTCTAAAGAATCAACCAATTAGAATACTAACATATTTTTTCATAAATAAAACACTTATTTTATACTTTTACAAAAAAAATAAGTACTTTTTAAATTAAATGAGTTTTAATAAAAATAACAATTAAATAATTAAATTTGTTTGTTTTTAAAATATAAAAAATAATTTTAGAAAAATAATACGTACATTTGAAAACCAATCCATTGATTTTTATATATATATTTATTTTTTTTATATGGAAAACAAATCCATTGATTTGATAAAATGATAAAATAGTCAAAATACACAAAAAAATCTCTTCAAATTGTTCAATTAATTTTATTGTTAATATACAAAATCAAACAAATATCTAATTTATTTTATAAACAAACTCAAAAAAAAAAAGTTATTGTAGAGAACAGAGTGCCAACTCGTTTCGGACTGTAAACTGGAAAAAAATCAAAAACGAGTTGGCAGTCCGTTCTGGGAGATAAAATACTGTAGAGAACGGATTGCCAACTTGTTTCTTATGGTTTTTATAAAAATCGGATAATCATGCTGAAATCCGATTTTTTTTTGAATTATGGTTTATAAAAAAAAAACTCGGAGAAAGAAGAAAGAAAGAGAAAAAAAACTTATGCAGATTTTTTGTGGCCCTCATTAATGGACCGTAATCAATAGTCAAGATACATTTAGGGGTGATTTTCTTTGGCAGTAAAATCCACTCTTTCCATGTATTTAAAAAAAAAAAAAAAAAACCCGAAGGAGCGAGACCGTTGAGGCGGATTCAAAGATTGAATCAGAACCATTTATTTCTATGAATAAAAAAATATCCGAGAAATGAGGATCTTCTTTTTTGAACGACATGAGAGTTAAAGAATTCAGATCCAGTGAAGTAACTCAATTTTTGAGTTTTAGATCGAGACCGTTCTATTCGAATCTGTGAAAATTATTTAAAAATAAAGTGGACACGGATTTTAGTATGGAGACAATCTCCGACCCTTAACAGTCATCTGCTAAATAAGTTCATCTTTCCTCCAGAAATACGTTTCTAAAGAACTTTCAGTATTTGATATACGGTACACTGCCGTAGAATAAATGTACTGTAAAAGGTACAAACATGTGCAGCGAAAAAATTACCGTACTGTAAATTTTAAGTTCATTTTAGTTGGAGATAAGGGTCAAAGTACTACAACAGTATAACTTATCTCCAGTACGAACCCTGGATTTCGATTTTTGTAGCCTCTTATACGGATTATTTTGATCACATGTGAAAGAACTAAAATCTTCTTCTTTCGCTTCTTTTTCTTCTTTTTTTTTCCTGAAAAAGTGGTTTCAACTTTCAAGTTTTAAGTATCCATATTCTAGCAACCTAAACAAAACAAAAGCACAAACCCCAATTGAGTGTAGTACCATGAGTAGTATCTGAGGGATCACTGTAAAGAGAATTCAGGATTTCAAAAGACCATCATTGCATTGGCCAACAGAATATGCAACAGGTACAGGATTACGCACCCAACCAATCAAGCGAATTCTGGCAAGGACTGATTGCATTACTTTTATATTGAATACACGTACAGTATTATTGATTTTATAGCCCATGTTTGGTTGAACTAAAGTTAAGGAGGCATAAATTGATTATTCTAACTTAGACGGTTTAAATTATTCATGTTTGATTGAAGTTTAAAGTTAGATCATGGCTTAAGTTATTTCTTGTTTGGTTAGAATTGGTGGACTAAAGTTTTGAAAACCTAAATTAGTTATTTTTTAATAATTAGATAATATTAAAGTATTAATAATTAATAAATTAAAAATATAAGACATTAATAATAAATTATCTATTAATAATAAGAAACTAATTATATAATATTAATATATTATTAATAACTATAATATATTAATTTTATTATAATAATTATTTAATATGTTAACACTTAACAATATAAGACATTAATTATATAATTATATATTAATAATAAGATAATCATTATATAATATTAATATTAATATATTAATAATAACTATAATATATTATAATATTATAATATAATAATAATAACAATAATAAATAAGTTAATATATTAATAATATAATATAATTATATAATAATAATTTTTAATAATTATTTAAAACTAATAATAATAATATATAATAATAATTTAATATGTTAACAATAGTAAAAAATTTATATAATAATTAATAATAAGATAATAAGATATTAATTATATAATATTAATATATTAATAACTATACTATATTATAATAATTATTTAATATATTAAACATATAACATATTAATTATATAATAATATATTAATAAAAATTATTAATAAAAATATACTAATTATATAATAATATTATAGAAAATATTTAATATATTAAAAATATAAGATATTAATTATGTATTGATATATTAATAATAGTTATTGCTAATAAGATACTAATTATATAATATTAATATATTAATAATAATTACATATATTATAATATTATTATAATAATAATTTAATATATTAACAATAAAATATATTAATTATATACTTATAAATGAATAATAATTATTAATAAAAAATATTATTTATATAATATTGTTATAATAATTATTTGATATATTAACAATATAAGATATTAATTAAATAATTATATACTAATAATAATAATTAATAATATAACTAATTATATACTAATAATATATTATTATAATCAATAAAGTTAGGCCACGACGTGGAATAAAATTAAACCACCATGTGAGGTGGTTTAATTTAGGCCGGCCTAAAGATCGGCTTATTCTATCTTAGTCCGGCTCAATTAATGCTCGTTTGGTGGAATAATGAGACCTAAACTCCTTATTCCACCCTTTAGGCCACAACCAAACATGGGGATATGGGCAAGAACCACAAGGTAATCAGGCTAACGAAATTTCTAACTACATTTGATAACAACCTAATAATCTTTTTTCAAAGCTTGGTAGATGCTACCAAGATTGTATTAATAAATGTGATTACAACATATCTAATCCTACTATATTACAAGATTCTCTATGCTATATTATCAACATGACCCGCACTTGATCCTCCATTCAAAACCCGATTCCTCATGCTAACAACTATGTTACTACAATATCGAGTCCACAATACTGCATCCTCTTTTGTCCGATTCGCCACTATCACTGTTGGTATCTTAACACTCCGAAAGATAACCTCATTTTTTTGCCTCCACAATGATCATAGGGCTGCCATGAACGCAGTTGCTCATTGCTGCCTATTTTGCCCCCGTATCCTCATACTAACTTGAAGTGATGTCTCCCATGTCTTTGTGACGGTTGCTACGTGTTGATAAAGATTTCGACATCTTCCCCACACCTCCACCGCATTTGAACATTCGAAAAATAAATGTTGAGAAGATTCTATAAAAAAAATTACACATAATACACCTCATATCACAGCACATCCCTCTCCCCTGATAATCTTGCTGCCTACCTTTGATCATAGTCAAATCTTCCTCTAGCAAACTCCTTAACTGTTGCTGACTACCTTTGACCATAGTCAAATCTTTATTCTTCAATAAAACTCTATATCTAGATCTATTTTTCAAATATATTTCAACTTTATTCTAGATAATAAACATCTATTTTTCTCTATTCTTGATCTAAACTCACCCTATTCCCTCCTCTTTTATTCCAATATATATTCCTATCCTCTGCATCTGTCGACTGTTAGCTATTGAAGATCTTCTAAAATTATCAAAATAGTCCTCCGGGGAGCAAATAATAAGTACTTTTTTATTTTTGTTTTTTTGAAAGATGTTTAAGGACTAGATTACTTTTTTTTTTAAGTTAAAAAAAACTGACCTGATATAGATGAAATCTTCCGAGCCCCCTTGTTATTTTATTTTATTTTAAGGTTCAAGTTGATGTAAATAAAAGTATAAGGACCAAATTGATACATTTGAGAGAGTTATGGACCAAAAACTAAGTTTTTACTTATCTTTGAAAAAAAAATAGCATCAAGGACTAGTTTTTAAATTATAGAAATTCAGGTGATTCAGGTAAAACTATAACATAATTAAAAAAAAAAACTTATCCAGATTTAAGTGTCCTATTCATTATTCATCTTATAGCCATAGGTAAACAACTTTATGTCAAACTTGTCACCTCCTAGCAATGATATTATCACCTGAGAACAGAACACATTAGATTGCTATTTTTGGTTCTTTCACTCCAGTTTCATGCTTGTTTGGTTACATTCCAACATATTAGTTGGAAAATTTGGATTCGAATCTGCTGCGATTTTTTAGCGGTGAACAGTACTCTAAAATTTCTGCCTTTTCAAATGCAACTGTTGAATTTTATTGAGATTCGTACACAGAAAAATCAGTTGTTTTGAGATGCGTGCACATAAAACATTGAATGGCTGAATTTGAAAAAATAGAGATTTTGAAATTACTGTTCCTAAATTCGGATCACAACAGATTTATTTCCGGAAAATTGGTTAGTTATGTCTACTATTTAAGTAACTTTCTGTGCAAAATACAAAAGTTCAGTGCTTATGAACTCAAAATATTAATTAATAAATAGAATTAGAGTACAGACATAATGGGCCAGGCCATTAATTGCAAACAGGCCTATGAAATGATGTATTATTAGCTTTTCAATTAATTAATTAATCATTCATTATCTGCTTGAAACCGACATCGTTTCAAATTAAAAAACACAATCAGGTGATTGAGGTCTTCTTATCATGCAACCTGTAAAAGACAAAATGTGTATAAAATCACATATCCGTATCATATTTGTAAAATAATACATACATACATGCATACATAAATGTGGTTGTCCAACATTCAAAGCATGCAATATATTTAATATATTTATTAAAAGATGTATATATTGGTAAAAGCATGAACGGCTTTATAATATTTTCTTTTGCAGAAAAAATATATCACAATTTAGATCACAGTATATATTTTGTGATATCGGACATAAATCAAACTTTATTCTAATTTCGAATTCAATTTAGTTATAAAAAACACAAAAGAGACATGGTTAGAAGGAGAGCAGTTTGATGGGCTCATAACCATCTGATTTACTTTAAGATCCATACACATAACTTTAATATATGTGCATATTTGCTTTAATATCAGCGTGCACGGATCTAAAAGCGGACCGGATGGTTATGGAGCCCATAGAACCCGAACTGCTCTCGGTTAGCAGAGCCGGTGCATTGCACAAAAATAACATTCTCTGTTCACGTGCAATGTCATGTGACTTGCCTGATGAGTCATGGGCCATATATTAGGCAATTTAACCCCAACATATAATATAACCTTGGTTAGAGAGCCATAGTTACCTCGTAACCTGTGCTAATCTATTGGTTTTGTCGAATTTCACATAAATATTTTGTTTCCATCCGTGGTGTAGATGGCTTTAAAGAAATGAATTATCAGAGAAGTATTCATTTTGTCATGAAAATGCACAGTAGGTGCTATGTTTAGGCAAGTCGAGTCAATTGTAATGAACAGGCCATAATTTATACAGCGACAAAATGTTCTTACAAATCAGCGAAGAGTACTATCTTAACAGTAACATTACACACAGTGCACTTTCTATCTATGCAGCTTGGAGGGGAGCAACTTGGGCATGCCCGGTCCTTGGGCAGGATAGTCAGGGCGACCACTCCGGACCTTGGATCTTGAGGGGCTCCCAAAAAAAATATATTTATATATATATACAGAGTGAGAGAGAAATAGACTAATATGCTTTCAGAGTTTCAGTTGTATTTCGGCTAAAATACAACTAATTCATTTTTTAATTTCTGAATTCTAAAAAGTCGATCCAAACCGTTAGATATGTTATCCATATTGAAATGTGTTTGGAGACCAAATTTTATATTTTTTGAATTTTTTTACTATTTATTAAGTCACTTTGAAAATCGCTGATCAAATGGTGGCTTAACCAAACAGTGAAACCGTTGGATCAACGATTTTCAAAGTGGCTTAATAAATAGTAAAAAAATTAAAAAAAAATGTAAAATTTGGTCTCTAAGCACATTTCAATATGGAGAACACATCTAACAGTTTGGATCAACTTTTTAGACTTCGGAAATTGAAAGCATATTAGTCACTCTCTCTCTATATATATCTCGTGTGTGTGTGTGTGTATAAATATGTATATGGAAATGGATAATATGCTACGCGTAGCATAGAGAGCCTCCGTGCAACGGCTCAATATTTGGGTTTTCAAAATTCTAATAGTCGATCCGAACCGTTCAACACGATCTCCATATGAATATGTACTTGCAAACCAAATTTTATATTTTTTTAGAATTTTTTTACTATTTGTTTAGACTTTAGATAGGTATAAAAACACTTGATTTGAAAATTTTGTACCATTCAGATCAAGTGATTTTTTACCTTTCTAAAAAAATAGTAAGAAAATTCTAAAACAAAATGTAAAATTTAGTTTGCAAGTACATATTCATATGGAGATCATGTTGAACAGTTTGGATCGACCGTTAGGATTTTGAAAACTCAAATATTTAGCCGTTGCACGGAGGACCTCTATGCTACGCATAGCACCTTAGCCAACTCCTATGTATATATTAAAAATAAATAAAACATTAGAGTTCAAATTTTGGATATATATAAAGGGCCCAAATTAATATTAATAAAAAAATGAGATCGGCTAATACACTTCCCCACAACACCATATGCTTATAAATCATTTTGCGTTTTAAAAGTCCAAATAGCCGATCTAAACCGTTCAACATGATATCCATATTAAAACGTGTTTGGAGACCAAATTTTACATATTTTTGAATTATTTTACTATCTTTTAAAGTAGGTAGAAAATTATTGTTTTTTATGGTCCATAATATTCTGCATCAATGAATTTTCTACCGATCTTAAAAAATACTAAAAAAAAATCCAAAAATTATAAAATTTGGTCTCCAAGTACTTTTTAATATGAATATCATATTGAACGATTCAGATCGACTGTTTGAACTTTGAAAAATACAAAAATAACTTATAAACATATAGTGTTGAAATACTTATAAAAGCGTATTAGCTGGTCTCATAAAAAAATTATATATATAAAAGCCCCAAAATCTTCAGGACCGGCCCTGAGCTTGGGTCCGATGCCCATCGGACTCAATATGATGGGTACCATAACTGTCCAATCTGCTTTAAGATCTGTGCGCATCCCTTTAATATCCATATGCACATATCTTAAAGTGAATCAGATGGTTATAGAAACCATCGAACTCAATTTGAGTCCGTTGGGCTCGGACTCAAGCAGCTCCCAGCTTGGAGATATTTCAAGAAATGCAGACGAAAATAAAAAAACTAATAATCTTTTATCTTCAAGCCTCTCCCTCCCATCATCCTCCAAAAAAAAAAAAAAAAAACACAATTCATCAAACATATGACCTCTGATGATTAGAATCCAGATTTTTATATATAGCAACTAAAAATTTGAATTTGAATTTGAACCGTTCCTTGTAAATTGATATAAATCTTAAAGTAATTTCATAAAGTTTCAAATTTGCTCTAATTGATTCGAATTCTGATCAGACGGACAGTTCGATCAAACTCAAATTTTACGTTACTCATAATGGATACAAACACTTTATCATGTAATGAAGTGATTTCGATTAAAAGGCTAGCGTTGTAAACATCGATCCATTTAGCACATAATAGAGAATTGAAGATCATATGAAAATATTTCGAAAGAGATGAGCTCGGGAACACTGAGAGGGGCGAGAGGCTTTCGATGATTCTATCTGTATTGAGATTCACACGGATGGTTTAGATTCATGAAATGATTTATATTTGTATAGAGCTAAACCCGTTCATGTGAATCAGAATACGTATAAGACTGGTATTATTAGACATTATATTGAATTTGATCCGATGAACATTGAAAACGCTCCATTCCCGATCAACTATTTATGTGTGTATGATTTACACACAACAACACAATACTCGAGTAAGAACAACTTAAAGAAGATAATAAATGTAAACATCTTAAGATTATGTTTGGTTAAAGTAATGATGGTATAAGTTACTTATTTTAAGTTATGACAGTATAAGATATTCTTGTTTGATTGTGGATTAAAGTTAAGTCATGGGTTAAACTTGAATAGGTGGATTAATTTAAGAGAAGAGATATAACATAAGTTATGCAATATGTATAAGTGGATTATTTTATGACGGCATAAGTAATTTCTTATGCTATACTAATATATTATTCCATCACACATTATTCATATTTAACATTAAATGCAGAATAAGATACTTAATTATTTCATAACTTATGCTACAACTAAACATATATAGCCAAAAAAAAAGTTATTCTCGTGCAAGCCAGAGACAATTAATTATCATATGAGTCCGCAATTTTACAGTCAGATAAAGAAAAAAAAGTACAAATTAAATACAGTTTTATACATTTCACATATTTGTTGTTTAACTGGGTTTTTATTCTGGATATAGTACGTAGGAGGGATAAGTATATAATTTTTTTTAAATGATGAAATCATACATAAAAAAATCACTTTTTTGCATGATATGGGGTTGGGAACGATCTCCTTGCCCCCCCTTAAATTCAGATTTCCTAAAATAACTTGCACTTTGAGTTTAAATCTGAACCCTCCGATCAAAATTCACATAAATATAACAGGGGACCTATAAATTTTAACCTGAGCCGGATGGCCCGGATTCTGATCGAATGGACCGAATTCAAACTCAAATTTAAACATTGATGCTATATATATAAATGACAAACAATTAAGGGGAAATTGTGAAAATGCCACTCTAAAACCTTCAAATTGTGAAAATGCCATTTCAAACTTTGAAATTGTCAAAATGCCACTCCAAACTTCATTAATTTGTAAAAATGCCACTCCAAATAATTAATGACTAAAATGTCCTTCTTGCGAGGAGGAGAGGTTGCGATGAATGTGAAGGCGGGCGAGGAGAATCATGTCTGGAAACTGCTTCTTGCGCCTCTTGCGACGGACGAGAGTTGGGTCGGCGGAGGGTGTGGAAGGAGGCGGCGGAGGGGCGGGGGTGGAGATGGATGAGCGAGGGTATTTTAGTCATTAATTATTTGGAGTGACATTTTTACAAATTAATGAAGTTTGGAGTGACATTTTGACAATTTCAAAGTTTGGAGTGACATTTTCACAATTTAAAGGTTTTGGAGTGACATTTTCACAATTTTCCTAACAATTAATGTACAGTTTGATTTTATATTTGAAAAACATTGTGACAAATACTAATGGAAATACTTAAAAGAGTATAAAAAACTGATGTCCATAAAATTACTTTTATTTTAAACAATCATAGTATGTTGACACATACACTCCATTCGCATCTCTCATTTTTTTTTCTAATCTTCTTTTTTGAATAACAGTGAAAAAATCTACCAACTTTTATTAAAAACTAAGAGAGTGTCTTCTATGGACATAAGGACCTATTTGTAAAATGAAAATATTTTTATTTTCAAAATTCAAACAGTAGATCCGAACCATTCATCTTGTTCTTCATATTAATATGTGATTGGAGACCAAATTTTACATTTTTCTGAATTTTTTTACTATTTATTAAGATGGGTACAAAAAATATCAAATTCAGACCATTGAATTTTGTACCCATCTTAATAAATAGTAAAAAAATTCAGAAAAATGTAAAATTTGGTTTCCAAGCACATATTAATATGGAGAACAAGATGAACGGTTCAGATCGACTATTTGAACTTTGAAAATAAAAATATGTTCATTTTACAAATAGATCCTTATGTCCGTAGAAGACTTTGCCAAAAAGTAATATACTAAATGTTGGTATCTGAAAGTGGTACCTACATCTAACACAATACAGAACAGTAGCAACTACATAAGCAGCAATATTACATCAATATACATGGAATCGTATTCTCTGCGGAGTTAAAAGTTACGGAGTTCTGCAGTTCTTTTAATCTAGTCTGTTCGTTTTGATTGAACGAACTAGATCAAATCTTGCCCGAATTGAAAAAAAAAAATTCTCAAAATTTTCAAGATATGATTTGATCCGTCCGATATCAAAATGAATGGATCAGATTAAAAGAACCGCAAAACTCTGCACCTTTTAACTCCGTAGAGGATACGATTCCAATATACATAGCATCACATAGTACTAAACTAAGCAACAACCACCAATAACAAAAAATGGCATCACATAGTACTAACAAAAGTAAAATCAAAATAGCCATAATCAAAACAGTAGCACTATCATAGCAAAAACAAACAGAACTAACATGGTTACTCAGAGTCTCAGAGTCATCCTCATTGGGTAGGCTTCTTCTCCAGATATTAGACAGGATATCGGAAGGTAATACATGAGTCAGGTTTAAAATGTCAGTTTCAGACTTGGACTTACACAAAAAAAAAAAAAGGCCAATGATAATATCTTAGTTCCAAAGAGGAGGTAGCATAGTTAGCTAGGAAAAAGTCATAGGATTGTTGTACTCAAAGATTGAGAGTTCGATTTTCTCTCACGACTTTGCAATCTCTGCGAAGGTTTCAAAAAAAGATAGTATCTTAGTTCTTAAAGCTTGAAAAGATAATGGATTAGCATCTGTAAGAATAATCTTGTTTCTTTTTAGCCATATTAGCCAAATTACAGCACCTCTTACTAACTCTATTAATAATTGATCTTTAAACGAGATAAAAGCATCAATAAACCACAAATCTTCTAAAGTTCTACAAGCATAAGTAAGATTATTATATTGAGCAATCCAAACCCAAATAGTAGATACATAAGAACAACTAACAAAAAATGTTTTGTTGTTTCAAGAGAGCCACAGAAATGACAGTTAGGTTGTCCCTTCCAACCTCACTTAGCTAAATTAGCTCTAGTTAAGAATTTATCTTTTATAACTAATCAGAGAAAAAAAAAATTTAAGAAGAATATGTGATTTCCATAGAGGAGGGTTCCAATTACACCATTTTATGGTGACGCATCTTGACACCATATATTTATAAGTCATTTTTGCAATTTCAAAATTCAAATAGTCGATCCTAACCGTTCAACATAACCTCCATATTAAAATGTGCTTGCAGACCAAATTTTATATTTTTTTGAATTTTTTTATTATTTATTTAGAATTTTTGAAAATCGTTGTTGTTCAACAGTTTAGACTTGTTAGAGAACAACAATTTTGTACACATCTTAATATATACTATTTTTTTTTTTAAATATAAAATTTGGTCTCCAAGCACATTTTAATATGGAGATTATGTTGAACGGTTCGGATCGACTGTTTGAAATTTTAAATCGCAAAAATAACTTGTAAATATATGGTGTCGAGATGTATCACAATAAAATAGTGTAATTGGATCTCTCCTCTTTCCAAATTGTATCATAATCCCTGTTAGGTATACATATTAGAAGCATTTATAAAAAAAGAATGAACAGTAAAAGATTTAGAAGAAGACTATCCCCATACAACTTTATATCGGCGTCAATGAAAAATATCTAAATTTTAAAACTAAAGTATACTATTCATATAGACATAAACATGTTAGTTGTCTTGTAAAAGACAAATTGAAAAAAGCAAAACTAAAGACAGTTGAGACATAAATAAATCTATCAGAACAAATGGAAAAAAAAAAATTAAGTAAAACTTGTTTGCAATGCATATTCATCACACCACCAATCCAACCAAAAGGTTGTACTATTAGTCTATTACCATTTTCCATCTCTTTGTTCAATCTTAAGTTAATTTTTTTTTAGTAAAGATTGGAGATCAAGCCACCCAACTATTTAATATCTTTGTTATTACAACAAAATATTTCTCCCATCTGGATTTCGAACTCATGATCTCTCACATAAAAACTATGTGCCTTAGCCACTAGATCAAATGATAGCTCTCCAATTCTAAGTTAATTATAATTCTATCTTTCAAAATCGATCTCCAAAAAGGAGAAATTCTATAGGTAGAGACAAAATTCCTATATTTTAAATGAGGGCATTAAACCTCATTTTTTTCTCAATTTTTTTTTCCTATTTAGTCCTTATTATATCTTTCCACATACCATGAACATAATTGTCAATAAAACGAATCCACCATTTCACCAAGAGGGGTTAATTCATTAATTTAAGATCAATGAGACCCAATTCACCTTGGTCTTTACTTGCACAAACAATATTCCATGGCACTAAAGGTTTTTTTTTCTTTACTGATGTGCCTTGCCATTAAAAGTGTCATTTTAATTTATCAATTTTATGTCTAATTTTGGCGGGCATCTTATAAACCCATAACCAATAAAATAGAATTGCTGAAACTAGAACTTCAATTTTATTAAAATCTAAGGAAATAAATCTGACGCAATCCAAAGAAATTGCAGGGTCTTGTTATTTCAAATTCAATCTTTCATTTTTTTTAACGCACGAATCTCAATAAAAAATATTTTTTATACACATTTTAAAACATATAAAAAGTTGAATTTGAAATGACATAATTCTGCAATTTTTTTTTGGATCGCAGCAGATATATTTCCAAAATCTAATCGTTTTAAATTAGTAGGTATATTGGATTTTCCTCCCCCTTCGTCAAACTAGGATGATATACAGATATAGCCCTCTAAACAGAGTTTTTTTTTATAAACCATAATTAAAAAAAAAGTTCGGATTTCAGCATGATTAGCCAAGTTTTTACAAAAATCATAAGAAACGGTTTGCCAAATCGTTCCCTATATCCTCCAAAACGGATTGCCAAACCGTTTTTGACTTTTTTCAGTTTTAACTTCAAAAACGGACTGCCAAACCGTTTTGCTACAGTTTTTTTTTTTTTTTTAAGAGTTTGTTTATAAAATAAATCAGATATTTTGTTTGATTTTGTATATTAATATATAATTTTTTTGTGTATTTTGACCATTTTATCATTTTATCAAATCAATAAATATATAAAAATCAATAAATTGGTTTTCAAATGTACGTATTATTTTTTTAAAATTTACTTTTTTATATTTTAAAAACAAACAAATTTAATTATTTAATCATTATTTTCTAAGAAAAAGTATCGAGAGATACAATTTTTTAGTATTGTTATTGTAATTCACTTTTACATTTTCTTTTAATTTTCTTCACGGAAATATTTATTGATTTTTTTTATATAGAAAATCAATACATTGATTTCATAAAATGATAAAATGATAAAATTGTCAAAATACACAAAAAAAATATATATATATATTCAAATTGTTCCATTAATCTTATTGTTAATATACAAAATCAAACAAAATATCTGATTTATTTTATAAACAAACTCTAAAAAAAATACTGTAGCAAAACGGTTTGGCAGTTTGTTTTTGAAGTTAAAACTGAAAAAAATCAAAAACGGTTTGGCAATCCGTTTTGGAGGATATAGGGAACGGTTTGGCAAACCGTTTCTTATGGTTTTTGTAAAAACTTGACTAATCATGCTGAAATCCGAACTTTTTATTTTTTAATTATGGTTTATAAAAAAAACTCCTCTAAACATGTATTTGTTTTTTATTCAAGAACTGCATTTATTAAAAGTTGTGACTATCGTGAAATTGTAATCTCGGTTTCTTAAAACGACCTTTATTGACCTAAAGTTTGACTAATATTGACAAAATAATCACAATTGAAGTCGGCAGTCGGCACCGCAATGGAGGAAAATAATCATGATTGAATGACGATCTCTATAGTAATATAATTTATTGCATTAGAGAAAGCCTAATTATTAATTTAGTACAAGAGACAGCAGCAGCTTGGGCCCTTGGCAGCGAGCTTAGGTACTTGGAGCATTATTGCAAATCAATACTCAAAATTGGTACATTGCTCGGGCAACTAGATACGGCGGTACGAATAAAATAATCGACGCAGTTAACTGCCATTCCGCCTCCATGTAATATGTAAACGCTGCTTTCGAACTTCTAAGTCAAAGTTCAGAATTTGAGTATAAATTCAATTTTCTGCTTGAAGGAGTAAGATGGAGTAATATTGAGTTAATTCGAATTAAGTTGTTATATTTTTTTAGGTGGAGTAACTTGCTTTACCTGTAGATTCTGCGATTACAGTAACATTATATTGTAATTTCTCTCTCTTCATAAACTTATTCTATCAAATTTAAACCAAACATGTTTATTTTAGGGAAAATTGTGAAAATGCCACTCCAAAACTTTCAAATTGTGAAAATGCCACTTCAAACTTTGAAATTGTGAAAATGCCACTCCAAACTTCATTAATTTGTAAAAATGTCATTCGAAATAATTAATAACTAAAATACACTTTTTCTCCTCTTCTTTCTCCTGCCTTCTCTTCTTCTCCTATTTTGAATGGCGGCTGAGCGCGGCGGAGGGGAGTCGTAGAGGAGGGTTTGATGGTGCTGGTGCTTGTCGGAGGAGGAGGGATTACGAAGAATGCGAAGGCGGGCAAGAGAAATCATGCCCGGAAATTGCTTCTTGCGCCTTTTGCGACGGGCGAAGGTCGGGTCGGCAGAGGGTGCGGGAGGAGGCGACAGAGGGGCGGGGGCAGGGGCGGAGATGGACGGACGAGGTATTATAGTTATTAATTATTTTGAGTGACATTTTTACAAGTTAATGAAGTTTGGAGTGGCATTTTCATAATTTAAAGGTTTTGGAGTGGCATTTTCATAATTTTCCCTTTATTTTAATATATCTTAGCTCGGAGTAAGAAATTTAATCCGGACTAATTTTACTCCACAATCAAACATGACCTAATAGATTAAAAGAAAAAGATCTCAAATGTCTCTATTTTTTGTGTCTCCATCGTGCTTTTATTTTTAAAAACTTTAATAACTCAAAATTTAAAACGTAGAAGTCAAAATAAAATCATTGAATATAATCTACATCATTTTATCTATGTATGTGTAAAAAAAATATGAAATTTCAACTTTGTTCTGATTGTCATCAAGAGCTTGTAAAAATGTATTAATGTGAATAATTTATAGACGTTAATTTTTCAGTTTATTAATTCACATAAAAACAAAATTAAAATATTGTAAGAAGATCCTGCTCCAATATTAATTAAAAATTGAACCATCTCGTAAGATCAAAGGAGTCTAAATTTCTTATTAAGCAATTCATATTTCTGAAAATGATAGGAGGGGAGATAGCTATAACCTACCTGTCCATGCAAGTAAAAGTAGAAGAGTAATTGCCAGACTTGGTGTACAACGCCCGGTGATGGTAGTCATGAAAATCAGACCTACATAACAAATTCAGAAGAAAAAAAAAGTGCAATGGTTCCATCATTTAAGGCCTGTTCAGCTGTTATTGTGTGCGTGGGAAAAAAACATTCACTCAGGTTCTGTTCGGCCGCTCACTTGTTTCCGCGGAAAAAAAAATCAGTTCTTTTCTCAGGTGAACATTAATTTTTAGTTCAATTCCCGTATCTATGTCCATTCCCAATGGTCCGCTGAACAGACTCTCAGACTTCATGTGAAAAATCCCACACGCACAGTGTTTTGTTAGTTCAATAATTTTCAATTCCATTCTCATTTTTGTTCCCACTCTGCAACCGAACATGCTCTTAAAAGGCCATAATTTGTGTACAGGGAATGAGTGTTGAGATACGTCATTAGATACAGTGTACTACAATGGCAAACTTCACAAACCAAATGTAGCAAACCCTTCTATTGTTTTCCACTTTTCCTGTGATATAGCGTGCTACTGTTGGAGGCACAAAGAATTGTAGTACTAACATCAAATTATTTATTCAATAGGTGAGGCATAGATTACACTATGTACTGTATATTGGCCAAAAACCAAAAAAACCTCTGAATTTGAGGATTCAAGTACAAGTTTGATATTGACCATCTCCATTTTAGAGTTTTAAAGAAAATAATATAATAAGTAAAGGTGCCAAAACAAAGGAAAAGAAAGATGAATATAACAAACCATCATATATACCTTGAACACTATGTAGCTAGGGTTCATCCAACTCAATGTCAAATTCCTCAGTAAAATTGAGATTCTTCAAAAGAACATCAATTGGATTTATGCGACCTTCTTTTTTTTTTTTTTTTTTTTTTTTTTAAATGCTTAGTAGAGACTATCAAGTGTACAATAGATAAATGTGTTTACATTACAATCCTACACCACTATAAAGCTATAAACTACTCTCTTATTATTTCTAAACCCATTGTCCGACTTGGATTTGAAGCTCCAATTGGTCTACAAAAACGAACCCACAACCTCATTTCTTCAATAATCTTAGATGCCAGTATTGCCGGATGCATTATTAAACATCTAAATATGGTCTCATTCCTCTATTTCCACACATGCCATAACACAACCATGAATCTTGTTGACCACAGTCGCCGGCCCCTTGGTCCACCCGTTGTAGTACTTGATGACAAATGCCATGTCTGAGCAACCGTGTCACCTCTTATCAACAAAGTCAGACCAGTTCTCAACTGCACATAATCCCACACTCGGGTTGCATACACACAATAAAACATTAAATGCACGGCCGTCTCCACCACACAGTGTTCACATAAAGGACATTGTAGCTCACACATCATACCCCTTGTTAACATAAGATCATGAGTTAAAATCATTTCCTTTAGAAAAAGGAATGAAATTTTTTTAACCTTAGCTGGTGCATAGCTGTTCCAAATTTCCATGAAGCTTCATCTAGTTTTCCCACTTGCCAAGAACATTTTATAAAATAAACCAGCAAAGTATATTCCCGTTGAAGACCACCTCCAAACCAATGAGTCCTCTTGTTCAGGGTAAAAATTATGCGACCTTCTTTCAAACTGCTTTCTTCTACGTTGCTTCTTGTGCTGCAATTCGTGTTGCTTTTTATATTATTCTCTTTAGTTCACTTCTTTGGGCTATAGTGACAAATCAATTATTCGGGTTCGGTTCGGCGAGGTCAAAAATTTGTGATTCGGGAATAATTCGGGTATAATTCGAAAATAATTCGATATTATTCGGATCAAAGATCTTAGTTCTGTAAGAGAGCAAAAACAAAAAAATAACAAAAATATAAAATTCTGGAAAAAATTCAGAACAAAATTGTAAAATTCAGAAATAATTCGTGAATTATTCGGGAATTATTCGGTCAAAGTTCGGTCAACCGAATAATTCGGCATTCGGTTCGGCATCACCAAAAACCAAATAATTCGCTAATAATCAGTCCGGCATCACCACAAATCTAAATTGGTCTGGGAGAATTCAACCTAGTAAATCATTAATTTTTTTTTCGTTCTGAAATTCTGATGCACGTAGTCGAGGGGATTCATTGCTAAGTATAAACAGTGAATCAATGAGGAGTAAATTATTACCATGTTGATGTCGGTACATTTCATGGGTTGGTACAAAAATTGTATACAATCTACACTACACTAACGGGGAGCATTCCGAGCATGATGCGCATCCTCTGAGATATCTCATATTTTGCGGTTTTGTTTGGAAAACCTTAACTGTTCTAATATGTGGTACACGAATCTAAAAGCATAAATAAATACAGCCCCTTGGGCGATCCTCGAATAGACACGGGACACGTCGGTCACGCAAAATATGAGATATCTCAGAGGATACGCACTCGGTGGGTGGTGGGGTTTCGGTTTCTCTCCATTGCTAATAGAATGGATATATTGTTTAAGACCGTTTAAAAGCGTACATTTATACTCACGCGGCAAAATATGCAGGAGCATCTGCATTCTTACAACTCAAATCAGATTTTAAATAACTATTAATTACCTTTTAGAAATTAAGGTTTTTAAAGTTTTTAACTCTCACATTTCTGAAATTAATTTTAGAGTTTCTATTAAGCCACGTCAGCAACAAATTAAAAAAAAGAATTAATATAAGCCAATCATTTGACATGTATGGAGTTTATAAATAATTTCTTAATAAGAAATTTTACTGTATAGTTTCTAAAATAAGAAACTCTTTCAAATATCTGAAACTGAATTAGAAACTGCTAAAAACTCTAATAGTTTCATAGATGGGGATGCTCTAATTAGAGTATCTCCATCAATACAATTGATTAGTAATTGCACGGAGGGTTCCAATGCACCCAAAATTTCATACTCCCATTTGCACCCATTTTTTTTATCTCTTTTATCTTCATTTTCAAAGTCCGAATAATCGTTCCGAACTGTTCAACACGATCCTCATAATAAAATATACTTGGAAACCAAATTTTATATTTTTTGGAATTTTGTACTATTTTTTAAGATATGTACAAAATCACTTTATCGGATGGTCTAGAATCTCCTTAAAACAATGATTTTGTATCTATCTTAAAAAATAGTAAAAAAAATTCAAAAAATATAAAATTTGATCTCCAAGCATATTTTATTATGATGATCATGTTGAACGGTTCGGATCGACTAATCGGACTTTGAAAATGAAGATAAATGAAATAAAAAAAATGGGTGCAAATAAGAGCATGAAATTTTGGGTGCATTGGAACCCTCCACTTGAAAAATAGATGCATAATAGTAATTTCAAAAATTTATGTTACACGAATAATAGCACTTTTAAAAAAATAGTAACCGCCAATCTTTGTCAGATGAAAGTGCTTTTAAAAGAGTTCTGCATTCCTAAAATTAGAAATGAAATTGCCTAACACAGATTTTGTAACTACCAGCAAATACTTTGCAATCGTTGTAGATGCTCTGCATCATATTAGGGCCTGTTCGGCGAGCTATTGGGAATGAGCATGGTACGGGAATTGAACTAAAAATTACTGTTTACGTGAGAAAAAATAAACTGAATTTTTTTTCTCATGGAAACAGTAGAGCGGCCGAACAAAACCTTACTTTGGATTGACGATCCATCTACGCAGTATTTGCTATGCAGATACATGCAATTTAAATGCATAGTGCATATTTATATATCTATCTCTTATAGGAAGGAGATCACCTGTCCTCCGGGGGGCCAAAAAAAAGTGCGACAGACACGTGAAACCAGACGGGTTTAAACATTTAAATATTGGTTTTAGTTTTGTTGCGGGTCCACAAGTCAGTGACTCAGGGGCAGAAAAATCCTACCCCCAAGAAGCCGAGGATTCAGTTCCCTCTTACAGAGTTACAGTCTTACTCTAAAGAGTATTTTTGACGCGAGTTTAGTTTTTATTTGTCATAATTGTTATTTATGTTGCATTTTTTTAGTGTCATTTAAGGCTCGTGAAATCCTTATAACAAACTAATTAAGGTTTTGTTTTCCGATTATCATCCCGAAAAAAGCTACCTATTTTAAAAAATAAAATTTAAATAAGACAATTAATTAAAAATAAATTTTATATTCATTAATTTTAGGCACGATTTTTTTTGTCAAAATAACAAGGACGTCATTAATAATAAATAACATAATTAGTTGTGCCCCAACTGATGAGAAACACAAACAGTACATTGTTTTTTGAAAAGGTTCAAATCTCTTCATCTTTTGTGCCTCTATCATGCCTCCATTTTCAAAAACTTTAATAACTCAAATTCTAAAACTTAAAAGTCAAAATAAAACCGTTGAATGTGATCTATGTTATTTTTTCTATATGCTCATAAAAAACTATTACATTTCAATTTTGTTTATATGTGAATCAATAAGTTAAAAAATCAACGTCTCTAAATTATCCAAATTAGTATATAATTTCTTACAAGCTTTTGATAACAATCAAAATCAAGTTGGAATGTCATAATTTTTTACACGCGTGTAGATAAAATGATGTAGATAATATCCAATGGTTTTATTTTGACTTTTAAGGTTTAGATTTTGAGTCATTAAAGTTTATAAAAATGGAGGCATGATGGAGACATTTGAACCGTCCTATTGTTTTTTAAGAGTTAGAGTGTATGTGAAACTCACATAATACATTTTTGTTTACAAACAATAACGAAAAATGAGACATGAGCCATCCTATTAAAATAAATAAAAAAGAAGAATAAATTTTGATATGAGAAAATAATCATTGTAGTATGGTTAAGCAATTTAGAACACTCAACTTGTACTAGAGAGTCGGATTTCAAAAGTCACGTTTTAAACGGCTTATTTGATTGACCCTTTTCTACCTTCTATTTTCATTCGGTTATTCGTCATATAAGGTATAAGAAAATTTGGAGTATGGGTGCAAACGGATTGGATATAGATCTAGTGATAAAATTATATCTATATCTGCTTTTATTTTTCGGATACGGATACATATACGGATCATATATTAAATAGATATGGATACGGATATCTTCTTTTATAATAGTAAATAACATAATTTTTTCATAATATATATTAAACATATTTATATATTTACTATTCGGATAGAGATAATTAAAATTTAAAATCATATTTGCATCTGTATCCGCACGGATATTTGGTTCGTTAAATGCTCGAGTTGACTCGTGCTCATTAAGCGACTCGTTAAGAAATCAAGCTTGTAGGCAATTTGAATTTTGTTTCGAGTTTTTTTGTTTTAGATATACTATTTAAAAACTAATTAACATTGATAGAATTTGACAAATTATCATAATTCAACCTGTTTAAATAATACATAATTTAATAAAAATTTATCCATAAGCAAATTTAACAAAATCAAACATCTATATTCTTGTCGGTTGTCACGACCTTACATGTCACATTCTCACAACTATCTCCTTATCTTTTTTTTAGAATTGGATGTGACATGATAAGTTCTTAATGAGCGAGTTGGAATATGCTAATTCTTGATTCACATGGGCGGATCTAAGGTTTAACCAAAGATAGCTATGCCACCCCTATAATTTGAAATTTTTAATTATATGTATAGAAATTTAATTGACTTTTATTTTTTCTAAACTTTTTATATACTCTAGCCACCCTCAATAAATGACAAATGTTTAGTTGTAGCTTACTTATTAAAACTTTATTTTGTGATTGAGAAGTTGTGGGTTCAAATCTCACTCATCAAAATTTTATATTTTAATTTTTAGCTACTTCTATTAAAATTTTCTAGTTCTGCCCTTGTCGGTTCATTAAGTAAACAAACGAGTTAACAATGAACGAGTTTTTAGTTATCAGCGATTACTCACTCCTAAGTACGAGCAATGAGTGAACAGCATGTTTTAAACGGCTTCTAGGCTATTAGATCCGGATCTATATCTAGAACCTTCGATCCGACCAAACCGGTATAGATAGATCATTAGGTCCAGTCAGATCCTTATGCGGAATCCATTTATACCTCTATCCCACAAGCCACAAATGGAAAAATGAGGTCGTAACTTATTACCATAATAATTGTACAATCAGTATTTACCGTAGGTAAATATCTGACAGTAATTTTACATTGCTGACCCACTGTAAATCCACTAGCAAAATCCCTAGTAAATCTACGTTAATCAGTACATGCTAAAACCGAGGGGCCATTAAAAATAAAATATCTCGGTGGACATGGTCTATCGTTAATTCCAGATACTATTTATCAAATTATCCAGCGCAAAAATTTATCAAAGACTAGCTTGATTTGTTCTTTGATTAGAAATACTGTAAACTTCAAATGTCTTGCTACCTATCTCTCTTGTTTTTTTTTTTTTTTTTTTTTTTAATATTTACAAATATTCTAATTCACCATCAAGCAAACTTGATGAATTTTTAAGAGTATCCTAATTTTATGTTGAATAACACTATTAAATTTAATGTAATCATTCCTGATAATATCACTAATTTAGTAAAATAAGATTGCATATATCTGATTAAATGTGCGTTTGAATCGTCAGAATAGCATGAGATTAGCACTGTTTTTGAATTAACAGCTATTCTTATCTACTATTCTACATTTGGATCGTCCTAAGAATAAAGCTATTCCTAGGATTAGCGCTATTCTTGCTAATACATCCAAACGATAGAATATTACTAACCCCAGGTTAGTGATATTCTTGGCGAGTAATTTGGGTCCGATGCTCATCAGACTCAAATTTAATTCCGATGAGTTCCGTAATTGTCTGATCCACTTTAAGATCTGCACATATGTTAAAACAATCACATACGGATATTAAAGTGTCCCGCACATATTTTAAAACAGATATCGGACCCAAACTTCTAGTAGACCACATATATAAGTATTCTTGTTATTCTTGAAGTTGCATCCAAACGCACATACGAAATTGGAAATTACTCTTGTAGACCACGTCTATAACTATAAGTATGAACCAGGCCTTTGCACATTTTCTCATGGCATTGCACACGTTGCAAAGTGCTACATAACAGGCAACTCTGCCTGTGTCTCTTCGCTCACACCACTCACCCTCTGGGAGAGAGATACAGAGACAGAGACAGAGAGAGGAGAGAAGAACTACGACGGACCTAGAGAGAGGCAGAAGCAATGGGGGAGGTAAATACTTCATAAAAGGAAATCCAAATGATCCTTCTCGATTATGCATTTCAATGTAAGATTTTTTCACGAATCTTCTTCGTTTTTCACCTCAGGAGGAGAAGAAGAGCGAGGAGAACACGAAGTCCAAGGAGGAGAAGCCACCGGAAGAAAAGAAGAAGGATGATGGCGGAGGAGGAGAGGCGGAGAAGAAGGATGGAGACGGCGGAGCAACGGAGGAAAAGGCGGAGGCACCGCCTCCACCGCCGGAGGAGGTTGTGATGCGAGTATACATGCATTGTGAGGGTTGTGCTAAAAAGGTTAAGCGATGCTTGAAAGGATTCGAAGGTATACTATTTTATTTATTTTAACTATAATAAAAAAATAAATTGGTACTTTTTCCATGCATTTCTGCCCGAAGAAGCGGTGAATAGGCGGCGATGGTAAAATATTACTTTTCTAGGGTCTGAAGGGAAAATATTTTGGCAAGAAATGTGTGTATTAGCAAATAAAGAGGGTTGAATGCAAAGTTACATATTGATTGTGTAATATTTTTGGACATTTAGTTTTGTTCTTTGCTTTTAATCTAAATTGTTTTTTCATTTTGTTATTCTTCTCTGATATCGTTATAATGATTCTCTCGTTATTTGATAATAATAATCCACTCCGAAAAAAGTAGGTAACTTTTTTTCAAGTACATGCTTTTCATTACAAAAGCTCTGTTTTCAAATATTTTATAAATAGCTCGAAAGCTGATTCTTTTTGTGCTGGTTTACATTAATTATTAAGTTTTATGTTTATTTCTTTTCATGTCCAGATAAGGCTTAATTGTAAAGCTGTTTTCCCACTTTTTCCTTCTTTTTTTATTATTTTATTTGGGTGGGATCTCGCTTTGACCAAAGGATTCGCTTTACATTCAAATTCTCTTTAAAATCTCTTGCACTTTGACCTCTTATTATTTTATCTTAAAAGGGTATTTTTCTTGAATATGTTATTCATATTTTCTGGGTTCTATTATGATTGATATATATAAACCTCGATTAGAACTAGGGTGTTCTTAAGTTCACCAAGCCTCTTGGTGCACTCAAGTCTAAAACCTATCAGATCAGCTTAAACGACAAATTCAAACTGTTAAAACCCATCTACTTTACAAGTGATGCGATTTTAAACTTTCGAATTAATTTAGTATAAAGCAAAGCGGTCAAAATTATAAGGTTAATAAATTAATTTTAATACATTCATTTTTTGAAAAATTTTTTTGACCACTTGACACTATGCAAAATTAATTCCTATATTTAAAATTTTCACATGTAGACAAATCACTCATAAGGTAGACGGGTTTCAACAGTTCGGAATCATCGTTTGAAGCCGATCCAATGAGTTTTAGACTTGAGTTCATAAAATAACTTGGTGAACTTAAGAACATTCTAGTTCTACTCTATAAACCTCATACTCTGATGATCTGATATTCTACATATTATTGCTAAGCAATCACTGAACTTTACCTTATGCACTAAAAAAATATTAAATAAAGATATCCATTTTAATATTGAAATGGTGGCGATGACAGGGGTGGAGGCTGTAACAACCGATTCGAAGGCACATAAGGTGGTGGTTAAGGGGAAGAAAGCTGCTGAAGATCCCATGAAGGTAGTGGACCGGGTTCAAAAGAAAACGGGTCGAAAAGTGGAGCTCTTAAGCCCGATACCACCACCTCCGCCCAAACCTGAAGAGAAAAAAGAAGAAGAGGAGAAGAAGGCAGATGATGCTCCAAAACAAGAAGAGAAAAAGGAGGTTGGTTTTGTGTGAAAGTAATTATAAGTTTCCTTTTTATTGCATTTGAGATAATTTGGCAGTTGAAGTTTGTTTTGAAAAAGATTTCATCATTCTAAATTAAGACTACATTATTTTGAATACGATTTCATCATGCTCAAAACTTTGGACCACCTATTTTTATAATCAATTGTAGATAACATCATAACACTGTTTATTTACATATTTATACTAACATTATGGAGATAACTTGTCAATAAGAAATCTGCTGGGAATGTATTTGGAAGTTTGGTGATATATTTATTGTAACTTTAGAAATTCATTTATTCTGTGAGCTCCTTTTGGGCTATAATATCTGACTCAACATTTTGGTCGAAAGCGATATTTCCCAGGAAGAGCAAACACCCAACTTATTGGCTGAAAAGAAAATACATCAAAGCAAGTGAAATCAATTCATGTAATTACTCCAGGCACTTTACTGACTATCTATATTTTCCTTTGCATGTAAAAAAACCGAGAAGCCCCAAGTGATAACAGTGGTGCTGAAAGTACACATGCATTGCGAAGCCTGTGCTCAAGAGATCAAGAAAAGGATCTTAAAAATGAAAGGTAAATTTTATTTCTGTTTTACTCTTTCAAATCGGAAAAAGAAATAATTGGGCCAATTTTTTTGTGATTAATTCAGATTAGATGGTTAGGATCATGCCAATTACCGGCCACTTAATAGTGAGTAGTTTGGACTATTAACCAAGTTAGTTGAACTCTGGATTAAACATCATAAATTAATGGCACATATACACCCTTACACTGTCCGAACTCCGGCCTTGCAATTGAGAGGATCCCTCCCTTTTGGTCTTTTTCAAGCAAACTTAAATTAGCTTTAGTTTACTCATTCAACTTCAATAACTCTCTCATTTTCATGTCCTTAGTGTTTTTAAATTTTTTTTTTTCCTTCTTGTGTGTGTCAATACATTCCCGACTTGCTGGGAGCATCTCTGTTTACGATTCACACGTGACCTTCTTATGAGGGGTAGATAGTGCTGTTAATTGTCCCCTGCCAGATTCCAACTTCTTATGAGGGGTAGATAGTGTTGTTAATTGTACCCTGCCAGATTCCAACTTCTTTATTAATTGAATCAATAAAATCTACTCTTTTTCTTTTTTACTGCCAGTACTTTTTATTAAATGCTGGTTGTTTCTATTTCAAGTGTCATATTCAAGTCTCAGTCCAGTTCAACTTCTTGTTTGACCCCTTGTAATTGGTTCCAATTGTTAGGACCACCTAACCTACCCCTATAATTTCTAGATTTGTCTCCAACATACCCATGAAATTCTTCTACTTGAATATTTTTTGCACTTTGATACATCAAAATTCCGTAATGTAATTCTTCATCCAACCAGGTGTACAATCCGCTGAGCCCAATCTCAAGGCATCAGAAGTAGCTGTGAAGGGGATTTTCGACCCACCTACTAAGCTTGTAGAATATGTGTACAAGCGTACTGGTAAACATGCAACCATTGTGAAAACCGATCCACCGCCAGGGGACCCACCAGCAGACTCAGCTGCAGATGCCGACAAACTGAAAGACGATAAGAAAGATGACAAATCGTCAGATGAGAAGAAGGACGACAGTGACAAAAAGGATGAGAAAACGAAAGAGGAGAATTCTGGAGATGGAGCGAAAAAGGATGGCGAGGCTTTGGTAGAAATGGGTCCTGCTGGTAGTTTTCTGATGGCTGCTAAAATGGAGCGGATGATAAATGATGCGTACCAGTATTACCCAAAACATACCGGTGGGTACACACCAGGTTACCCATATCATCAGTACCCACCTGAGATTTTCAGCGATGAAAACCCTAATGCATGTTCTGTCATGTAATATAAAGAGAGAAACATAAGGAGAATAAGTTATCAATTATGGCCTTATGGGCGTTTTTGCATGAACTGTTTATGTGATAGCTGTAAGGCACGACATTTTCTTTTTCGCTCTTTTCTTATATGATGATAGGCTATGCTTTCCCTTTGTCACTTGCAGGAGGAGGTCTATGTAGCCCAACTTACATAGATTTCGACTTAACGGCTATTTGTAGCTTTGTAAAATGTAAATTTTTAGCTTTTTTAGTGAGCTATTACTCTATTGCCCTTGACTATACATTATAATTATTATACTGTCTTCTAGTAACTGATGGTGGGTTGGTCTTTCTCTTCATTCTTCCTATTTTCAAGCTGTTCATAATCTTTTTTTTTTAGGGTTAGTGAAAATTTCCACTAAGATATGTTGATATATAAAAAAATATGTACAGGGACGTTATACGTAGGGCTGCAAATGAATCGAACCGAATCGAACTTACCTCAGTTTGAATTTGGTTTGAATTAATTTCGAAACTTTTACGAACTTTTTTACGACAATGAAGAGTGATTGCAGTCTCTGAGAGTGAGAGGTGAAAGTTGTCTAGGGTTTCAGAACTGAGAACGAGAATTACAACTTATAAGTTATGACTTATAGTTGGGTGGTTTTATATTTTAACTTTTAAGTCATCAGCGAAAATCAACGGTTCACATTATTTTGAGATTCGAATCAGAATAGTTTGCGATCTATTTCGAACGAACCTGGTCCAATTTGAGTTTGGTTTGAATTAATTTCGGACCAGTTATATCGAATATTTTACGAATTTTTTCGAATTAAATTCGAATTGAATCACGAACTACAAATTTTTTGTGCAGTCCTAGTTATACGGACCAAATGATCCATGTAACAATTTGAAATAAAAATTCACTGTATCTCAAATGTTAAAAAGCTCAGCTAATAAAACTATAAAAACACAATAGTGCTCAGGCCACCCTTTCACTATTGCATCTAATTAAATAGCAATCAGTTATGTACATCAATTGTTGCTTCATTAATTAGAATATACTCCGCTTTCTTCGTCTGGATGAAGGTCATTTTGTTCCTTTCCTTCCATATTGCTCATGTTCATAATCTTTCACCTCTCTCTCCTGGGATTGGAAAAGTGAAAGGATAAAAAAATGCAAAGGGAAGTCTCTGTTGGCTTTGTTAACTGAAAGGAGATAAATTAGCTTAGCTAACCCTCTTTTAGAGTTAACCCAAGTGACAAAGAACGCATCATTAATACAATTCTGTGTAGCGAAATTTGGTGTCTTTTTGTGATATCTGTTACTGACGCATTGTATACATCCAAAATTTCTCTGTTTCCTGTATTTTGTTCTCGTGTGGTTTCGTTAGTAAGGAATCAAAATTTTATCATGTAGGGTACCTGAAAAAAAAGGGTTTTTAATCTGCTGAAATCCTTTATCTCAAAAAAAAAAAAATCTGCTGAAATCCTAAATTTCCTGAAATTCGAGATCCCATCCGTTCAACTGTTTTGAGATGTGTGCACAGAAAAAGTTGAACGATTGAAATCTAGGATTTTAATTTGAGAGAACTCGGATTTCAGCAGATTTAAATCCGAAAAAAACAAATACTGAAGTTAATTAATGGGAGCCTCTATTTTGAAAAGACATTTGAATTAAAATTAATTACATTTCCTGACAAACTAATCTTTGTTAATTTGTAATATTAATTAATGAACTGTGTATCTGTATGTCATATAAGATTACAACTTTCTAATCTATCGTTAGTGCGCTCACATTGGTGATTTGAAAATACAAAAATTAACGATAATAATTATAGTTAGTAGTTTAAAAAGTATTTTATTTTTCTAAAATAAAATAATGTTTACAAGCTTAGTTAAATTTATTGAAGATTCAATGGATATAAGAGAGCAAATATGGCAAATCTAATGTATTGGAATCGATCCGAACCTCTCAACATGACATTCATACTAAAATATATTTGAAGTTGAAAATTTATAATTTTTGAATTTTTTTTACTATTTTTTCAAATGGGTAGAAAACGGTTTTAATGGACCAGAAATAGTGATTTTATATCTATCTTAAAATATAGTAAAAAAATTCTAATATTTTATACCTCCTATTTTAGTTTGTTACTCTGAATTTTACTTGAATTCCAAGTATAGGCAGCCGTTATTATGTCACCTCATTATCAATCATTCGAAACTTACCTTGCATATGTTCAAATTAAAATTTATTTAAAAGGGTTAACGGTAGCAATTAACAAGCTCGTTGATCTGATCCAATAATGCCTAGTGAAAATTTCTTAATACGGATAAGGAATCATCCAAAAAATTTCGATCCAAAACTGTAAAATCCAACTTATATATGACCTAAATTTTTTTACTGTCTCTGGTAATACCAGCTGTGACAGTGTATGAAACACAAAAATTGCTTCTTGTGCTTTACCATTATCAATTGGGATCCAAATCTACTATAATTCGAGATGCATGAACAGTAACTCTGAAATCTTTGCAATTTGAATCCAGCTGTTGAATTGTTTCGAGATGCGTTCATGCAAAAAAGTCGACAGCTGGATTCAAATTGCAGAGATTTCAGAGTTACTGTTCATGCATCTCAGAATTGCAGGTAGATTTATTTCCTATCAATTGTTGTCAGTTCATGAATCCATCGGTTGAGTTAGCTTATCCCCAACATGCCATGTTACAATGCACAGAAAGATTTGTGGCCTGGCAGTCATAGGTGGTTCAATAGTGGGGCGGTACTGCTTTTGGTACCAAAATAGTGAAATTTGTAGTACTAAATGCGATTGTACCAATTTTGGGGTCCCCTTTTAGGTCGCCTGATTTGTTTCAGTAACTCTTTTGCTGACAAGTTGAAAGGAACTTGGCTACTGCAAAGTTGAAAAGTCTGTCACTTTTTTTGCAATATGGTTTCTAATATATACTTTATTATCTTTATATTCCTTTATTTTCCTTTCATTTTAAGTTATGAATTCATTGGCAGATTGACATACAATATATGAGGTCAATTCACCTGCATTAATTTATTTTTTATTTTTTATTTTTATATATGATTTTTTATATATTTTAGAGTAAAATGCTATGTATAATATAAATTGATATTAATTCGCAACATAAAATTTTCTCATTTATATTAACTCCATAACTTGAAAGTCTGTCATTGTACTTGTAAGAATGCCTTTATATTAGGATGTAAACAAGAATGAGCTGAATTGAGCCAAGAGCTAATTACGAGTCAAACTGAACAAGGTCATTCGCAATGTAACTTGTATTCAAACTAAGATTTTTTTTTTTGTTAACTCAATGCTTAATGCTTTGTGACACGCATAAATCAAGCCGAGATTAAATTTGATCTTCTTCTTATAACGAACTTCATTCTCTCATATCAGATACAAAAAGAATAATAAAAGAGTCGAGAAATTGATTTATCTTCTTCTTGAAACAAGTTGAGGAATAATCTCAGCATGTATGAATCGAGCTAGGTTAAATTTGAACTCACTAATGACAAACCGAATCAAAATTAAATGAAATTCTTAAGAGCTTTCACCAAACCGATTTTTAGTAAGTCACAAGATACTAATTTTTACCCATAAACTATTGCATTTATTTTCGGGAAAAAAATTATTGTATCTGATTTATCAACAATCTTACTAAGAGCATTTACATCTCTGTTACTATGAGAGTTTCTAATCTTATGTGGTAGTTTCTAATACAATTTCAGAGATGTGAGAGAATTTTTTATTTAGAAACTATACAAGAAAGTTTCTTATTAAGAAATTGTTTATAAACTCCATGGTGGTTAAATATTTGGCTCAAATTATTTCTCATTTTTAATTAATGCTGACGTAACTTAATAGAAACTATAAAATTAATTTTAAGAGAGCGACTAACAGTCCCCTCCATTCTATTCCTTAAATGTCCCCCTAACTAACTTATCCATAAAAAAAATACAATGAGGACCACTAACTAATTTGGAGAAGCATTAATTACTTGGAAGACCACTTAAATTTTAAAAAAAAATTACAACTGGCGGGCACATGTATGAACACTTATGCGCGCAAGTATTCATATATAATATATCAAGTATTCATACCTAAGATATTAAGTATTTAAACAAAAAAACTGGACATCAACTTTTTTTTTTTTTTCTAATCACACACCTTTTACATGTTTTTAGAAGTGACTTTTTTTTCCTCTGTTTAATATAATCAATATTTCTAACGATTCGCGAGGAATTTTTCAAATCTAAAATCACGAATATTTTTTACGTAATTTTCTCTTTCAAATGAGATCCATGGTGAAGTACTTTCGGGTTTTTCGTTGTTCAAGTACTCATATCTCGGCATGCAAGTATTCATACCTCAACGAGCAAGTATTCATACCTTGTCAAGTATTAATACTTATTCAATAAAGAGCCATTTTGTTATTTCAAATTGTTTAAAGAACAAACTTGCCTATGCAAGGAATAATTTCATAAAAGAATATGTCTAATGTCCTACAAAATAATACACAAATGAATAAACTTTGAAAAGTATTCATACTAAAACATATAAAGTATTCATAATATAATTTTCAAAGTATCATTACTATAAAATATTCATATTGCAAAGTATTCATACTAAAGCATATAAAATATTCATACTAGAACATTGGAAGTATACATAACAAAATCAATAAAATTAATTTTACTAAAATAATGTAAGTATTCACACTATAATATTGAAAGTATTCACACTACAAGGTATGAATACTTGCATGCCGAGTTATGAGTACTTGAACGACGAAGAACCCGAAAGTACTTCATCATGGATATCATTTGAAAGAGAAAATTACGTAGAAAATAATCATGGTTTTAGATTTGCAAAATTTCTTGCGAATTATTAGAAATATTGATTAGATTAAACGGAGAAAAAAAAATTCACTTCTAAAAACATGTAAAAGATGGGTGTGTGACTATGGAGAAAAAAAAAATTGATGTCCAGTTTTTTTTAAAATACTTAATATCTTAGGTATGAATATTTGATATATTATATAGGAATACTTGCGCGCATAAGTGTTCATACATGTGCGCACTAGTTGTAAATTTTTTCAAATTTAAGTGGTCCCCAAGTAATTATTGTGTTTTTTCCAATCAGTTAGTGATTCCCATTGTACTTTATGGATAAGTTAGTTAGAGGGACATTTAGGAGACCAAATGGTAGGAAACAAAATCTTTACTCTAATTTTAAGAATGTGAGATAATGAGAGTTAGAAACTTAATTTAGAGACTTCAATTTTTAAAAAGTAATTAACAGTTATTTAAAAACTCATTTGAGTTGCTGAGATATAGATGCTCTGAAGCGGTATTGATGATGTGCGTAAGTACGTTGCATGATCAACCATAATCATAATCAAATGCTGTACTTCTCTTAGGAATTGAACTTAAAACTATTAGGAACGACATTGAACGAATAACTAATAGTTGAGGACAAAAGCGGAAAAGTGGATTTTCCTCTTGGTACGTTTCTCATGGCTGGCAAAGTGGCAATTAATCTATTTAATGCTAGTCTGTCAAAGGACACCTACAATTTTGTGCATTTTTGTAGTGTTTTGTCCGTGCGAGATTCCCCTTCCCTTTTCAAATGGAAATTGCTGCTGTAGCGTTGACATTAAATTGTCAGGGTAAGGTTGGTAGAACAATTTAATTTTACATGGTGAACCCACGCAAATACTTAATTGAAATTTTATGTAAAAATAAACATGTAAAAATTCAATTTTTTTCTTCTTATTAATTCGATTATTTTTTTTTGTCAAAAATTATTTTGTTTCTCATTTTGAAAGATATGTAGTTAGTATGCTAACTATTAAAATAGTCTAACATTTTTGAGTTTTTTTTATGAATTATTGCATAGTAACAACCGTACACAAAACATTGAAAGAAGATTACCAAAGAAGAAAAATAAAGAGGGAGATACACAAACTTGTTTGACAAGTGAAGTAAATAAAAAAATAATTTAAAACATCGGTGTTTGATAGTAATGAAACAGATAGTTATAATATTAAATAAAAAATATCAAATTATAGTCATGTAATACGTTAACAAGTAAAGTGGTGAAAAAAAAATATCATACATCTCTTTCCCAAAAAAAAAAAAAATAGGATTCTGTCTTTCGCCCTCCCTGCTCACTCCACCTTTCTAATCCTATGCATGTTCCTATATCCGAGCAAGTGATTTCATTTAGTGGATTTTGTCATTGCTTTTCGCTCCATGCACCTTGTTGTTCGCTCTGAATATGTGCTTCCACCTAGTGTATCTAACCACATCTCTACGTTCTGAGCAAATACTTCCACCTAGTGGATCTGATAACTGTTTTTCGCTCCGCTTCGTCTTTTCAATTTTGGATTGGAGTGTTATTTGTTCGTTTCACTTCTGAGTCTCCTCTCTTTATCTACAAATAAGATGCTAGTTTATGTTGTTTCTTTTCTCTTTCTTTTTCCTCCTCCTCCTCCTCCTCGTTATTCGACTTTTCTCATTTTCTTCATTGTATATCTCTCGGAATAAACTGTACACAAATCTAATATGAACACGAAGACTCCTCTAGATGCTCAATGTCTGTGTTGACAACAATAAATCATGCATGCTCACTATCTATCGATTTGAGCATGCTGACCTAAAGGCTCATCTCTTTTAATCTGAGCACGGTTATGTTTTTTTTTTTTTTTTTTTTCTCCTTTTTTTCATGTCAAGATTTGCACAAGGAGTTATGTTATAATGTTTTATGTACTTGTATAATTAAGTTGATATATACTCTTATGTATTGGTATAAACCACAAACTGATATGTGTAATTAGTTAACTTATATGTATTGGTCCCAAACTATATATAGTGCGATGTTAGTTAAATGATTGGGATTCAAGATTTGTTGTTTAGCGATGAATGATGATTATTTCTAAGACCAAACTCCCCTAACTTCCAACCTTACTCTTAGATCACATCATAATCATGAATGATAACTTTATGCATGTTTCTCTCATTTGGTCATTCCCATCTTTTGGAACTGTTTTGAGGTAGACCCCCTAACAAGATCACGAGAGTGAGTTCTATTCTCTGTAGGTCAAGGATTGCATGCGGCTAGCAAATGCAGCTGTAGATGATGCTCACAACACATACAACCATTCTCTGTAGATCAAAAATTTATTGTGAATATTTAAAGTTGAATGGTTGGTACTTTCTTTTTTATCTAGAAACAAAATAAATGTACATGAAAGTATAGTTGTAAATGAGCTGAGTTTGAGCGAGTTATCTCCAACTCATGCTCAGTTCATTTAGTTAATTTGATTGAGATGACAATAGCGAGTTGTAAAGCCAATTCGAATTCAGCTCATTTTCAACTTGAATTGGCTCACAACTCATTTGATCAGTCAGTTTATTTAGTTAACGTTATATAATAGTAAGAGTTTATCTAAACACAAATAATTCAAACATAATTAACAAGACAACTAACAAAATAAACAATCCAAACAGCATCTTAGGAATCATTTAGAATGACATGTAATTTATTGTAACGAATTTTGTGTAACTCGAGTTGTTAATGAGTGAGTTGGGGTATGCTCAAACTCAGCTCATTATTTATACAAGTCAGCCAACTCGCGTTATAAATGAGCGAGTTAAAACGAACAATTAGCAAGAAAGTTATGAACGAGTTACGAATTTGAACGATTTTGTACAGCTCTAATGAAACATGAGTGCCAATTAAGAATAAATTGTACCATCACGAGCAATTTGCAGTCGTGACATTATCTCCGCATCCTCTCGAACAATTAACTGCTTCAAATATCACTTGGACCATGCATTCTCCAAATTATCAAAACTGATTAGTTCCATAAAAAAAACTCATGTATCAATCAGAAGGTACAGATAGACTTGAGGTATTTAATACGATGGAAAACCTCAGGCTCTGTTCATCTCTGTTACTGTACGAGTGAGAAAAAAAATTCAGTTTTCAGTTCAATTGAATTTTTTTTTCTCACGCACACAATAAAATTCAATTCAAAACCCATTCACGTTCCCGTTCTCATCTGTAGGCCGAACATGACCACAAAAAATGAGAACGGGAATAGGAAGTTCCCATTTTAATATTGGGTAAGAGTGCTCAACTACAACGTAAAAAAAAGAGAAAGTGCTTGAGAGGGGTAAATTGACCTGGAAAAGTAATTTTCTAAGGAGGGGGGGGGTCCGATGCCCCATCGGATCAGAACAGTGTTCGATGGATGCTTTCTACCGTTCGATTCACTTCAAGATCTATGCACACAGATATTAAAGCAAACAACACGGATATTAAAGTAATACGCATAGATCTTGAAGTGAATCGGACGGTAGAACGACCCATCGAACACTGTTCCGATAGACATCGGACACCCCCTCCTCTCATTTTCTAATGGGTAAATTGAGACGGTACTTCAAAAATTTAGCAATATTAAAATTCATTCAAGTTCGAAGCTGCACAGTTGGGTGAATTCATTCACCAAACAGTGAATTATGATTGAGTAGGTGAAGGGCTTTCAACATTTCGGGAATTGGAGCGAGAAAATTATGGGGAATTGTACGATAGAAATAATTCTGATTTGATATTGACTGGGATGGGAAGGGAAGGGAAGGGAAGAGCTACGGAGGGTGGGGGCAGATTGAGAAATCGAAATGATGCAATAGGCCAACCTGAGATCCAACATTTAATTCGGCCCTTTCAGATTGACTGAATATCAATCTTTGAATTGATTGGTTTAATGGGTGCCTCCGTTTTACACATTTCCGTTTCTCCCCAACTTCCCATCAGATTTATTGTTAGGCCCTCTCAAATGGATCCAAATCTACTGCCATCCTTCAATACAGTACCTTAAAATCTCTTATTTTTCAAATTCAGCCGTCCAATATTTTTTGTGCATGTATCTCGAAACAGTTAATTTTTCTGTGCACAAATCTCAAAATAATTCAACAGTTGGATTTGAAAAAGTATGAATTTTAGAGTACAATTTACAATGCAAAGGATTGTAGCAGATTTGAATCCCTCACATATTTGAATTGAATTTGGATTTGTGAAGTAACTCAAAATTTGAATTTGAATTCAGATTGTTTGAAGTTGAATACGGGTACGGATATCGTATCAGATACGGCAAAAGGATAATTTTTGAAAATCTGAGATACAATATGTCTATTATATATATATATATATATGAGAGAGAGAGAGAGAGAGAGAGAGTAGAACTAGGGTGCTCCTAAGTTCACCAAACCTCTTGTGAACTTGACTCTAAAATATATCGAATCGACTTTAAACGATGAATCCAAACCGTTGAAACCCTTCTACCTAATGAGTGATGTGTCTACATGTGAAAATTTTAAAGTTTCGAATTAATTTAATATAGAGTCAAGTGGTCAAAAGTTTAAGGTTTATAAATTAATTTTAATGCATTCATTTTTTGGACTCCTTTGACCACTTGACTCTATATTAAATTAATTCGAAACTTTAAAATTTTCACATGTAGACGCATCAATCATTAGGTAGAAGGATTTCAACGGTTTGGATTTATCGTTTAAAGTCGATTCGACATATTTTAGAGTCAAGTTCACAAGAGATTTGGTGAACTTAGGAGCACCCTAGTTCTACTCATATATATATATATATAAATTAATTTAATAATGATATTTAGATTAATCATAATAATAGCTTAATCAAACTGGCATAAAAACTAATGACTGAACCAGAGTATAGTTTAAGTACCATAAAAAACTAATGACTTAACCATAGTATATCTTATATTTTTTTTAGACCTCATGCAAATTTAAATATTATTTGACAACATATCAAAAACACTAATATAAAACTGAGCAAAAACGATAATTGTTGAAGTAACATAAATCATGTAACAAATATAATGAATTTTTAATTTGCATGATTTTTGAAACATATATTACGTGGCCTTATTAAATTTTGCTTCTAATTGTTTTTTTTTTTTTGAGAGGCATACAGTATGGAAAAATAATTTTTTTTTATTTTTCCATACTGTAAGCTACTGAAAAACATCAGGAACAAATTGAATTAATTCCCTCTAAGTGTAACTTCTACTGCTCAAACCATAATTTTTAATAAATTTCCAAACGTTTATGGAGATTTTTACATCTTTTGTATAGTAATGGTGAAACTTAATTCCAAGGTGTTAATATTTGTTGTTATTTTACATCTTAAAAAGTAAGATTATTTTCTTGTTAATTTGTAGTAGGCAAAGGGCCATTCATATAACTTGTTTTATTTGAAAGTGTAATGTGTAAATTAAATTGGTCCCATTCTAAATCAAACATAAGAAATTTAAATAAATATAAATATTCTTATTATGAATGATTTGCACATCGAGAGAAATCAATCCTAACATATTGACATGTTGGAATCATTTTTCTGAAAATAAAATACATATCAGGCGACTTCAAATTTTGCAAAATTTTAGTTAGTTTATTCAGAGCTTCCGTCTTGTATGACCGCTTGAAATCAGAGGTGGCCTGATAATTATGGAACAAAATTCGGTTTGATATCCAGTTAGAACCATATGAACATCATTAAGAGATGGACGAACGGATCCGAATCTGCTGAAATCCAAGACGAATGAATAGTGATCCTAAAATTCCAGCAATTTGGATCCAGCCGTCGAACTGTTCTGAGATGCGTGCGCGGAAAAACCAGTTGTTCCGAGATGTGTGCACAGAAAAAGTTGAACGGCTGAGATCTCAGATTTCAGAAATTTCAGGTAATCTCGGATTTCAGCTGATTTAAATTCTGCACGAACAGCTCAGAGATATTGTGCAAGCTGACTGAATGCCATAAGACTTTGATATGATACAATTACAGGTGTGGAACCCCAACGTCCAAGAGGAAGCACCAAATGACCTGTAGATGGTGGTGAGGGTGAAGACTCTACTGAGTCGACTGCTTAATTAGTAGAGATTTATTGTGCTAAGTTCTGTGTGACTGTAATATATTAGTTTCCTCTGCTTTTGAGACATTGCTACTATGCCATAGTATGTAGGTTATCTTTTAGTATTTGGTATTCTGTTGGTTTTGGAATTTTTTTTTTATATATAGGGTAGCATGCTCATGAACATTACTCTCTATTTGCTTGTATCAGTTCTATGTTTCTTTAATAAAACGGGTTTAGAAGCCTTTTATAAAAGAAAAAGATATGCTCAGACAATTTTAAGATTCGTGTTAATATGCACGTATGAATTTCAATTCGGATCAAAACGGATTTGAATTGATGTCAAACCAAAATTTGATCCGACGTGCATTGTATGGCCTAGTTCTGTTCCGCATGAGATATTCTTTTTAGAACTAAAAAATATTTCCAGCTGAAAAGGGAATAAATGATACTTATTTTCAAAAAAGAATGACACGAATCTTAAAGTTACCTTGCACTGCACCATAATGACTATTTTTCGTCCCTGACCTCCAAAGCTACCACAAAAAAATTCCAAAATCCTCTCACACCATATAAAAATGATGAATGAATCTGTATCCTCTCTATTACTGCATAGGATGGACCTCACTTTACAGTTTGAGATTCAGAAAAAATAGGGGAGAGTATCTATTACTATAGAGGATGGCCTCACTTTACAGTGAAATTAAATCTCAGCCGGTTTGAGATTCAGCAAAAATAAGGGACAGTATTATTGGGCTTTGAGATTCGTGCAAGTAAAAAAGAATCGTCCGGATTCACTAATTGTAAAAAGTTCTCTTTTGCAGTAATACAGAGGATGTGAATTCCAAAATCATGCGGTGTAGTGTAACGTGTAAACTAAAATGTGCAATGTGACACATAATGGTGCGGTGTTATTCATTTTTCGAAAACTTGATTCCATCCCTTCTCTTTCTAACAGAAAACTAAATTTAGTTTCTAAATTTAAAAAATTCCTCTGCATGGCCTGCATGCGAATAAAGTGATGAATAGTAAATGTCAGGTATTGCAAATAGGTGAAAAATCAGGCATAGTTTTCCTTTTACACTGATTTGCGGTGTTTAATTAATTTGGGCAATGGATCCAGGCCATTCAGCACAAAAGAGAAGCTAATCTCGAGGCCAAACAGCCGCCAGGAGTACCGCTTTATTTCGTCATAGGAGACGGTACAGGTACAGCTGCAGGCGGGAATCTAATCTCGCACGCTCACGCAGATTTCTATCACGTGATAACTGCACTCTGGGACCCACTGAGAAGATACAGGGAAGTGAACAGTTACACTGAGAAGATACAGAGAAGATTTTGTATCACGCAGATGACTCACATCCTGTAACTTTGGTTTTATTCCGTGCCGTGATCATGTGAACAGTTACACGTACTGTGCCGAGACTAAAATGTGGAATGATGGTCACGGCACGCAAGTCACGCGCGTGACCGTTCGCGTGCTGTGACCAAACATAACTAGTCATGTTTCTCACATTTAACTATTTTTTCATAATTTAGATTAATTTATTCAATATTCAATATTTGATCAAGACTTAACGGTCCTAATTACATGCGACTCGCGTGACCACGTGATGTGCCGTGATCGGATTTTTAGTGTGATGTACCGTGTCGTGTCAAATTTTCAAAAGATGGTTACGCCACGCGAATGGTCACGGCACGCAACACGCAAGTCATAATACGGAAAAGTCACACATGCTGTGCCGTAACCGTACCGTTCCGTAACAAAAGCGGCTCTGCTGTGTCATTTTTCCCACTCTAAGTATATGAAACATGGAACTATATATTTATGTACCTGTGCAGCTGTGCCGCATTTTAGAAAAAATAATAATATCAATGTTCCGAACTTTATTATTTGATAAAATGATGCCTGAAATTAAACAACCGCTTTCGAAATTATCAGCCCGCATATTTGTAATAATGGTGTCGTAAAAAAAAGTAGGATTAAATTTGTAATAAGGGTGCCGCATAACAAGTTGCATTATAAGGTAAAAAAATTATGACAAGTCGAAACGTGACAAGCTACAATAAATGATTTAATTAATAAATATGATCTGATCGAAGATTCACACGAGCTATTTGAAATGTCGAATATTTTAGAAATGCTGAATCATGAAGATTACGGAAGATCAAGGATAGTTACTGTGTGCCGACAATATGTTTAATTTCTGTTATTTTCTTTCAAAACTTTTGCTAAATATTTTCAACTACACCCATGAGGCCATAATACATAATTAATGAAAAAAATAGAGGCTAGATTTCTATTTTTTTCTCTTAAAAAAACCCGGACATGATATTAAGATTCGTGCCAAAAAAAAGCTAATGACATAATCTTAATACTCACTCAGAAATCGATGTTCAAAAAGATTAAACAACTAAAAAAATTAAAGGAAACTAAAAGAGTTATCTTGAGATTTTGCAACACTACGAGTTAAATATTCCAGTTAATTACAGTTTACTCTAAATGTGGGTTTTCTGATAATCCATGAGAAATGCATTTAGACTCAACTCACGTCTGATTTTCGTATATTCTCTTTAATGCTCTGAACCATATATATATAGTACCGTAATTAGCGATTAATTCGTATTTAATTTATTTTTTTACGCTTTCGAATCAAACACCGAATAAAATGCGAATTATAAATTATTTGCGAATAAAACAGAAAAACTACAAACTTTTTTATTTTTATAATTTTTTTTTACTTCCTTGTGGTACCGAATTATTCCCGAATTATACTCGAATTATTTCTGAATCACGAATTTTTGACCCCGCCGAACTGAACCTGAACTATTCCTTTGTCTTTTTTATGAAAACATTCGCAGAAGCTGCGATGTCGTGATGAAAAATTCAACTCTTGACCTTTGGGTAACCAACAGTCTTATAACTTTTCTCATAACCAACTGTGCTACTTCTCTTTTCTCGAACTATTCCTTTGTCCCTGTGATATGAACCCACAAGTTAAAATGAAATATAATGTTATCTAACTATCACTCGAACTATTCCTTTGTCACTGTGCCCTTTGAGTTAATGCAGAGCTCGAACTATTCCTTTGTCCCTGTGATAAGAACCCACAAGTTAAAATAAAATATAATGTTATCTAACTATCACTCGAACTATTCCTTTGTCACTGTGCCCTTTGAGTTAATGCAGAGCTCGAACTATTCTTTTGTCCCTGTGATATGAACCCACAAGTTAAAATGAAATATAATGTTATCTAACTATCACTCGAACTATTCCTTTGTCACTGTGCCCTTTGAGTTAATGCGAGCTCGAACTATTCCTTTGTCCCCTGGATATGAACCCACAAGTTAAAATGAAATATAATGTTATCTAACTATCACCGAACTATTCCTTTGTCACTGTGCCCTTTGAGTTAATGCAGAGCTCGAACTATTCCTTTGTCCCTGTGATATGAACCCACAAGTTAAAATGAAATATAATGTTATCTAACTATCACTCGAACTATTCCTTTGTTACTGTGCCCTTTGAGTTAATGCAGAGCTCGAACTATTCCTTTGTCCCTGTGATATGAACCCACAAGTTAAAATGAAATATAATGTTATCTAACTATCATTCGAACTATTCCTTTGTCACTGTGCCCTTTGAGTTAATGCAGAGGATATGAATTCCAAGTATTCGTGGTTATGCGGATTCTAAAATGAAGGGCGTGCTGAATGATTTCCACGCTGATAACTTCTAGGCCCTGTTCGGACAGACTTGATTTTATTCACAAACTCAATTTAGCAAAGAACTAAAAACATTAACTTAACAAAAGATAAACAAAATCAGACAAACATATTTTAACAAATTTAACGTACTCTCCTTAAAAGAGAGCAAACATTAGTTGGAGATAGCATCTTCAAAAACAAATACTTGTGCCTTAACGAGGTGCATTAGCAGGCAGTGCAGTGGCCAATGCACGTGACAGTAAAGAAGCCACTAACAAGGTGCAACACAACAGTAATAGGGGGAGCAAGATGGAAGAGGAAATCTCTTGAACAAGAGGGATCTCATTTGAAAAGAACATTTTGCATATATTTTGTTCGTAGTCTTAGTTTTGCAAATCTCCTTGCAGATTGTCGGAAATTTTGATTGGAGTACATATAAGAAAAAAAGTTATTTCTCTTGAAGTTTGCACGGAGAAGAAGAGTGGGGAAGTATTAAAATGGAAGGATCAGAATCTGCTCTTTTCTCTTGAGAAAATGAGTACCTTCTTTTTTCTCCCATTTGGAACATTCAAAATCTATCGCACGGCTTCAATTAAATCTGAATTATTTTAATAGATTAAATTGATATGAAAATAAAAAAGTAATCGAGGCCGTACGATAGATTTTGAACGATACAGATGGAAGAAAAAGAGAATGCTTTTGAGAAAGGAGCAGATTCTGATCCAAAATGAAAGAGTTGTTGCCACGTCACCTAAAAAGGAGTAAAACCATATTAAGGAATGTTCGTTTGTCACGGAATTATATGGAATGAGATTTGATGAGGATGAAAATCTACTTTTTAAAGTAGAGACTCATGAGTACACATTGATTTTTAAAATGTGTTAAAATAAGTGTTCAATTGTATCATAAAATTAGTTGCACTCTCTAAACTCTAAACTCGACATCTGAGTAAAACAGTTTTTAGGAGCTAAACTGTGCTTCCTTTCCTTTATTTTTGTACGAGGTTAGTAACTAGGTAAGAATTCATGCGCGCTGTAAATCGATGGACCGTGGAGGAAAAAGTGCACCGACGCGGTCCATGGTGGACTAGTATAATTCAGTAAATGATTGGCGACAAAGTAGCTGTCCAGCCTGACCTCACGTGGGAGAGGGTACTTATGTTTTTTGAGGGAATGAGAGAGAGAGAGAGGGGTACTCGCTAACTCGCTGCTGCCTGATACGTCCATCCTTGCTGACTCAACTGCTCTTTCGTAAATGCTTATGCCAGGTCCTCTTTTAAGATTTTCTCGGACCGCTCTTGCTGTAACTATTTGTGTTGCTTCGGTTCATGGTAGGTAGTCACTAGGTACCGACTACCGAGAGCAGAAGCTTATCGGGTATTTAGGAGGGGACAAACTTGGGTCCGATGTCCATCGCGATGGATTCCAAAACTGTCCGATCTGTTTTAAAATCTGTGCAAATCACTTTAATATCCGTGCGCACAGATTTTAAAGACGATCGGACGGTTTTAGAACTCATCGGACCCAAATTTGAGTCCGATGGGCTTCAGACCCAAGTTTGTCCCATTTGGGAGACATGCAATGCAATGTTTAGTTTGTAAAATGATTGCTTCTAAAAAAGAATGAAACTTTTGAGAGTAGTAAAATGTTTTTGTTTTTAGTAAATATTGGAGGTTAGACAATACAAGTATACAACTATTTAATATTCATATAATTACAACATAAAAATTTCTTCAATTCAAATTTTAAATCTATGACCTCTCGTGTATTGTCAACACATCTAGCATTATTTCTTACGACAAAGGACAAATAGCCAGGTAGATGTTATTAAGGCATAGGTAGAGACGGATTTTCATCAGAGAAGAGAAGGGGGAGGGAGCAAAAAAATATTAAATCGGATTTAAATAGCTAATTAAGTTTAAACACATTAACTAATTAAGTATTCGATAAAAAAATAATGCTTTAATTCATATTTTCTAGTCCTCTGACTTGTAATTTCTGATATTTTAACGCTAAATTTAACTTGAATTACAAATCAAATATCTAGAAATGAGCAAAAAAAAAATAAGAAAGAGACAAAATCAATCAAAACGTTCCAATCTCTACTAAAATGTAAAATCTAGAACGATGTTATTAAGTCATATGTGAAATTTTTGAAGGGACAGTTATCAGATAGACTAATATGGGATTGGATGTCTTCAATAAAAGATATCAGAAACAAACTAAAAGATATTTCATAATTTTGTTCCGGACCATTTAATCTAGGCTATCTAGCTAGTTCGTCCATGATGTCCTTGTCCTATAATGACATGATATGTGAGGCCCCTTGTTTTAAAAGAATTCTCTTATGATGGTCAGATGGGTCAAACCAAATAATACACGTTTGGATTGTGTGAAGACTAAAGCCTAAAACTGTTCTTCGGTGCTCAACGTTTTCAATGAAGGAAAGAAATAGAAGGGGAAGGACATGAGAGCCTGATCAGTGATCACACTTGACCGATGCCGATTACTTGTTCTTGAATCGGAAATTTTGAAGATAGCGAAGGTGAACTTTGTGTATAATTTTAACAATATTGTTCACTATCAATTCAGACTTTCAGAGTGGTAAACTCTCTTTTATTTTATTTTAATTGTTTTTGTCACACAACTATTTGTAGAGTCACAAAGAGTATAATGGACCGTACTTGTCGACAACAGCAAATCTATAGAGGCTCAAGAATAGACACTTGTTTATCTCTAGATTTGAAACTTTTGTTAGATCTAGTGGTAAATTAAACTTGTGCCTACCTCTGGATCACATGTCGTGCCTTGATCAAATTTGGAAGGATAGTCACAACACGTTATTCATGTTTTGACCACATGTGACCGATTTGTTACGTTTGGTCATATTTAATTATTTTCATAATTTATATTAGTTTATTCAAGATTCATCATTCAATCAAGATTTAACAGTCATAATTACACGTGACTCACATGACCACGTGTCGTGCCGCGATTAAATCTCTCACATGACTTGTCATACCAATTTTCTGAAAGATGGTCACGTTACGCGAGTGGTCAAGGTATGGGACATGTGAGTCACGGCACATTCCTGACAAACGTGTCGTGCCGTAACGCATCCGATCACACCATGGCTTTTTTAAAGTCCTGTCCGCTACTCCACTCTTATTCGACAGGAAAAAAAATGTACCATTGTCAGTAGTTTGTGCTTACTCCTGATCGAAATCGTGAATCTGCCCTTGCTCGTAGACAAAAAATAAGGAAATTATATGTGCCATACTTATACATAAAAGTAAAGAAAAATTTGGGTCTTTTTCTTCTTTGTCTTAATTCAAAATGAACCCTCCAAAACAAGGGTTTTGCGAATTAGTGTTTTGTTGCGATCATCAACTGGTTCCTCTTGAGCTTCTCAGGCATGAGACAATTGCAAAACATCAGTTTATGATAAGACGACACACTGACACAGATTAGCACCTATGAATATTATCCTAAAATAATATTTTGTATTTTACTATTCAAAATAAGAATTTTTTTTTTTTACCATTTTCCTACACGGTGAGAGTGTTTTATGGATCGTAAGAAGAAATTCTTTTACTAAACAATAATAGTTGAAATATATATGAAAGTTAAATTATATTTTACAGTGTGCTATATTCAAATTCTTTGTGGGAATTTCATTTCCGAATTTTTTTTTCCAAGTAATTTTCGGCATATTGGTTTTACACTTTTTTCGGTAGATATTTACATTGATTTCTTAATACTTTTATGGGCCATTTTTTTTTTCGTCTCATTTGAACATACATTCCCGTCAATTGTCACATTAATCTTCATTTCCTTTGGAAAGGCATTTGTGACCTAACTGTTTTTGCAATGATCTTTTTCCGTGAACAGTGTTATACTATGGACGGAGAGATATTTAATAAACAAGGGGCTGGCTTTTGTTTTTAGTAGGATGTATTGATTTTGTCGGGCGAATTCAGGATTTTTGTCAGCAGGGTTAAAAATATTGAATCGTATTTAAACAAATAATCGGATTTAAAACCATTAACTAATTGGATATTTGATACAAAAACAATACTTTAACTTATATTTTATAATACTCTAACTTATAATTCTAATTACCAATCATAATTCAATTTTTTTTTAATTTTAATCTTAAATTTAACCCGAATTACAAATAAACATTCAAATGGGGGCAAAAAAATTTTTTAAGGGAAGGACAAAGTCGACCTGAACTGATAAATTTCCACTAAAAATAAAAATCTAGGAGCAGCTGTCCTCGGGACCATGTGAGTCTGCCTCTGGATATAGTTACAATTTGGATGATAGTTCTAATGTTTTTTTTTTTTTTAACCTAAATTAAGTTAAATTTATGTACTTCAGTTGTTTTAAGGCACTGTATGAATGCTGTCCCAACAGAAACTTCAATTATTAGTTAGTCATGTTTGGTTTTTTGGGGGTCAGCTTTTAGTTGAAACTTCAATTATTAGATGGCCACACTCCTTTAATTTTTCATTCTTTCAAAGGCTTGTCAGTTTGGATGCTGTCCCAACAGAAAAGTAAAGGAAAATTGAAATAAAAGAATTTTTTAAAAAAGAAGTCCTTGGTGGCACCACCTGGCAGCTGCTGCCTGAGACGTCAGATGGTAAGATAACATACATGAGAGCCCAATTTAGGCTCGGTGTATTAAACTCGGCCCAATCTGTGGCCTTCGTATTAAATGCGGATTTGAGTAAAGCAAACAACGCTCAAGTTGAATTGGTAACATTTATAACATAAAATCATATAACTGGTCAAAGACATTTGGATAATTAATAATACACAACTAATGGAGATTTTTATTTAGAAACCATAAATAAATAAAAAATACCAAACCAACTTGATTGGTCCGAACTTTTTTTCTTTTTCCTGTACCAAATTGCCATTTTGGCTCCTAGTAGTTTCACAAGTTTTCAGTCCACAACCACACAATTTTTCTCCAAAATCTGTAAAACTATCTAGGGCCGAAATGACAATTCGGTACGTAAAAAGAAAGAACCCCTTCGGACTGAAATGCTTTTTCGGTTCTTATAATTTTTGTAAAAATGTAACCAAAAAAGGTTGGTTTAGTAAATTCATTTTTTTTATTAATGGTTTGTTAAAAAAAATTCACTAATGGATGCTCTGGCATGTTGTACCAGTAGACTGGTATGGTACAGGTTGCTGGTCAGATACAATTACAAGTTATTGAAGAGGCACAAATGGTATATTGTAGTTTTATTAAGCAAAAAGTTTATTAAGGCCATTTCCGGGCTGATTGGGCCTATCAGATCACCAAGGCCCAATATCAACTAATAGCAAGACCCAATAAGTTGATAAATGCACAAGTCCAAGTGCAATCTTAACAAGTCCTCACCCCTTATATTATCCTTCAATATATTTCCATTTCCATTTTCATTCACGTAAATAGACGAATAAAAATAAAATCCCACCCATATCATCTGATTAATGTAAGTCTGTTAAATTGGAAATTTGCTTATATGAGTAACTAACATTAAAAAAAGAAAATCGTATTCTTTACAACACGCTTACAATTCAACTATCTAGTATTCGATTAAAAAAATCAAACAAAATTTGTGTTTTCAGGAACTCCCACGTGTTCCAACATGCACAGCATGTATTGCTAATATCATATTTATCTTTTTAAATTTCAAAACTCACAAATTTACTCACTTATTGATTTTTCAAAAATACGTAGTTTTTGAAATTTAAAAAGGTAAAAATAATATTATGAATTTTATAGACGAAAATTACGTAGTTTCACTATTTTTGAGGAATATACATTAAATTCCTCCAATATATTGGTGTCCTGAAAAATTAAAAGATATTATGGTCTGTGAGGATTATATGAAATGCTATTGTTAGTTTTATGTTCTTATTGAGATTTTTATTTATGTTATGTTTTGTTGGATTATGTTTTATTTGTATTTTTTTAGTTACCAAAAATATCAGTACATGTACTTGATATTTTTTATTAATTAAATTTGCAAAATTTACAAAACTTGAAATTTATTTGTTTTATGTTTTATTTAACAATTTGCAAATTATGATGATTGATTATGAATTAAAAATAGAGTGATGGTATATATGGTAATATGCATATTATGGATCAACTCGTATTATGGATTCATATCTTTATTTTTAAGTTTAACTGAATGTTTAGCATGATTTTTATATGAAAATATATTTGCAGACTAAATATATATATATATATATATATATAGAGAGAGAGAGAGAGAGAGAGAGAGAGAGAGGTTGGCTAATATCAAATCAGTTGTTCCTAAGGTCCCGTGCAACCAAGTCACTTTTCAATTTTCAAAGTCCAAAATGTCGATCCAAACCGTTAGATGTGTTCTCTATATTAAAATGTGCTCGGAGACCAAATTTTACATTTTTTGGATTTTTTTTTATTTTATTAAGCCACTTTGAAAATCGCTGATCCAACGGTGGCTTAACCAAATAGTAAAATTAGAAGCTATCGTTGGATCGGCGATTTTCAAAGTGGCTTAATATAGAGAACACATCTAACGATTTTGATCGATGTTTTGGATTTCGAAAATTGAAAAACGACTTGGTTGCACGGGACCTCAGGAACAACTGATTTGATATTAGCCAACCTCTCTCTCTCTCTATATATATATATATTAAAAAACTTTTCTATTTTTTTTCAATATGTGGAAAACTACATTTTTGGATGGTAATTTTCAAATCAAGTGATTGTGTACATAATTAAAAAATAGTAATTTTCTAAAATATAAAATTATGCGTATTCACTGATTAGTCCATGAAGTTAGATCCAGTTAGATTAGTTAAGAACATTTAATATATCAAAAGGCACATGTTTAAAAGATGAAGTCAAAACCCCAAATAAATTTCAATTTCTTAACTAGCGTAAAATAAAAAAATAATAACATATACAGCTCATATTACATGGAGTTACCTTGATAAGAACATAATTTAATTTGTTACTTACGTTATCATTTCTTTTTTTTAATGTGCTGGGTTAGTTTTGAGGAACGATTGGAAACACAAATGAAAGAGAGAGAGAGATTAGGAAAGGTTCGAAGAAAGAATAAATTTCAAATGGGTAAGCTATTTTACTGTCAAACTGTAAAATTTTCTACTCTACTAAACTATTTTTTTTCTAATAAATAATAAAATAGATACTTAATAGGACAACAATGGAGACATCCAGTATTGGCTCTACTGGACAGAGAGCTACAGCAACTAAGCTGCTGTAGGAAAGTTAATTAAACTAATGATATTGTTATGATTAGTTAGTTAACATGTTCTGTTGGAGCTTACTGTTAAGCATGTAATTGAGGAGAAAAGATATTTGTAATCTCTTATAAATGCCTGTGTAAACAAACAATCAGTGTAATACAAGAAATACATTCAGATTCATTCCTCTTTTATTCTGTATGCCTAAATCCTTTGGAAGTTTATAAATTTATAATGAGTCATAATAGAAAAGTTAATAAATTGGGTAAATTTGTCAATTTTTGAAGTTTGGAAGGGTAAATATAATGTTATGAATTTTTATTAAGGAAATATGTAATTTCAAGATTTTTGAAGGGTATACATGTAATTCCTCAATTTGATTCATAGAATTTTAAAATGAGGAGGGTTCTAATGCCCCGTCTCCCCATCCATACCCATATCATTTATCTTTGTTTTTAAAGTCTAAACAGTCAATTCAAACCGCTCAACATGATCTCCATGTTAAAATATGCTTGGAGACCAAATTTTATATATTTTGGAAAAAATTTACTGTTTTTTTAGATTTATTGAAAATCGCTGTTTTTTTATGGTCTAGATTTGTTTGAAAAACATATATTTTCAATAAATCTAAAAAAATAGTAAAAATTTCTAAAAAATGTTAAATTTGGTCTCCAAGCATATTTTAACATGGAGATCATGTTGAGCGGTTCAGATTGACTGTTTAGACTTTAAAAACAAAAATATAAAATATGAATGAAACATGAGAATATGAGATATTGAAACCTCCTCTTTCAAAATATGGAAAAACTGACGTCCTCAAGCTTTTTTTCTTTTTTTTTTGGAGAGGAGTGAGAGAGTTGACTTTGATTTTTTTTTGTTTTGTTTGCATTTCAAGGCCCGTAGGCTAAGAATAGACCTTGATTGATGTGAGGAAATCCAACTACTTACCAATCCATTATTGGTGCCTCTAGTCTTCTCCCACTCAGATCTGCTGCATTTCTCCTCTCTCTCTCTCTCTCTCTCGTTGAAGAATTTTCTCGAAGTCCATCCATCTCAACAACACAAGGTATACTTTGTCGCATCTCCTTGCTTTCTTCTGCTTTCATCATCTATTTTACTTTGTCGAGTCCCTACAATATATGCTATTATATATGTGATGAAAAAAAGCCATTTTTTTTTTTTCTATTTTATCGATTGTTTCAGAACTTCACACTATTATAGAACAAACGAATCAAATATGTTTTTTTCCCCCCGATACGGGAATGGGGTGTGCTGATGGGCATCGTTTGGTGCGATGTTTGATCTTAATCGTGTGATCTGCGTTTAGATTTGTGCGAACAGAGACGGCAGGTGATATTGACGGTTTTCTGATCAGGTAACGATCGAGCCCTCCTTTACCTTTCTATATTTTTCTTTTTTACTTTTCTTCTTGCTGTCTATTTTTGTTGGTTTAGGTACCAAGTGAATGGTAAGGATTTTCCTTGTTAAATGAAAATCAGTAGACTTGATTCTACTTTTTTTCAAAAAAAAAAAAAAAAAAAAAAACTTTTCTGGCCCCGATATGGTGAGTTAGAAGAATTAGCTAGCTATTTTTAATGTCACATCATGAATTCTACTCAAAGAAAAAATATTTTAATATGAAAAAATCATTTCTAATTCCTCTTTATCGAAGGAGAGCAGTTTGGATCCGATGCCCATCCATGCATGTTGCTTTAATATCTGTGGTCATTTGCTTTAATATCTGTGCACACTAATTTTAAAGCAGATCGAATGGTTATGGAGCCCAACGTACCCAAACTGCTCTCTCTGATCGAAGACATCTCTATTAAATTGAATTTAGGTCATGTGCCTTGTTGATTCCGATTAGAGCCGCTGTGAAGTAGGATTTATGATTACATGGCCATGGGATATGTGTGGCGGTAATAAGATGTGAAAAATGACTTTTTGTATCCTATTTATAATGAAAAAAAAACGAATATAAATATTTCCAAACACTTTTTGAGAATTGTAAAGAGGTACGTATTTTATATATATTCAAAATATAAGGATTAATGAGATATTTTAACATTAATTTGTGCAAAAGTAGAAAGAAACACGTATTATACTTCACTTTGAATTTTGATAAAGTTTATTGGGTTAAATTCTGTAGAAATAAATCATTAATTACACTTAAATGTGATGTACATTTCATCACTAATTTCACCAATTTCTCTTTATATGCTTGTACGTGTTTTTCTTAATTCTTCTATTAAATGTACTAAATGTATTTACTTGTAAAATTATAAATTTTTAGCCATGAGATGGTTGTTATAAAATTAATCATACCTAATAAAAATAGAAGGATATACTGCAAATAATTGACATTTTTGTAGTATATACTTCAATTGAAATAATTAAGAGAGAATTAGCAGTTATCTTTTATTGGATTAAATTGAAGTTAACTGCTCTTCCATATGATTGAATTTATGCCTACAAAATTACAAAACCGGGAGTCAATTTTCGATCAAAATTTATGGTCTGCATCGGACTAAACACATATATTATTACATTTGTTGTTTTTCATCAAAATTCCCTTCTCGAGTGTTCCTTTTAAGTATCTAAGTATTCTATTTATAGCTTCTAGATGTGGAGTCGTGGAGAATGCATAAATTTTACTTATTTGACTCACCAAGAAGAAATATCATGCCCTATGACTGTAAAATAAATCAATTTTTCCTACAAGTTTTTGAAATTAGTAAATGTCTTATAAAAGCTCACTATCCTCTATGTTCAATTTACATTTATTATCATTTGCTATAGATTCCGGCTTAAATATCCTAACTTACCTAGTTTAAGTATACTTTTTTTTTGAAATAAAGAGACCATTATTGTAGCGAGCTATTTGAATTCTTAGATAATATTTCCATAGTCATAAAAATCCTTGATGTCAACATTATATTTCAGTTGTAACTTAATTTATTTTATTTCTGGTAATAATTAATTATGCCATCTACATATATCAAATATAAATTTACCGTTGTTTTTGAATGATCCGGATCACTAATTTAAACAGCAACGTCTTGATAGCCAAAATCATTTTACACTGACATTTGTATTATAAAAATATTTACAAAAAGCCCCTAAGTATACCACAAACGAGCCCAAAACAATTTTAAGCTTAAACAGGTTGGATGAGCATTTATACCAAGTCCTAGAAATAAATTATTATTATTTGGATCGTAGCATTTATACCTCTAAGTCTCTAGAAATGTAAATTAATTTATTAGTTAGATTCTAGCATTTATACCCCTTTTTGTGATGAATATTTCTAGAAAATGACTTCAATTGAAGTATAATTCAATTTGTCTTGTTTATTTTTGTGAACATAATATGTATAACCAAAAACTCGTAAATGATCAATATTGAGTTTTTGTTGTTAAATGATATCCAATGGACTACTTGGAAATCTATTTATTAAATATGTAGTGGTGAGAACGACATCCAATCAAAAAAAATTTGGTACATTGTATTGAAATAAAAGTACTCGAGTTGTTTTAAGTGTCTATTTTTTCTTTCGGGAATACCATTTTGTTTGGTTGTATAAACATATGTTGTTTGATATAAAATTACCTTTTATTTGAAAAAGTATGAAATTTTTTTATTTATAAATTTTGTTCCATTATTGATCTAAAGGTTTTATTATTTTGCATCATATTGATTTATTATAAAATTATAAAAACCTTTAAAATGATCAAATACATCTATTTTAATTTTTCAACAAATATAGCCAAGTTGTTTTCGAAAAATAATCTATAAAAATAACAAAATACTTGTATCTATTAAACCATTCAATTGGAGCTGGACTTCGTAGATCCGAATGAACTAAATCACATGGTTTTTCATTTTTACAATTTGATAAGTTAAATGGTTATTTATTATATTTCCCTAGCTTACCTACTTCACAACTTGCCATTATCAATTGATTTATTGTATTTACAGTTGTGACGTATGTTTATTTATGTTTGTATTAAATAAAATACAAAATATTAAAATAAACAATAAGGCGAGCTTCTTCACTAATTTGCTGACCTTTATCCATTCTTTCACTGAGTTTACATCTTAAATTAAACAGTTGTACTGACTATCATTAAAACTACTTTCAAATTTTATCCTAAATAGTTTGGCATAGTGAGTTATAATTTATTATTGAGGGTATGGTACGTATTATGCATAGCTCGTATAGAACTGCATTATGGATTAATATTTTCATTTTTTAAGTTCAAACAGTTTATTTTAATTGTCAAACATGATCTTCATATTAAAATGTACTTGTAGATCAAATTTAACATTTTTTAGAATTCTTTTACTATTTGAATAGATAAGTAGAAAATTATTTGATTTAAATTCTAGGTCATTCAAAAGTTGTGATGTTCTACCTATAAAAAAAATTATTTTTAAAATATATATATAAAAGTTAGTTTGTCAAGTACTTATTTCATATAAAGATAATATTGAATTGTTCAAATCAATCATATGGATTTTCAAAACGTAAATATCGATGCATAGTACGAACTAATCCACATTATTTATAGTACTTCATTATGAGCACTCGCTCAAGGTTCTTATATTTTTATTTCCAAAATTTAATTAACAGTTCAGTTATTTGAAGGGCTTAAATTTATTAGTTGTACTTCATTATATACCTGGAAGGAAACGATTAAGGATTCCCTTTCTCTCCATGGTAAACACCAATGATAGTAGGGTACCTAATTAATTGAACAAACATTTTGACTTAGGTCTTGCTCCCCACCACTTCTTAATAAATTAGCGAGTTGCAGAAGAGCACTAGGCAAAGAAGAGCTTCATTTACTTCTTTTCCAGCTGGTCTCCAATATACTTTTGGTCTCAACTCTCAAGGTAATTTTCAAGCTTCTTCAGTTTCCGTAGTTTTTTTGAAGTTTTAATCTTGTATATGGTTTAATTAATACATATTAATTTTAGTTACCATAGATGTACTATATCTAATGTTGGGTCGATTGTACAATTATACACGACACTACTGGTATCAGTAAAAACGAGAAAAGGAAAAAGGAAATAAAAACAAAAAAACAAATAAACAAATTTGGTACAAGTAAAAACAAGATTACATCGTTTTGTATACCAGGCAGCCAATCATGAGTAGTAAATTTAATTAAATTTATATAATCAGTTGAATTCAGTTGGTTGAGGGTCCTAATTCATTTGAATTTTGCTATTTCCATAGAATTCTACATCCATTACTAAATCAAGAGAAAAGAATATTTTTGAACAAAATTTATTTCCAATTTACTTTATAGATATGATGGGCATGATAGAGTAAACATGCAGTGAATTTAATCTTCAAGTTCGCTAAAAGTTCAAGACACACGTGATGGCTGAAGCTGTGGTGGGTTCTTTGCTCCTAAAGATTGGTTTTGCTTTAGTGATTGAACCAGTCAAATATACTTGCTCATTCCTAACAAGTGAAGCAAGTGCTATGCATAACTTTTTCGATGAGATAAGAGATATCCAGGCAGAATTAGAGGGCATCCGAGGTTTCCTACATGAAGCAGAGAGGTTTAGTGAGATGCATGCTAACATAAAACTTTTCATTGCAGAAATAAGAATGGTTGCTTTTGATATTGAAGATATTGTAGATGAGTTCACTTATAAGCTTTATGAGCATATGAACAGAGGGGTTGTAGTGAAAACTATCAAGAGAGTTGCGCATGTCAAGACTTGGTACAAGCTCACCAAAATGCTCAGAAAGATAAAGACTCAACTTGTAAATATCCATAACAGAAAAAACACATACGAAACCAGTGGAATTTTACAAAGAAGAGAACCCCAAGAAGTTGGGAGATGGATAACAGCAGAAGATGAGCATTTTAAAAAGGAAGATGATCTTGTAGGAATCGATGAAAATAAGAAAAAGCTTATGGAAATGTTGAGTGATGACAAAAGTAAACAAAATGTAATTTCAGTGGTGTGGGGGATGGGTGGGGTGGGGAAGACCACGCTTGTTACTCATGTTTACAACACTATGAAACAATCTTTTGATGGTTGTGCTTGGGTCACAGTATCTCAAACCTGGGAAAGGGATGAATTATTGAGAAAAATATTGCAGGAATTGCATAGAGAGGACCCAAATGGAATTAACATTGATGGAATTGATACTAAGGATTTTCGAAGTTTGGTTCTAGTAATTACAAAGTATTTGCACAATAAAAGGTATTTACTCATCCTAGATGATGTGTGGCACCCCGATTTATGGCATTTCATAAGGGGACAAACTCCCAGAAGATAATGCTGCCCAAATCATTTTGACAACAAGGAATCGAGCAGTAGCATTATTGGCCCCAGAGCAACAAATCATGAATATTATCCCACTTGAGAAACACCATTCGTGGGATCTCTTTTGTAAAACCACATTTAAGAAAAACAATAACTGCACTTGCCCAGAAGAATTAACTATGTGGGCGAGAAAAATTGTAGAAAAGTGTGGGGGCATTCCTCTTGCTATTCTAGCCATAGGAGGCATTATGGCTCGCAAGGAACAAATGGAGAGGGAATGGAAGAGAATGTGGGAAGACCTTGAGCATGAACTACCACAAAATATAGATTACGTATATAGGATTTTACAACTAAGCTTTGCAGATCTTTCTTGGAATTTAAAAAATTGCTTGCTTTGCTTTAGCATTTATCCAGAAGATTACATGATCCCTGTAGTTCATCTGACCAACCAGTGGATTGCAGAGGGATTTGTTGAGATAAGTGAAAGAAGAACACGAAAAGAAACAGCAGAGGAATCCCTGAATGAACTTGTTAGTCGGTGCTTGTTGCAAGTAGTTGAGAGAGACGAGGTTGGTAGAGTACAAATATGTAGAATGCATGATATTATTCATACAATGGTTGTTTCAAAATCAAAGAAGGAAGAATTTTGTGTGGTTCGTGGCAGTTCAACACGCCCACCTAATGGTAGAGTACGACGAATGTCTATTCAAAATTGTAATCTTGAAAATTCAAGCAACAACGAATATGCAAGAAACAATGAATACTCTCTTCGTTCAATATTTAACTTCGGTGATAAAATTAGTGTCAACTCACTCTCCATTATGCTAAGATTTTCCAAATTGTTACGTGTTTTGAATTTATATGGTGCCTCTATAGAAAAATTACCAGAAGAGGTATATAACTTATTCAACCTGAATTATTTGGGGTTAGATGAAACTGGAATAAAAGAGCTCTCAAAATCAATTGGAAGGCTGGAAAACTTACAAATCTTGTCTGCTGCACGAGCTGAAATTAGAGAACTTCCAGATGAGTTAACAAAGTTACGAAGGCTGAGAGTACTGATGGTTTTTCCTAAATATGGACTTGGAGTAATGCCACCCAAGCAAATATGGAAGCTAGAGAATTTACAAGTTGTGGGATATATTAATGCAACCAATGAAATGGTAAGAAATTTTGAAACTTTGTTTAAGTTAAAAAGTTTATTTATCACAAAAATAAGAAGCGTACACTGTAAGTTCTTATTTACTGCTATAAGTAAATTCAGTCATCTGGATGATCTCACTGTTATGGCAGAAGGTGGGGAAGTACTGCAATTGCAAGATCTCAATACATCAGCATCTGAAATAATGATCTCCGGGCAGGTGGTGGAAAGAACTTCAGTACCTTTTTTCAAGTCACTACAACATCATAATAGAATTAGAGAATTGAGGTTATTCGATAGTGGGTTGGACGAATATTCTCTCTACTTTCTTCAAGGGATAAGGAGCTTGAGAATCCTTTATCTCACTGGCTACGAAGGGAATGAATTGTGCTTTCATGAGATGTCATTTTCTATGCTTCGAGAACTTCAGGTGAAGGAAGCTCCCCCCCTTGAGTGCATTAAAATAAAAAAGGGGGCAATGCCAAACTTAGAAGATCTATACATTTCCAACTGTCCTGAATTAAAGGAGCTTCCTCGAGGAATTGAGCACCTATCTAAACTTCAACGTTTTGAATGGGGTAATCCAGATGGAACTTTGGTTGAGAGGGTTCAAAGGGAAAGGACAGAGGATCAATTAAGTAATGAACGCACGAGAATTCTATCGTTGATCAACTTTACATCATAGGCTGCACATTTAAAAGGTATTCTTTACGACATTCAAGCAATTTTCTTAATACATCTGTTTCTATATACGGTTCTTTGTCTTGGTTAAATATATACATTTAGAAATTATTAATCGAGAATTTTTGGATTAATTATGTTTTTTGACAAACCAATTTTTCAATAGATAATGAATGTTAAAAAGAAAAGTATTTATCTATTCTGATGAACCTAGCTTGCGTTACTTTATTGGATAATCTTGGTGTTACCAGCCATACTAATTAGAGATATTTATTATTAATTATTAGAGATAAATTGCCATTTGCACATGTGCAATGTTATATAGGAAGGAACGAATTAAGTAGTTTTTTTTTTTTGAGTAAAGTTGGAGGTTAAGCCACCTGATTATTTAATATCTTTGTTATTATAACAAAGGATTCTCCCATCTGGGTTTCGAACCCATGACTTCTCACATAAAGACTATGTGTCTTAACCACTAGACCAAAAGCTAGTTCTCGGAACGAATTAAGTAGTATTTTATTTCTTTCGTATTTATTAATTTATCACTCATTGTTATGATATTTTTCTTAAAAAGGTGGAATCAATTAGAGGCGGTTCCACTGACTTTGAAATCAATATATGCACATGTTACATAAATAACCCTACACTACTAGAAATTCTGTAAAACAAATCGGGCCATTACCTCCCTGGCTATCCCCAACTAACCAATGCAAAAATGTCACAAATATATACCACTGCAAACACTATTTTTCTTTTTCTTTTTAACGATGTAGAACATGTTTTGCATTAATTTTAAAAAGAAGATTATGTTTTGTTTTATTGAATTTTTCTTCAGAATGTTGTACTTTATTAATTACAAAACCTAACTTCCTTCACATTTAACAGGCAAGCTAAATGCCCTTTGGTGATCACAGGAAGATATTAAGTGGTTTATGTAATGCTTCTTAAATTTATAATTACTTACTTATTGTGTGCTTTGGTGTGTTTAATGATTTTCATATCTTTCTGATTGTGCTATTAAACTTGTGTGCATGAACTTTTATTTGATATATTTAGTATGCTATTCAACTTGTAAGGATATAATTAAATTGTTGGACTGTATATTATTATTTTGTCGATTGTGAACTACCTAGTGATTGTTTGTATTGTATTGATTATGCATGTGAAACAAACATTTGAAGTGAGCTAAAATAAATTTATTGGATGAGTTGAGCTGTTTGCTCTTTCACGGGCAGGTTGCACTTTTCTTTTCATATCATTTCTCTTAATTTGTAGTTATGTTCAATGTTAAATTTTAGTAATCTATGTTTGAATTCAGTTCACTGAAAACAATTTTATTCTAGTTTGCTCTTTCCGGACCATTCGATCTGCACTAGCACAAATATTAAAGAGTCCTGTACATTTCCAATAAAGTCTCATTCAATCTAAGGTGATTTTTTAGTTAATGATTTAAATCTTTAGTACTGCAATTATTTCGAGTGAAAGTTTTGTCTTAATATCTTGCTGCTGTTTAATTAATACATAAGGGGGCTACCATACTAGTGGTACACATTTGGGAATGTACAGTAGCTGGTATATATATATGGATATGTGTAATGATTTTATATACAATCATTTTTAAATGGCAAAAAATTTCAGTTCTGGGTTGAAACTCTCCTTTAATCCTGCTTGGCATTTAGATTGAATAGGTTTTTGTCTTCGTCCCTTCCAAGTTCCAGCAGTTGATATGTTTGCCTGGGACTTCGTTTTGGTTAAATATAAGTCAATATGAAGGGGGGGGGGCAATATGATTTGTCGAATGATATGCACCGTCATTTCCTCACAAGTATTAACTCCAGTTCATCTTGAATTCATATGACCTCTGGTACCTCTTCATTTGAGTTTGAACAAACGTTATTTTATTTTTATTTTTTCAAAAAACGCATTCTTTTGAAATTTCCTCCCACGGTAATCAACTTTTCCAAAAGCATTTTCTTCTCCTTCCAAATTATTCCGTTTGCCTCCTCTTTCATGGACCTTAATATTTGTCATAACATTTCATGTAAAGAAAAGCCGACATGCTATTAAACCTTATTCTAATCGAGTTAATATAGTCCTTCATGGCATTAACATTAGTTTATATCCGTACATATTCTTGTAAATTGCTGCAGCCCTTTGAACAGAAAAGATGCGCTTATAAATTATAATTAAGACTGTAACGTGGAGCCCCTGCTCAGCTACTGCCAGGAAGAAAACAAATAAAAAGTAATACACAGCAGAAATCACACATAAGACTTGTAATTATAATTATATACGCACGTGCTTTTGATTAAGCTGTTGTAACAATGGATAATGGTTTAGTAATGAAAAATGAATGATTAATGATGAAGCAAAACCTAGTTAGGCAGAGATGAAGAGGAAGTAGTGTAAAATCAAAATCAAATGTTAGGCAAGTCTACTCTACGATCACGGTTTTCTTCTCTCATATTATTAGTTTACTGAAATGAATCGTACATTCGTACCCCAGCAGCAAAGCTATCACCAAAAATTTCAACTTCTATGAACGAACTAAGTCAAAAGAATATGTATCTTTTCATCTCATCGATTGTATTATACACAAAAAGTTACACTACATTATTAAATTAAATTTGGGATAAGAGTGGCGGGTTAGTGGAGAATCCACACTTGTTTAGTTGAGATTTAAGAAGAACCTCTTCTCGCTTGCTCGCTCTGCTTTATTTCAAACATACAAAAACCAGGCCCATGTGTTCTATTTTCTGGATACTTCTGGACCCAATGGGCCAGCCCAGGATCTTTTTGTCTCATGAGATAACCTCAGATGGTACCAATCGTCCAGTCAGTTATCAACCCGGGATCATTTTGAAGGAACGCTGTTTTTATCACGACGCAACACGAATTCACATCCTCTCCAATATTGCTCAATGGAATCCTTTACAATTAGTGAATCCGGACCATCCTTTTTAACTTGGGACAAATCTCTTAGCCCAATAATACTGCCCCCTAGGTCACTCCGAATCTCAAGCCAGATGAGGTTTAATCTTAAACTGTAAAATGAGGGAGATACTCTGTAGTATTGGAGATAATTTGAATCCACATAACACGACATGATACATAATGTACGTTGATTAAATAACATGTTTATTCATGTGAAGTGATTGAAAATAATAAGTTATGCAAATTCACCTTATCACATCATATTATGCAACCAACATGTTTCTTTATTTTACAATATTTTCCTTATTCGTTTTAGTCTCTTTTTTCTTAAAAGAATTTTTTATTTTTCTACAAACTAACTTAAATTTTGAAACAAAAATAATTAAATATGATCAATGACATCACATGTAATTATGATATTATCACACTTAATGTGATCATTTATGTGATGTAAGTTGTGACTCTCTTCTATTATTCTATTATTTTTATCACGTTGCGTAAATATATTTTTAGTGACGTCATAATTTTTTTCCCTTCATACCTCTAGCAAAATTTTCATTTTTTTAGGTCTAATTACGCATTGAAAACAAGTTAACATTATAGCAGACAGTGCAAAATGGACTCAATACGCATTGAAAACAAACATGTAAAACGCAGCAGTACCAACATGCTCAAGAAAGTCCGTGGACACGTGCCTGCCACACGCACTTGTGTCGACTCGGCTTCGCCACGAATCTCAGGGCTCAGCTTAGAGTGAAAAATGTGCTGACTAATATGCTGTGATTTTGATTTCATGCCGTTACAAGTTAACAGTTACATGTATTATGTTGTGCTGTGATTAAAATATCGAGGGGTGATCACGGCACGCGAGTTATATCATGACACGACACGAACAGCTACATGTGTTATACTGTGCCGTGATCAAAATGTTGAGGGTGGAGGGTGGTCATGGTACGCGAGTCATACCGTGACTTACGTGTCATATACAAAAGGTAACTGGTACGTTTCTCATGTTTAACTATTTTTTCATATATAATTTAGACCTAACTGTTCTAATCACGTGACCACATGCGTGTCGTGCTATGATCGGATTTTTCACATAACATATTGTTTCAAATTTTCAAAAGATAATCATAGCATGTAAATGGTCACAACACGGAACATACCGTATCGTAACCGTACTATTCTGTGACGGAACCGACTCCATCGTGCTATTTTTACCACACTAGCTCAGACAACACATTATTGTGCTCCTGATCTTCTGTGGTCGAAATGCCTGTAGATTTGTTGTAGAAAACTATACTATTTATTTCCGGGTTAACAAAAGATAAGGCCATACGGTTAGGACCAGATCATCCTTACTTAAACTAATAGAAAAAATATTTGGCCCGTTCATTTGATAAAATAAAATCCACCCATATCATCCGATAAATGTCTGTTAAAGTGGAAATTTGCTTATATGAGTAACTAACATTAAAAAAAAAAAATCGTATTCTTTACAACACGCTTACGATTCAACTATCTAGTATTCGATTAAAAAAATCAAACAAAATTTGTGTTTTCAGGAATTCCCACGTGTTCCAACATGCACAGCATGTTTCAACAAAATAATTCAGTTGAGTGTCGTGATTAAAATGTTGAGGAATGGTCACAGCAAGCGAATGACCACATCACGTGAGTCATGTCGTGTCCAAACAAAATAAATTAATTGTACTTATGCTAATTGTCTATGCAAAAAGCAAAAAAAAATTTGACTAATTGAGGTATAATTTTGTAGGTTCAAATCTGATAAAAAAATATTCGTGAATATTAAATAATTTAGTAATTTGATCTCTAATTTTTACTTTAAAAAATTGAGGGACAAATTTGAAGGATCGGTTCCAGCTTCCAAGGAAGGAAATGGTAACATAGTGTATCAAATTTCATCACCTTTACATAGTTTCAATATGATATGGATCATATTTGAAATATCAAAATTTAAAATTATAAGCTATATTTTAGGATTATAAAATTGCTATGGTAATTCATTATGAATAGATTCCAATCATTAAGGGCCTGGAAATTGCAACAACTCTGGGCCATTTTTTTCTCAGAAAATATAAGAGGATGCGTCACGGACTTAATTTTCCTAAAGAGAAATTATATTTGCACGGTACAATATTGAAATAAAAGGCACACAAAAATGAGGCTATAATCCAACTTAGTGGTCTAGAGAGATGGAAAAGGTCATGGCATGAAATATTTTAACAGACTTAAATAAAGATAATGTCACTCAGAGAGAGAATTTACGAGGGAAAAAAGTAATTTTAATTAATTAAATAGGATAGAAGCAACTGATATGGTGCTCTTATCTTGGCATTTGACTCTGCTTTTATTTAACAAAAGCATGATTCTGTTTTTACCATCTCAACCATTCAAATTTGTTGAGATTTGTGTATGGAAAAGTTTCTTTATCGAGATACATTAATGGAAATTTTTAAATGGTTGGGATGGTAAAAGCACGACCCTGCTTTTATTTAATAAAACCAGCAAAGTCGGATCCCTTATCTTGACCACATAAACGCCAAACAGTTCGTAAACACAAAATTTTTACTGAGAGGATTAAAATAGCTACAAAAAAAGGCTAATGTACTACTTTATTTTTTTTTATATGAATGTAATTTAAATAATAAATTGTAATAAATACATTCCAAAAAGAGTTGCCAACATGTTACTGTTTCTTTCAAAATGAACATTCTAATTATAACTACATATATATGAAGTGCCTATATACATATTAAGAAAATTCCAAAATAACTTTATTAATTCAGCAGAAAATAGTAGATAATTTTGGGAACTCACTCACCCTAAATAAAACATTAATAAGGCTTAAGTTAAGACAAATAAAACTAAAAACCTGATATGCCCCCCTCTCAAAAGGCTTATTTATAATTAAAGAAAACTAGCCGTTACAAAATCTTACAAAATTAGGAAATAAACCAGCAGGATTCAATTCCATTATCCTCCATTAATGAGCATGATATCATTCCTCTTAAGCCACATTTCTTACCGTTTGTTTCTTGCCAAATCTCCATGTCCTTGTCCTTACCAAACTCATGTCCAAAATTTAATAGTATCCACAATTGTTGTTGTTGTTGTTATTATTATTATTATTATAAATTTGGTATTATTTATTGAAGTTGTGGCAGTGTTTTTGTCTAATTAAAAACACAAATTATTTTTCTTTTTCCGAATTATTTATGGCACTTATGACCGTTGCAATGTAGTTCCAAATATTTTGTAAATAATGCCAGTAGAGGTGTTCATCGGTTCGGTTTGGTTGAAAGCAAATCAAACTAGGAAAACTAAAGTTATAATTTAGTTTCAAAAATGGAACCGAACCAAACCGATTTAGTATTGCAACCGAACCAAAGTTTTATTTTGATTTGTTCAGTTTTTTCAATTCAAACTAAAATATATTAATTTTTTTATTTAAAATAATTGTTTTGTAATAAACCGAAGTATATTAAGAAATAAATCGGGGTATTAAGAAATAAACTAGGATATTAAGAAATAAATCAAAGTATTTAAAGCAATTGATTAAGAAATAAATCGGAGCGGTCCGGACCAAATTCATTATATATAAAAGTTCGGTCGGTTCGGTTATTTCGGTTTTGAAAATTTCTAAACCGAACCGAACCGAAGTTATAATTCGGTTTTAAAAAGCAAACTGAATCGTACCATTAAACAAAAAAAAAATGAACTGTTTTGTCCAAACTATTTCGGTTCGGTTCGGTTCAACGACTAAACCGGACCCATTGAACAGCCCTAGATGCCAGTAAACAAAATAGATTTGACAGTTTTCATCATAAGTCGTAGCCAAATCTGTCTAGCAAATGAAAATTTCACAAACAATGTGATTAATAGATTCCTCCTGATCACAGAAATTTCACTCTGTATTTCCTTGCCAACATTTTTAATGGGTACACTTTTGTTGATTTTTTTTTTTTAAAAGTCCAGCAATAATAAGAATGTTTTAATTTTGTGAGGGAAGTTAGGCTCCCACCACTGTATATATTAAATTCAATTCTAACCCCTCGAAAATCTAACCAAAAATATAATAAAGACAACGAGTTATGATGGGAAAAAAAATATACCTTTTTGAGTTTTGACTCATCTCCATTTAATTTTAATTAATCATGTGCATGTGATCAAGCAATACTAGCAAGTCTCCTCATCATTCCTGTTTCTCTGAATGATTTGTTTTGTAATTTGTTATAAAATAAATTATCAAATATTATAATTCACCGGTTATAATTCAGTACCATTTGGTATGTTCCCTGTACTTCCAGTACCATTTGGTATGTTATATTCACCGGTACCAAATTTAAGACATCCATACCCTCATTATCTTTCTACTCACATACTGGCTTTAAATTTATATATTAATATTTTATTCAAACGGTGGTATCTTGGCATAAAATTCACATCTAACTCTATAAATTTATTTCCTAAAGTTCCGGGCATATTAAATGGTTTAGTCTATTATTCTTTAGAGGCTTCTAAATCTGTTAATTATTTAAGCAAGAGTACTAAAATAATTAACATCATTTGACAGTAATAACCATTTCACAATATACGATCTGACTCTGCTGCTCTTTAAATAAAAAAAAAAAAAAGGACTCTGTTGTTCAAATCTTAGCCATTCATCTATATTGAAATTGGTGCAATAAAAAAATTCAATGACTGAGTTTGAAATAACAGAATTCTACTCTCCTATTTAGAGAGCAGCGTAGTTGGATCCCACAATATATCCTCAATGCTACCGAGCTATCAAGAAAAAGACATGATTTGTTCATATTGAAGCTTGAAATTAGTCAAGTGCTACCTTGAAGAAGCCTTGAATTTTACGGAACTCAATATTATAGACAGACAAAAAGAATGCCAGAAAAAATGGTAGAGATAATAAGGATGTAAACCTTTCTGTAAAGTTAGAATAACGAATTTTATTTCGGCGTTAGCGTGACGTAAACGGATAAAGCAACTACTTTTATTTCTCGCTTTTGGCACGTCTGAATTTGTTTTTTTTTTTTTCCGTTTATTTTACTGTTACCAATTGTCAATATTTTTTATTTTTCGAATAGGAGTATATTATTCGACGCTTATTGAGCCGAAATTTTTATTTAGACCATTTCAACAAAAAAAAAAATCACCATTAAAATTGGAGAATTTCAAAAATATCAGGGCCGCCAATTCAATATGCAGACCTATTAATGGAGGGTCGCAGATTGAATTGACAGACTCCCAAAAACCCATTAATTCCACTATAATATACTAAAATTGGAGTTTTTAGGGATCCTCCAATTGAATCTGTGGACCCCATTAATAGGTCCACAAATTGAATTAGCGGCTCTGGTATTTTTAGAATTCTCCATATTTTGTGTTTTTTTTTTTGGAATTATGGTATAAATAAAAATTTCGGCTTAGTGAGTTGTTATGTATACACATATATATTCTCTTTTAGATAGGTATAAACAAATCACATATTATACCCTAACTGTCTGTATTTATATAATTATACGATCCATAAATTATTTATATAATCTACATGTGGATAAGATTACAGATAATATATAGCCTCTTTAATTAAAAAAAAAATGTAAGCACTCTGGTATTTTATGTAGTAATTATCTATTCTAAATTTCTAAATATCAGATAGTATATGAAGGTTTGTATCAACTTTGATGTAAATTTTGTCTCTATATATTTTGGGTGATAATTCTAGATATATATTACTTTGTTTTAAAAATAAATAAATAAAATTAACAGTACATCAGTAAGGGTGAAAACGAAATGGATAATATCTAATCCGTATTCGATCCGTATTACAAATTTAAATGTGAATATATGATATCCGTATATTCGTGTGGATAAGGATACTGACATAATTTTAAGTTTCAGTTACCCATATCCGAATAGTAGATATATACCATATATTTTAATATATATTATGAAAGTTTAATATTATTCACCATTATAATTAAGTAAATATTATGAACTTTAATTTTTTTATATTATTTTAATAAATGTCCAATCTGATTCAGATCCGGATTCATATCCTTATCCATTTAATATGTTTGATTTTCGCTCCGTATCCGCATCCAGAAAGAAAAAAAAAACTATAATATTACCACTATCCGCTCCGTTTTCACCCCTAACATCAACGTGAGGGATTCAGATTCAGGAATGAGAAATGCACCAGGAGAAATATACAGTTGAAAATGAAACCTGAAAGAGACCAAAAAGGAGATACTTTCAGAGATGTTGACAGTTTTTATATGCATAGAACTTGTGTGCACAGCCATCTCATCTAATGTTTTTTTGTGGTCGAATTTTATTATTAAATGTTGAATTTAAATATATTTTGACGATTTTTTTTAAGACTGCCAATCTATATTATGTTTTATCAAAGAATTTTATTAAAACTCATATATGTCAGTCTTCAAAAAATTGTCAAAATATATCTACAGGATCTTAGGAACAACTAATTTGATATTAGCCATCTCATCTCGTCTAAATGAGTTTTAATAAAAAAAAAAAATATGAGTTTTGAAACTTAAAAGTGTAAAATAATATTATGAATTATATAAAAAATATGTATTTTTTTTTCTTCCTTTTCATATATGATTCATTTGGTCGAATGCCCATGACCAGAAAATTCCATCATGCCCACAAAAGTTCGTTTTCACTTAAATTCGATTGAATCATATAAAAAGATGCTTACGATAATAATTAACAACTCTGTACAATTGGTCCATCACACTCTCGACACCCCACCAACCAATTAAAATAGCTCAGACGAAATCATTAGTATTCAAAAAAATTTCTCAAAATTGATACGATATCTTTAAATTAAATGTAATATAAGAATCACAAGTATTTATCTAGAAGTGACTATTGAACTGGATCAATGACTCAGATTAAATTTTTTTTTTTCTAATAACACACAAAGAAATATTTTAATGTTTCTTACAACCTCGAAAAATCTGATCTGAAAAATATTGATTCGAGTTATTTGTTGTAGTCTTTTTAATAAATCAAATTATATAGTATTCTATGTATTTTAAAAAAATATAAAAAATATTTCTAATATTTTAATACAAAAAATAAATAAATCATAACGTTTTCTAAAAAATAATTTCCAAACCAGCCAAAATATGGACAACTTGTAGACTTAAAGTAATTGTAACAAGTGGACAGTACATATTAATTGTTTCTAAATGCTAACAAAATGGACAACTTGTAGACTTGTAGAGCCCTCTATCTTCTGCACCACAAATTATCTATAGTTATTGTTTTGTCCTTTGAAGCCAACCATATGAAAATCTTTACTTTAGAAGGCAATTTTAATCCCCAAATAGATCCCTGGACTGGTACCAACATTTTAACTCAATTTTTTTTTAACACGTAAATGGTATCCAAAAAAAAATTGACTTTACAAAATTTGTAAAAAATAACAGAATCAGGGAGAACTGCTGTAAATAGTATACTACGAGGAGGAAGAATCTACTTGTACTATTTTTTTGTGACACCAAATTACATAATTTATTTTTAAAAATTTTAAAGTTCAAATAGTCGATCAAAACCATTGAACATGATCTCCATATTAAAATGTGCTTAGAGATTAAATTTTACATTTTTTTAATTTTTTTACTATTTATTCATTATTTTACAAAATTGTTGTTTTTAGACTATTGAATTTTTGTATCTATTTTAATAAATAGTAAAAATTTAAAAAATATAAAATTTGATTTGTAAATAAATTTTAATATATCTAATATGTTAAATGATTTAAATCGATTATTTAAATTTTAAAAATATAAAGAATAATTTAGTGTCAATAAAAAAAATATTGCAAGTGGATTCGTCTTCTGTTATGAATTAGGACAAGTGCCAAAGAAGTTTGTTCGATTTGGTGTTGTGTATTACCTCAACACGCGGGGCATGAGTCCTCTGTGCTCCAGGCGTGTCCAGAAAGAACGTCAAGTTGTTTCTACGATGGGACCCACTAAAATAATTTTGGATGTTGCCAGGATTAAATTATACGTTACCTCGTGAGTCGTGATAGGAGCAGAATTCCTCCGCCTGTTTATTTTTTTCTTTTCGAATGCTTTTCCAAGTTTTCTTCCGTTTGTTTTATTTACCGCGCCACGCTTCTTACCGCGCTTCCTGAAAAAATATTTGATCAAAGATTCAAAGTATTGAATTCAGAAATAAATTGTAATTCCAATTTTTCAGATAAGCTCTCATTTATGAATTCTCCATTGAAAAGTTTCTCGAGAGCTCGAGAACGGAGACTTTTAGGTTCAATGAACTCCATGACCGTCCGATCATCTTAAGATCTGCGCGCACAAAAATCAAAGCAGATGAGTACGAAATTTAAAGCATTATGCACGAATTTTAAAGAATATTGAACGATGATTAAATCCGTCGAACCAAAAGTAGGTGCAATGGACATTGGACCTACTCTCAAATCTAAGGCTCTCAGCTAACAAACGTGGGCCCCACCGACAAAATTTAATTGGGGTAACAAGTTTGTCCTTTGTAGACCTGGTCTAGTTATCTATATTATAAACCATGTATCTTTTCGCTCCAGAACATAGCATTAGTTAGATAAAAAGCTCCCTCCTTTCTCCTCCCCTTCTCTTCTCTCCCTCACAAATCACAAACTCTTACACCTAATTCAACGATAATGGGAACCGAGGTTTCTTCCCCTGACGAAATCACGGAGCCACTGGTGGGTCCATCTCCGGCGAAGCCCCAGCTGGAGGAGTCGATCCCACCGTGGAGGGACCAGATCACGCTACGGGGCATAATCGTTAGCGCATTGCTGGGCTCCCTTTTCTGCATCATTACGCACAAGCTTAACCTAACAGTGGGCGTTATCCCTTCGCTTAATGTGGCCGCTGGATTGCTTGGGTTTTTTCTCGTCAAGAGCTGGACTGGATTGTTGGAGAAATTTGGGATTTTTACGAAACCTTTCACGAAGCAGGAAAATACTGTAATCCAGACCTGTGTGGTTGCATGCTATGGCCTTGCTTTCAGTGGTAATTGATTGCTTCTCTAAATCTCGTTTAGTATTGTTTGATTTAGTTTTTTTTTTTTTCCTCTTTGGGTTTTTAATTGGCTTCTTTCTTCGAAGAACATAATTTGCGTTAAATACTTCAAATTTGGAGGGAACTCCTCTGCTAAATTAAAATTGAAATCGCATCTTGTTGAGTTGAGATACAAAAATTTAATTTTCCAGCTTTGACCTTTTGCTCATCACCTAAGTTTTCACTTTTTGAATTCGTCATCTCTTCAATTGTTGACTTGTATAGTTTATTAGAGAAAGTTGGTAGCTTTTTGTTCGAAAGGCTTACAAATTAATGAACCTTTTGCTCATCACCTAAGTTTTCACTTTTTGAATTCGTCATCTCTTCAATTGTTTACTTGTATAGTTTATTAGAGAAAGTTGGTAGCTTTTTGTTCGAAAGGCTTACAAATTAATGAACTTTTTGTAAGATATGACTGCAATTTTTTTCCAGTTTATCTTTAAATAAGAAAATTGAGCTGATGGGAAGTTGGAAACAATAACAGAAATGAGAGGATTTAAACCATTAATGTAATACTGCATTTATTGTTAATTAATAATCGACGAACGTATCTTCTTTTTTTTTCATCTAGGTGGGTTTGGTTCCTACATGCTATCAATGGATCAGAAAACATATGAGTTGATTGGAAAAGATTATCCTGGTAACCGTGCTGAAGATGTGAAAAATCCATCTCTGGGTTGGATGATTGGTTTCATGTTTGTAGTTAGTTTTTTGGGCCTTTTCAGCTTGGTTGCACTTCGCAAGGTACTCTGTTGCACATTTTGATTATTTCTAAGGGGTGTGTTCGGATTTAAGTGTTGCATGCAAGTAGATAATAAATAATATGATGCTAAATAATGGTATGGTGAAGCATGCAAGTTGTCATTTCAATGATAATGGGGCTCCTTTTACAAATGTTCCATTGTAGAACTCCTTTTGTCATCTTGGTGAAATGAAGTTACAAATATTCCATTGTTGATTTTTTATGTGAGATTTAATTTTCGAGAAGAACTAGGGTGCTCCTAAGCTCACCAAGTCCTTTGGTGAACTTAACTCCAAAACCTATCGAAATGACTTCAAACAACGAATCCAAACCGTTGAGACCGATTTATTTCATGAGTGATGTGTTTACATATCAAATTTATAAAATTTTAACTTAATTTAGTATAAAGTCAAGTGGTAAAAAAAGAGAAGGTTTATAAGTTAATTTAAACGCGTTCATTTTTCATCATATTTTGACTGTTTGACTTTATGCTAAATTAAGTAAAAGAATTATAAATTTGATATGTAAACGCATCACTTGTAAAGTAAATCGGTTTTAACGGTTTGAATTCATCGTTTGAAGTCAATTCGATAGATTTTGGAGTTAAAACTCACTAAGAGCTTGATGAGCTTAGGAGCACCCGAGTTCCACTTTTAATTTTCAGATGGTCAAATAAAGCATATGATGGTGATATTTCATTGTTCAGAATTCTGAAATCAAATTCTCACTCAATTCTAATTTATTTCATAGGTAATGGTGATTGATTATAAGTTGACATATCCAAGCGGGACGGCCACTGCTCTCCTAATAAATAGTTTCCATACTAATACTGGAGCTGAGCTTGCTGGGTATGTATATATATTTTTTTAGACTACATACGTCATATATATATATTTTTTTAGACTACATACGTCATATATATATTTTTTTATACTTACTGAACTGAATCAAGAGCAAGGCAGGTACTAGTGATAGTAGTATGAGGGTTCATATCTGAACAGGCCAATTAGCAATATATTTTCGGAATTTGGATCAACTTCATCTGTTTCTCTGCAAAAGCTCAAAGTTTTGTCATCCCTGGAAAATAAGAGATATCATGCATATTATTGTGCTACTGAAATTGTCCTGAATTAGAATAAAACCTGGTTAAAGTCTGTTTAGTGAACAGTATATTTTATAAATTTCAGTTGATTGACAAAATAATTACAATTGTCTCAATTTTAATCGGATTGTAGAAAGCAAGTGCAGTCCCTTGGGAAGTACTTGAGCATAAGTTTTATATGGAGTTGCTTCAAGTGGTTTTTCAGCGGTGTTGGTGACTCTTGCGGCTTCGACAATTTCCCTACTCTTGGCCTTGCTGCTTTCAAAAACACGTAAGCTCTTAGTCCTGTATTTACTGCATTTTGAAATTAGTTTTGGTCTTCTTCTTTCAATGGTGAACCAAGAACTATCACTATAAAAAAACGCTGAAGATATTAGAGTTATAAAATATTATTTTTTTATAGCCAAAATGTTTAAAATAACATTCCAGAATTATTGCTTCTGCAGAATTAAGCAATCACCATTAAAAAAATAAATCCACTCTTAAAGGTAAAAAACCAGATGTTAATTTTAGTTCCCCTTTTTTGTGGTCAGTTAAATATTAGTTCAACATTTGTGGTTAGTATATAAATTTTGTAGTCAATTGAGATCACCTTTTTAGTGGTATATGCATGATTTTACAAGTCTTGATTGTGCCTACCATTCCCCCAGAGGACTTCAATTTAACCGTTTGTGTTGGTCCATTCTAAAACTTTTATAATTATAAGTTGTTGAATTGATCCTCAATTTTGTCGCAATTAACCTTAGTTTAGCTAAAATCTACTCCAATTGATCTCCATAAAACAAAGGTGTGCATATCTTTACAATTTATGATCAATCTCTAGTTCTTAGCCAAAATTAGCCTCCACGTAACCTCATTTTATTAGTTGATCTTAATCATTATTTGAGTTTCATTTAACCGAAGTCTAGCCAAAACCAACCCCAACTGAAGTTCACACTGCAATTGACAACATTGACTATGAAGATGTGATACAAAATATTTGTTAAAAACTATTGCTTGACCTTATGGAGATAGCCTCAAGACTTGTTACTGCAATCATTGCAAAGTTTATGTTCCATGTTTCTTTTTCTATATTAAAATGTACCTTACATTTGGTCTCTTTTCTGTTGTAGGTTTTACTTTGACTTTAGCCCGACATATATTGGATGTGGTCTAATATGCCCACATATTGTAAACTGCTCTGTTCTCTTAGGAGCAATCATATCATGGGGCATCCTCTGGCCGTATATTTCTACGAAAGCCGGTGATTGGTACCCTGAAAACCTAGAAAGCAACGATTTTAAGGGTCTCTATGGCTATAAGGTAAATATATTGATAATTTTCTGAAACACATAATTTGTTTTCTAGTTTGCATTTTCTTGCAAAATGTTTGAACTTGTTATGACCACTTTTTTGTGTTACTATAGCATGAAGAAAATGGATTTACTGTTTTTATAACCTTCATGATATGGGTATAATTAGCACGAGCCTATATGTAATATGGTTGGTTTACCAAATTTTTGTTCACGTACGCAGGTGTTCGTGGCAATATCTCTTATACTAGGGGATGGGCTGTACAATTTGATCAAGATAATTCTTATCACCACGAGGGAAATATGCAATGCACGCTCAAAGCAAAGCTTTGTTCCTGATGTAACCATCCCCCAAAGTAGGTTATCTGGATTTTTAGTTATATCATATATGTCTAGTGGTCAATGCATTCTTTCATTGCTTTTCTTATGTCTTGTCTAATTAGAAAATTATTCTCCATTGCTTGAATTTTGTAAATCTAGAAATAAATTGAGTATGATTGAGGCTTAGTGCATTTTAAGGAGCTAATTTTGTATTGTGCCGGTCACTCCTAGCACCATAATGCACTGAATAACAATACAGTCTTTGGATTCTCTTTAAGTATAGGCTGTGATTTGTACAAAAAGTTACTTTTAGTTTTATCGACTTGCTTATTATTACAATTATCAATAGGGGTTGAAATTGGAGAGTTTATAATAAGGCTCAATAAAAGAAACACCACATATTTACATCTCTTATTATTATTATCTGACAGCTGAAGAATCATCAAAGCTACTAATAGAAGAGAACCTACGCAACTCAACATTCGTGAAGGATTCCATTCCGTCATGGGTTGCGGCAGCCGGCTATGTTACATTAGCTGCAATCTCTACAGCCACCATCCCTTCCATATTTCCCCAAGTGAAGTGGTACCTTGTTCTTGTCTCCTATGTAATTGCACCTGCACTGGCCTTCTGCAACTCGTACGGCACTGGCCTCACTGACTGGTCTCTTGCCTCCACATATGGTAAGATCGGGCTCTTTGTTTTTGCCTCTTTGGTTGGTTCTAAAGGTGGAGTCATTGCTGGACTAGCAGCATGTGGTGTTATGATGTCGATTGTCTCTACTGCTGCCGATCTTATGCAGGTATGGATGTCCGTTCAATCAATTCGTTTCAAACTAAATTTAAAGTGGCAAACCGGCTGATTGACCAAATTGGATGAATGTCCTAAATGCAGGATTTTAAAACTGGTTACTTGACCTTATCATCACCACGGTCCATGTTTGTGTCACAACTTATTGGCACTGCACTAGGCTGTATAATTGCTCCTCTTACATTCTGGCTATACTGGACTGCTTTTGATATTGGGGCACCTGATGGAGTTTACAAAGCCCCATATGCAGTTATCTACCGTGAAATGGCGATTTTGGGTGTTGAGGGTTTCTCTGCACTTCCACAGCACTGTTTGGAGATTTGTTGTGTTTTTTTTGTAGCAGCACTCTTAATCAATCTTTCGAGGGATGTGACTCCAAAAAGCATCTCAGCATACATCCCGATACCTATGGCAATGGCTGTGCCATTTTATATTGGTGCATATTTTGCCATTGACATGTTTGTTGGTACCGTGATCTTGTTTGTGTGGGAGAAGCTAAATAAAAAGGAGGCAGATGAGTATGCCGGTGCAATTGCATCGGGTTTGATCTGTGGTGATGGGATATGGACTGTGCCATCAGCAATTCTCTCAATTTTTAGGATTGATCCACCCATCTGCATGTATTTTAAACCCTCATAGAGGGAGGAGGGTTGTGGTTTGGTGTTTTTCATTACTTTTCTTGTAAATATGTACATGTACAAAGTACAAAGCAAGTTTGTTTTTCATTAGCAATCAATTACTTTGTTCCCGCAAATGTAAAATTTATTCAATGTTATTATTGTTCGATGCAATTCATATATGTTGCATCTGATGCGACTTGGTATGTGACACATAATTGGAGGGAAAAAAAAAGATAACAAAATTTGAGGTTTATGGAATGTAAAAGAAAATTTTAAAATAAATTGATTTTTTTTATTATAGTGTTGTATAAGCTGAATTGAATCAATTCATGTTTTATCAAGATAAAACTTAAAAATAATTAAATAATGTTAATCAATATATTAAAAAAATTAAATAATGTTGATCAATCTATTGACACTCCAAATTCAGATAAAATGTAAGTAGGTAAAGTTAATATTTGTAAATTATATGCAAGCTTGCATATTAGAGCTCAACTTAGCATCCATATAATTACAACCTTAATTAACATCAATCAATGTAACTTGTAGGGATCGGTCAATTAATATTATGAGATTCACTTCGTTTCACATTATTAATTGAATGAGGGTAGCTGACTTGCCTTTAAAACAGGTCCCTTTAGAACTAATTAATTTCCATAGATTGAAAAATAATGCATCTGCAAAATGTTCTTCCTTTATATTCTTATTTTCAGACAAACATAAAAAAAAAATTATAGCAGAATTTTTGTCAAGGAGAGGACAAGAATTAGATTCAAATAACTTATCGGATTCAAACTCTTAGGCTTAAATTTATTATAATTTAAAGCATCAGTATGGTATGTTAACCTTTTAATTCAAAACAAGTAAAAAGAATATTAAATATTATATTGAGTTCCTATATTTAATTTATTGAAAGTGAAATTTTGGTTTAATTAATTTTGTCATTATAAAATAGAGCATTTTACTGGCAGAAGAGAAATGAGTGAGAAATTTTGGTTTAATTAGTTTTGCCCATTGGATACCTCGGCTTATATTGTAGAGAAATGAGCCAGTGAGATTTTGGTAGGGGTGCAAATGGATCGGATACGGATTGGATAGTGATAAAGTCATATTCGTATTTATTTTTATTTTTTGGATACGGATATGGATCGGATATTAGACGGATGCAGATACGCATCAGATATTAAACGAATATGGATACGGATATTCGCTCGCTTTTTATAGTAGTGAAAATAACAATTTTTTTTTTAATATATACTAAACTATATGTTATATATTCATATCTGTATATCTGCAGATACGGATATTCAGATATCCGGATGCGAGTGGCACTCCAAAGACGGTTTGTATATCATCTTTTTGGTGTGTTTATATCAAAGAGGTCATTCTTCCATATATTTAATTGTCCAAAATTAGTGTGAACTGTTGAATGACCAATTTAAACAAGACAACAGAACCGAAATATTTTTATTATAGTACATATAGTTGATTCCAAACATGTAAATAATTGATAAAATATATAAAATTTTAACTTACTTTTTACTTGGAATAATATTTCTAAAGGATAATTTTCTACATACCCTTGAAGACATTTTTAATTTCTTATTTATTCTTTAAATCTAACAATAGTTTCTTATTTACCCATCACTTAATCAATTCTAAGTTATCTCTAATTAAATTATAAAATTAATTGATTAAACTTTGATTAAAAAAAAAACAAATTTGCCCTTTTCTTTTCTTTCTTTGCTACATCTACACCACACGATTTTAATTGTTTGATAGATATTTTGATTAGCGGGTTGGATAATCGAATTGGATTCATACCCGTATCTGTACATAACTTATTATGATCATTATTAGTACTTAGTAGTGTTTTTTCATTTGATTATTTGTAGCTTTAAGAGATCTTTAATTATATTATATTGATCCGCTACACACTCAGCTGCATACCAATAAAATAGAAAAAAAAAGTTGAAATCCCACACATGGCATGATCATGAAAACATATTCTCTGAGCTAAGTCAAAATAATTTTAGTTTCTTATTTGAATTAATGAGAATTCATTTTAAGATTCATACTAGATCTCAATTCTATTTTAAGATTCATTCAACACAGTAAAGAACCGCACTGGATCTGAATTCCACATGAACGTCACAGGAATTCGTATCCTCTGAGATATCTCAAACTTTGCGTGACTTTTTGGAATATCTCAATCGTTCAAATACGTTCTGCATGAATCTCAAAGTCTCAAATAATACTGACCCCCTATATTCTCCCAAATAGGCACCGGACACGTCGGTCATGTAAAAATTGAGATATCTCAGAGTATACACACCCACGTCACAGTCCATTAACCATTTCTTTGACCTTTTTTTTCTGTGTCTACTACTATACATCGAACCGTGTGGCCTTGTATTTTCACATTAATTCACTGATTTGGGTTGCTACACTGACATCTACATATTATTGGCTGCAGAAAATTTGATGATGGTTTTGCTGACTAAGCTTTTGTCAAGAACTTATGATTGACTGTTTGACTATGTCACCATGAATCACAGAAACACATATAAAATATGATCCATAGTTCTTCAATATATGTAAAATATAATTGCCCTTGTACAATAATGAATTGGATAATCACAAATATATATATTTGCATATATATAGAATTAAATCTACAAACAGATATACAATAATATATATGTATCTACAACTATTTGAGAACCAACAGCCTCTGTCAGACTTCTCAAAAAAAAAAAAAAAAAAAAAAAAACTACTTGAGAAAAAAATTGAGAACCCCCTTTCCTCTAAAAATAGTAAAATACAGAAGAAATTAAGGGGTCTCTGCATCAATCACTGCTACAAAAAACCAAGCTAAAATATAAATGAATAGCTATTTACAAATTCATTTATTACTTCAATAATACATAATTATCAGCTTCTACATCATAATGGAGCAAAGGTGCAGAAAGCATGCCCCCTAGTTTTGGGAAGTAAAGAAGCATAAGGGGAAGTGTTCCTATGAGTATCATAATACCCATGAGAGAGATGCTAGTTTCCATTGACAAACTAAAAGTTCCAGAGAAGAAGAGAAGCTGCATCACCATCGCACCCATCACTCCGCCGCTCGCCGTCATGCCTGACACAACACCTAGTGCCCTACATCAAAAAGCAACTGATCGTTTAATTTTTTTTTAAGAACTAGTCTTTGATCTAGTAGTAAAGTCGCATGGTCTCTGCGTAGGAGGTCATGAGACTCTAAACTCAGAAAAAAAAATTATTTGTTCTATAACAAGAGTATAAATAGTTAGGTGACTTGACCTCTAACTGTACTAAAAAATAAATAATTTTTTTTTATCAACTATATATTAAGTACAACATATAATTATATATTTATATAAGGTCTTGTGCCTAGGGTGATCAAGCAACTGATCTTAACTAGTCTACAATTTTTTGTAATTTTGTCCAATGAATTAATTAGTGTTTAACTTCACTGTGAAAATTACTTGTATTTGTCACTAATTTGTCCACCTTTAAACATTTAAAATTCCAAAATTGTAACATCAGATCCAGGTGTGCTTTCCCCTCCACCACACATTTTTTTGTACTGAATCATATTTGTGGCTGGTCTTGCACCACAATTCACTTGTCAATGCTCCTCTATGTGCAAACAAAATATATGAATTAAATAACCCTAATCTTATCATACTCATATTGCTACTAATTAATAGTTTGAAAATTAAGCTTTGATACACTAGCGAGCTATTATAACTTATGCTCCACAACTCACTGTGCAAGAGCCAAGAAAAAAGATTTTGCCAGAAGTTGAGAAATTGTCCTTGAAACTATGAAATAAGATTAAAGTCTTAACAGATGATCTGAACTGTCCAACATGATTTCCATATTAAAATATATTTAGAGATTAAATTTTATATTTTTTGGAAGTTGTTTTTTTTAGATACGTATAACATCACTGTTTCTGAACAGTCCAAAAACAATAATTTTGTACGTATCTAAAAAAATAGTAATAAATTTCCAAAAAATATATAAAATTTGGTCTTCGAGCACATTTTAATATAAAAATCATATTGAGCGGTTCGAATCTACTGTTCAGACTTTAATCGTATAATTTTTAAAGGCTTTGGACAGTATCTAGTCCAAAGCCATTTGGACCAAACCTCATCCTGAAACTATATATATACCTCTCGGAGACAAACGGCACCACACCGAATGTGAGCCCTGAAGCAGCTTGAACAAAGAATGCAAACACAACTAACATAATAACAGTAAGCCCCAGTGATGCACCTTCATAGCTCACCCTCCCAAGCAAGAAACACATCACCCCTCCTATAGTTTGTATTAGCCAGAGGCCCCAAAGCCGGCCTCTCATGCCGAAATTTTCCCCGAGTTCATCTGATGCCATGCCTCCTATTGGTCTCGAAACAATATTTATCAATCCGAAACATGCTGCTGCCGCTCCGGCGGCTTCCATTCCCATTTTGAATCTCTCTCTGAAGAACGTTGCTATGACGGCTTCTATCGTCAACTCCACTCCATAACAGTACCTATATATATGACATAAAAGGTATAAAAATGATATCATGATATAAAATTATTTGAAGTAGGCTACATGAGTACTAGTAAGGTACCCATATGTCAAGGCCAGGATCCATGACCGATAGTCTCCAATGCCTTCCTTAACAATCTCCCAGAAATTTTGGATCCCTCTCTTTTGGATCTGTTTTTTCTTTCTTACAACTGAGAACTTGCCTTGCGGAAAGTCCTGCGCAAAAAAGAACGCAGCAAGAGCCGTTGCAATTTGAAGCCCGGCAGGCAGGAGAAAGACAACACGACCAGCCATGTTATCTTGCACTACACAAACAAAAAATACATATATATTTATACGTGAAAAATGAATGGTTTAAATTGTTTCCATGCAAAGATATATATTTCATATAGATTTAACAAACCTCCAATATGGAGGATGAATGAATAAGCAAGGGGCATGACGACCTGTGCAACTCCACTGCCCATATTGGCCCAACCGGAAGAAACTGCGTTAGCTAGGCCGACAACAGAGGGAGAAAACATGGATGTCATCCAGTACTGGTTGGCCACAAAGGTGCCAAGGGACAAACCAGACATGAATCGAAGAAGGATCAATCCGTTGTGAGAGGCAGAAGCACCGAGTAAAGCTAACACGATCGACATCACACCTGTGACCAGTGATAGTATTGCGGTTGCAAGCCGTGGCCCGAGAAGATCGCAGAGGGGGCCCATGACGAGGCGAACAAAGAAAGTAGCTGACAAAGAGACGACACCAGATGTTACACCAGTTGACGGATTTGCGCCTAACACAGGAAGGAGTGGCGGAACTGAGAAAGCAGAGAAGAAGCATGAAAAGAGAGATAACCAAGCCAAGTGGAAGGCGCGCATGTGCGGTACGGCAAAGGAGAGAGGCCGGAGTTCCATTGCACGCTCCTCCGAGTCGACCGGCATGATCGGATCCTGATCGTCAATCATTGTGTGTTAAACTTCTAAGTTCAAAGTTGTTGTCGTGTGTTATTAGCTGCACTACACATTCATGATTTTGTACTTACATACTAATAATTAGGTAGGATATATTAGTGGCCATGATGCATCATTAGAGAGGAGGCGCATAAAAGGTGCCTCCAAGCTCCGTGCGTGGCGAATGGTGATATATACAGGGTTGGCTCTTTTGAGGTTTGAAAGGGTTTTCCAGGATCCTCTGCGGCTCTAGCTAGATAGGTTCTGTAGCTAAGATGTTAACAGGTGATTAAATATCAGTAATATTTATGTGATAGTTTTTCAAACACCTCAGAAATATATATCCTAGTAATCAATCTGCATGATGATGACTATATATCTTTTATAAATTTAAAACAGACAACTACTTGAATAATATGACCATATAAAATCGTCAAATCAAGATCAACCACATATATGTACTCTCTCTCTGATATATGCAAACTGTTCCTACTTGTTGATTCACAATGATTATTGCATTAACGGAACAAATCAAACAAAGACAACGAAGATCAATTTTAAATCATTCGATGGTACATACATCTTAAGAACGAACCCGAATACAGTGTTCCTAGAATCACTGCAATCTGGATTCATCCGTCGAACTGTTTCAAAATAAGTGAGTGAAAAAACCAGCTGTTTTGGAGATGCGTGAAAAAAAAAATGTTGAATGGCTGAGATCTTGGATTTCAGAGATTTTAAAAAATTTCGAATTTCGGCCGATTTATACTTAACAATTGTGAAGACAATGAACTGATCGATCATCGATAAATATTGAGCTTATCTTCTGCGTGCATGTTCTCTAAAAGTCCGATTTGAGAGAAGTTCAACACGTAACGATCGATATATAAACTTAGCAGCCGCTGCTAAGGCTTCTTTCAAAAGATGTGAGAGGTTATAGTTTCGAAATCTAAATGGAAGAAATTCTTTGTTATAATAATAAAAGTATTAACTAGTTAGGTGGCAGGACCTTCAATATTTACTCAACTTATTTCGAATGAGGATTAATTTTGAATTGGATTTATCATTTTCGAATGAAGATCAACTTTGAATTGGATTTATCATTTTAGGTTCGTTGAAAACAACAATATTAAATTTATCTTTTGGTGCCTGCGCGTACATATGTAATATCTATATACTGTGGAATGTCTTTTAAGTATATTAGCTTTTTGTGCGATGCAAGCAGGACTGTTAGAAACACTAGCAGTTAAATTATTTTCTTTTGTACTTTTCAAAGTTCTAATTAGGAGTTTTGGGTACGATATGGATCTGGAGACATTTTCATACCGTACCTGTTATTATAATGAATATTTTTTTTATTCTTATTCGTCTTTTCGAATACGGTACGGATCGGATAACGGATAAAAAAATATCATTGACAATTTAATTTGTGCTTTCGATAAAATATTTTTTAAAACAAGAAGAAAAAATAATGAATACAACTAATTTGTATTCTGAAAATTTAATAAAATACAAAACTTTATTGCATCATGTATCATCTTCATACAAATATATATCTATAATTTTATTTTTATTTTAAATTATCTTATACGAAAACGGATAAATAGCGGAAAAAAATCGTTACTCTTATCCGTACCCGATAAACTAACGAAAAAAAATCTTACCATTATCTGTGTTTTCATATATATACGATACGAATCGAGTAAACCAGTAATTAATTAAAAAGGTGCCATTCACACTCCTAGTTTCAATATATTGAAACGGGCTTTGCCCATTTTTTTTCAATGAAAAAAACAACATTAAATATATGTCAGTTTGAAGATCATATTATATGCTCGACTATATATAGGGACGGAACAAAAAGTTTATCATAGGACAGGTCAAATTTTGATGAAAAATAATTTCGTAAACATATTTAAAATAAAATTTTGATTTCTAATGAAATCGTGGGCAAATACCGACTTTGTCAAAAAAAAAAATTTACCTTTTTGTGTTTTATTTTCCTTGCTTTAGCTAAAATGTTTTGAGCAGCTTTCTTCTTTTCAAATATTTGTTACAAAATCCTTGTAACTCTTCACATTAATCAAATACGGATATAAACCTTATTTTTCCTCAAAATATTTAAAGTAAATTAAATAAATACTTGAATTAAACAAATTCTTTATTAATTAATAGAGAGACCAACTAATTAAATGAAGTATTGATCTCATGGTACTTTTGAACACTTAAATATGATTTTGATGAAATTATATAGTGGTAGTTTTAACATGCATATTTTTTCATTGAGGAAATTATATAGGAAAACATATTTAGGCCCTGTTCGGCCTCCATTTGAGAATAGGCGTGGGTGTAGAATTTGAACTAAATTTTATTGTCATTGAACTTTTTTTCCCACGTAAATAGTATGTTGGCCGAACAGAGCCTTAAAAGAACACAATTGTTATTATTTACAGTGGTAGTTTATTTTGACATACATATTTTTTATAGATCGACTCATGAGTGGGGTGAAAATAGAGCGGACAGTGGTAAAATCATATTCATATTTCTTTTTCATTTTTCAGATACGGATACGGATCTGGATCGGATCGGATATTTATTAAAATAAGATAAAAAATAAAAAAAAAACTAAAATTCATAATATTTATCTAATTATAATGGTGAATAACATATTTTTTCCATAATATATGTTAAAATATTTATCTAATTATAATGGTGAAACGTAAAATCATATCACTATTCTTAATTATCCACACGGATATACACATCTAATTTTTTTAATACGGATCTTCAGATATTATCTATACCGTTTTCACCTCTAGAGCATGACCCATGTACACAAGTGCGTATATATCCTTTGCGATATCTCAACTTTTGTGTGACCGACATGTCCGTTGTCTATTCAGAGATAGCACAGGGCCAGTATTATTTATGCTTTGAAATTTGTGCATAACGTATTTGAACGGTTGAGATTTTCCTAAAAAGAAAAAAAAAAAACTCAAAGTTTGAGATATCTTAGAGGATGCAAATTCTGACCCACCCACAGTCCATTAATTAGATACTTGTATATGAAATTTTAATTGATTATAAATTTAATTAGTCATCTATCCAAAGCAAGAATGTGAATATTTAATTAATATTTAATTAATAAAATTTGAAATCATTTGACAGTATGTTAAACATTCAAATTAGTCCAGAGTTAATATATATATATATATATATATATATATATATATATATATATATATATAGAGGTTGGCTAATATCAAATTAGTTGTTCCTGAGGTCCTGTGCAACCAAGTTGTTTTTTAAATTTTGAAGTCTATATTGTCGATCCAAACGTTAGATGTGTTCTTTATATTAAAATGTACTTGGAGACCAAATTTTACATTTTTTGGAATTTTTTTACTATTTATTAAGCCACTTTGAAAAACGCTGATCCAACTGTGACTTAACAAAAGCAATAAAATTAGAAGTCACCGTAGGATCAGCGATTTTCAAAGTGGCTTAATAAATAGTAAAAAAATTCCAAAAAATGTAAAATTTGGTCTCCAAGTACATTTTAATATAGAGAACACATCTAACGTTTGAATCGACGATTTGGACTTCGAAAATTGAAAATCGACTTGGTTGTACAGGATCTCAGGAACAACTGATTTGATATTAGCCAACCTCTATATATATATATATATATATATATATATATATATATAGTAGAACTAGGGTGCTCCTAAGTTCACCAAAGCCTCTTGTGAACTTGACTCTAAAATATATCGAATCGACTTTAAACAATGAATCCAAACCGTTGAAACCCTTCTACCTAATGAGTGATGCGTCTACATGTGAAAATTTTAAAGTTTCGAATTAATTTAATATAGAGTCAAGTGGTCAAAAGTTTAAGGTTTATAAATTAATTTTAATGCATTCATTTTTTGGACTCCTTTGACCACTTGACTCTATATTAAATTAATTCGAAACTTTAAAATTTTCACATGTAGATGCATCAATTATTAGGTAGAAGGATTTCAACAGTTTGGATTCATCGTTTAAAGTCGATTCGATATATTTTAGAATCAAGTTCACAAGAGGTTGGGTGAACTTAGGAGCACCCTAGTTCTTCTATATATATATATATATATATATATATATATATATATATATATATATATATATATATATATATATATATATATTGATGTGAGTCAGCATCACCATAAAGTAATCGAAATAAACTGAAATGATTGAAAATAATAGAAATTGATTGAGCGACACTATAGAAATGCCCGGATTCTCTGTAACCAGACTGACACATATTAACATGTCGTCAGGATACAGAACATGCCACAAGGCCCACAGCAAGCATAATAACAAGATTCACGATATATTCGTATTTTATTCGCGTTTTATTCGTTCTTTTGACGTTTCCGAACCGAACTCCGAATAAAAAGCAAAAAAAATGTATAATATGTTTTATTGGCAAATAAAACACGTATAAAACGTGAGTCATGACTCACGAATTATACGTGAAAAAAACGGATGATGCTAATGGGCCGGCCCGCTGAGGTGCTGAGTGAAGGCGCTCTGGCGCTAGGTGAATTAATTGGAGAGAGTCCGCTTCAATTAGTGGAGTATCCGCAATTTTGAATGAAAAATGGGCTGGATTGCTCCAATATTGGAAGGTTGAATCATTTTTTTTTTTGCTTCCTTATTATACCAAATCATTCCCGAATTATATTCAAATTATACCCGAATCACGAATTTTTAATCCTGCCGAACCGAACCCGAATTATTGATTTGTTAATATGATTTAACAAAATTACTTGGTCAAGAACCCCCTCATAATTAAGTGTTCATTGGATTTGGTTTAATTGATTTTAAACTTAGGACCGAAAAAGTTTGTATAATTAAATGAATTAGTCTTTCGGTTAAATGAATCAATCGGTTTATTTCTAAAATCAGTTTAATTGTATTGAAATTTTATTTCTTTATTATTATAAAAATTTACTAAATCCTAATTCAATTAAATGTATTGTAATAAATATTTTTTAATATTTAAAAATTCACAAAATGTTTTTATTAGGTTTTTTATTTTAATTCATCCGAATAAATTGAAATTTAATTCAGTTATTTTTATTTATGAATTTGTTTAATTATATTAATTTTTAAAAATTAAATAAAATTTTAATTTATCTCTTTTTTATTTTAGGTAGGTACATTTTAATTAGAACCAAACCCATTAACACGCTTACATGCATTCATTAGTACTGCCAACTCAAATATATGTTACTTAAATAAGCCACACGTAGAGATGCAAATGGGTCGGATATTATCCGATTATATATGAATTTGTATCCGAAAATTAGATACGGATATCCGATACTCAAATATTCGTGCGGATACAGATACGGATGGTTTTAAATTTTAATTATCCGTATTTGAATAGTAAATATATAATATATAGTTTAATAAATATTATGAAAAAATTTATGTTATTTACTATTATAATTAGCAAATACGTATCATATCCGTTTAAAAAACAAAAACTAAAAGTGAATATGAATATAATTTTATAACTATCCGATCCGTTTGCGGCTCTAGCCACACGTGTAATTCTAGTCACACGTGTAATTTTAGTGGTTACGTGTCTCCGTTGCCTCACTATACTTTTATTTTATTTTCTCTCTCAGACATGCATCGTCGTAATTCGTTAGTGGATTAGTAGGAAAGGAGAAGAGTTAATGGCGGTGATTAACAAGATAATGGACATAGTGGCACCTCCGATTGCTCTCATAAGCCTCTTCTTCTTCCTCCCTCCCTTCTGCCTCTACAAATCTACTCAGTACATTCTCTCCTCTCTCTTCCCCGAAAACATGACCAACAAGGTTGTTCTTATCACTGGCGCCTCCTCCGGCCTCGGCGAGGTCTCTCTCTCTCTCTCCCTTAGGCACACACAATTGCAAATGTTTAGGATTCTAATAGCTAATTAATGAGATGTTGTATGTACATACAGCACTTAGCATATGAGTATGCAAAAAGAGAAGCTATTTTGGTGCTTGTAGCAAGGAGAATCAAGAGCCTTAATGAGGTAGCAATGAGGTGCCGAGAAATTGGCTCTCCAAGTGTTCTAGTTGTGCCTGCTGATGTATCCAAGCCAGATGATTGCCAGAGGTTCATTGACACAACAATTACTAACTTTGGCCGTTGTAAGTATATATAATGGCGTTTATTTAAAATTTGTTTGTACTTAATTTGTACTGTTTAACATCATTTTAAGTTTCATGAGAGAATTCTTGTTTCTCTTTTGAAACATATACATGATACATTCTACATTTGTCCTGGACAAACTGTAAATTTGGTTGGTCAAGGATCTCTTAATTAAAATGCACCATTTGGTGCCATCAAGTATATAAGGGCATTTTGATTTATTTACTAATTTAATTTTCATGCAAGTGGATCATTTGGTGAATAACGCCGGAATTGAGAGCATTTGCTTAGTTGAAGAAATCACAGACATGACTAATCTTAAAGCACTGATGGTAATTTTTTTTTTCTTTATTGGGGCATATAACAGGTTTTTTGTATTACCATTATTATTATTACTATTATTATTGATATCATTATTACTATTAGTAGTACTACTATTACTACTACTATTATTATTTTTAGTACTATTTTATTACTATATATCTACCTTCACAAGGGAGGTGTGTAAAAATCTTAGTCATCACATACCTACCATAACTGATATAGGATCATTAACATTCCTTAAGTCAGAAAGATTTTTTTTTTTGTAAAAGAGTTTTTACATCCTAAACTAAGCTAAATAATTTCAGAGTCGCTACAGTGTAAAAAGTACAGCAAGGAAAGAACAAAAAATGCCAGAAAAACCTCTCCTCATGTGCCTTTTTTCATGCTTTTTCCTCCTCTAGAGATACCGGTTCCAGTGCTATAGTTCAATACTGGTATCACTGAGTCAAAAAGTCAAGGCTCAATTTAACCCAAAATTAATCACTTTTAACCTCAGTTCATGAAATAAAATAATCTTCAGGTTTATAAGAGAAAATTGGCAAAGCTACAGAAGTAATGGCCAGGGCTTACCCAAATCAATTTTTGTTTGTAAAATCTGGAACTTTCAATGAGAACAAAACATAAACTCAACTTCCTTATATTTTTTGTAGGATGTTAACTTTTGGGGATCAGTATATCCCACATATTATGCAATTCCTGCTCTCAAGGAAAGTAGGGGTCGGATTGTGGTGATGTCATCCATGGCCGGCTACACATTTATTCCAAGAATGGCCTTCTATTCTGTAAACATTTTAATTTACGCAGACTGTTTTTCCAAATCAATTTCAAATACAAATTCCAGTACAAGGCTGGTACTGTTTTTGCACATGGTGCAGAAGCAATTATGTGCAAATTTCTAGCAGACGTGCTGTTTTTTATCAGTTTTTTCTTCTTTGTTCTAATTTTCCACTAATTTAGTTTTCCTTCCTTTTTATGAGACTGTAACCTTTCTATGGGTATGCTTTGAGAGGCATATACTTCAAAAGAGCATAAATAAGAAAGGTTTTGAATTTTGAGGGTTATAACTAATTTCATTTCAGGCAAGCAAGGGAGCACTAATAAGCTTCTATGATACTTTAAGAATGGAATTTGGGAGTGAAATTGCTATAACTATTATTGCACCGGGTGTGATCGAGTCTGAAATGGCAAAAGGGAAAGTCTTCACTCCCCAGGGAAAGATGGAAGTAGACCAAGAACTGAGGGATGTACGTACCTTTCAAATTTTTAATTTGAACAAAACTCTCTCTATTCTCACCAATTTGTGTTTGTTTTTGCCCGGATTTCAAATATTAGTTTAAACATATTATCCATTCCATTTGCTAGAAATGCAATACACACCTAGTAGTTTTCTGGTAATGTCACCAACCGGTGGCTTTAGTATGTAGTGGTAACTATAATATTTTGAGAACAAATTAACTAACTTCTCAGCTATTAAATGGTCAGGCGATGATTGGTGTAGTCCCAGTCCAACCAGGAAAAGACTTCGCTAAAATTGTTGTGAGTCGTGTCTGTGCTGGTGCCCGATACATAATCGAGCCAAAGTGGTGGCATGGGGTCTACTTTCACCGAGTATTCCTTCCAGAAGTAGTGGACTATTGGCTGAGGAAACTATACCCGTTGTCGCCACAAGCACCGGCAACAATCTCTCTTACCAAAAAGATGTTGGAGTATCTCCCTGTAAAGAGCCTGTTATACACACACTCGATGCAGTCACCAGAGATCAAGAGAGAGTAGAAAGTATACTTCAGCAGAAGGTGTTTCCAAATGCTCAATGGGTATGTTTGATGTTGTTCCTGTTTTCATTGCATGTGCTGATAAATGTTTAAAAGTTTGTATCCTCTCTTTTCTTATAGTTGATCTTGCAACAATAGGAAAAAACATGAAAATTGTCGTAGCAATGCCGAATATGGGAATGGTCTCGGTTCCCTCTGTTGTTTTAATTTCCAGTCTGCAACTGAGTTTTAGGCTGACGCAACCAGTGTAGTAACCTAGAGGAAAAACAAAATTGTACTGAAGTCCAGCCGGTTTTTTTATTAATCGAAATAAATTTAAATAAATATCGAGAAAGGGTATGCTGATGGTTGTTTGTCGAAAAGTAATAAGGACGCTAAGTAAAAGAACGTCCATGCGGACGCTAAGAAAATAAACGTCCATGTTAACTAACATCCTAATCAGGGCCGGCCGCTTAATCCGGTCTACGGACCACGGACGTTGAACTCATCCGCGTCCCTGAAGGACGTCAATTTCGTCCGCGTCCCTGAAGGACGTCAATTTATTCCACGTCCCTGTCGGACGTTTAATTGTTGGGCGTCCCAGCACTTTGCACTTCTCAAATTCAACCACAAACTCGGCCTATGAGTGCTCATTGTAGCAAAGATATAATATTATCACTACTTTCCATATCACATGCCCTTCTGCGAAAAGATAGATGAACAAGGGAAAGGTACTCGACGAAAGAGAGGTCTTAATCTTTTGTCATAACAACTATTATGCGGATCCGGAGATCGAGTTATTGCACATCCAAAGAGCTGAATTTTTTCAAAGCATTCGAGAGGAGACCAAGACACATCCTTCGGGAAAAAAAAAATCGAAAATTCCGAAATTAAGGTATCCTAATTTAATTTATATTTAATTTGTAGTTAGTTAGTAGATTAAATATTTGCTTCTATTAATTTATTTGATAAAAATTCTAATAATTATATATGTTATGAAAATTATCTACTTGTTAAGATTTCTTGTATTTATTATTTGACATAATATATATCCTGTAGGTTTTTTATTTTGTAAGAATTCTAATTTTCTGAAAACAAATTAATAGAGAGAGAGAGTTACTCCTTCGAAAATCTAAAACAAGTAAACTTTTGTATATATTAATCAATTCATTTTTTTTGGAACAATAAATTATACGTGATTTATTCATTATTTTGTAGGCTACTGATTAAAAAAAATTAATCATGTTAATGTTGAGGATTCATTTTGGCGGTGAAATACAATACGGTAAAAGTGGAGTACGGTACAGTACTAGCTCTCAATTTGCATTGAGCGTAAATGGTGAACAATCTTGGCATGATGTGAAATGTGAAATTTATCGACAACTTGGATATTCTGAAAGTGAGTATAGCCTGAAAGTACATGCACGGGTTAATGTTGGTACAACAAGTGACCGTTATTATGAGAGCATAGAAATTGTGTGCGATCAGACTTGGAGAGGTATTTATAACCAAAGTATGCTTGCTCAGACTCAGTATTCTTTTGTCGATTTATACATTGAATTGGTACCGGAGACACAACCAGGACCTCGACAGACCCAATATGGTGCTAACTATGCGGGTCCCAGCCACCTCGAACCCTATCAGACACAACAAACACCGAGACGAGACCTTTATCTCCATCTGACACAACCAGAACCTCGGCAGACCCAACATAGTGATAACTATGCGGGTCCCAGTCACTTCCAACCCCATGGAACACAACAAATACCGAGATGAGACCTTTATTCGGATCCTTACCCCAATGTGAACGATTTGTCGGAAACTGTTCAGATGGAATACAATAATCAATACAGTCCATGGACTGATCCGTCGGAGGTCGGTGGTTCTTATCCTGAACACAATAATGAGTACAATCCCTGGGTTGATCCACCGGAGGTACGCGATCCTTGTGATAATATTGATGATGTGCCGCAAAGTGATGACGAAGATGACGCTGACTCCTGTGAGAACGACGACGACTGGAATAATGAAGATGATTTCGAAGGGGACATCCCGCCGAATACACCACTCGTCCGGGCACCGAATCTTATCCCATATCCGACAGTGGTGTGAGGCACCCCGTGGCAAGCTTCAATGACATCTCTGCATTCCGAGAGGCAGATGTCGACTTCTTCGGTACGGCCCAACATGTTCATGATCCACTTGGTGTAGGTAAAGAGTACTCTTCAAAAGATGCTATAAAATTTGCAATAGGTGATTACCACATCCGGGAGAATATTCAAATAACAACCACGCAGAGTAATAGGACAACCTTGGTATTCGACTGCAAAGACAAAAGGTGTGAGTGGCGTTTGTATGCCAAGTCTGGGTTATTTTCATCCAAGTGGGAAATTAGAACAGTTAGAGCACCACATACCTGCTTTGCCTCAGCTAATCGTACTGATCATGCACAAATGACTGCAGCTTTGGTCGCCAGGGTTATAAGAGAAGATATTAGGGAAGATGTTACCTTGAACATTAAAACCATTAAAGGGCTAGTCCGTTAGAAATATAATGGAATTATTCCCAAATATAACAAGTTGTGGCGTGGCCGAGAGCTGGCACTCGCTCAAATATTCGGCAGTTGGGAAGCCTCTTACAACCTACTCACCCCAATTTTGGAAGCAATTAAAATATCAAACCCCGGGACAAAATATGGAGTTGCGCACGTACCCACGGATGATCCAAGAGAAAGATTATTTAAGGCAGCCGTATGGGCTTACGGTCCGTGCATTGCTACAGTGCCTCATCTCAGGCCAGTCATTAGTATTGATGCATGCTTCCTGTCTGGCAGGTATCAAGGAAGATTGTTGATGGCGTGCGGTTACGATGCTGAGAACCAGTTGCTTCCCATTGCTTATGCATTAGTTGAGGAAGAGAGTTTTGCCACATGGGGATGGTTCATGAGGTGGTTGCGTGCATCGAGGTAATCGGCAATAGGTTCATGTGCGTCATTTCCGACCGGCACATGGGGATAAAAAAAGTATTCAAAGATCCATATGGTGGTTGGTACGAGGAAGGCAACCAGTGCGTTCATAAATTGTGTTCACAGCACGTCGCCGAGAATTTGATGAAAAAGGTACACAGTAAAAAAATTTGTGAACTATTTAAAGTACTTGTGAAGAAAAAGAAGCCGCGGAGATTTCAGGAGTTCTTTGAACTACTGACGAAAGAGAAGCCCGAATGCAGTTCAATACTTAAAGACGTCGGTAAATACAAACATGATGATCATAACGAGATACCTAGACCATGGAAGGTGTATCAACACTTGGATGGCGGATATCGTTGGGGAGTAATGACTACTAATGGTTCCCAATCATTGAACGCGGTATTCAAAGATCCCCGAAGACCGCCGTTCGTGCGCTCGTGGATGCTACATTTTGGAAATGTGCAAAGTGGTTTACGGAGAGGCGACAGAAAGCACTGGCTCGCATAGCCGATGAGCAGCCTTGGTCAGCGCGAGTTGAGAATTTACTAAGAAAAAGGATCACCAAATGCATGCCAATGCAGTCCACACCACTCGGGCACGCACGGTGAACACGAGGTTAAGGTTCATGATGAGAGAGTCGTATACATGCGACCGAGACGGAAATGCAAGTTATAAAATAGAAACCTTCAGTTATAAGGTTATCATAAGTGAAGAAAACTCGGCACAATGTGGATGTCTTAAACCTCAGCTTACAGGTATTCCGTGCGCTCATGTACTTGCCGTGTGTCGGGAACGGCATTATGACCACAATAGATTCGTCAATCAGTTGTATTCCACTCAAAAACTAGCCGAAACTTGGAGTGGTGAATTCCACTTGTTTGGCAACCAATGTGAATGGCCGCTCATTGATGGTCCAAAAATTATCCCAGACAAGAATATAATAAAAAAGGGTAGGAGAAAGCACAACCGTATAGTCATGACGATGGACGAAATGCAAGGAAGAAGGGTGGGACACCAGGCTAGACGTTCCACATCCGACAGACGTGCAGCAAGAGTTATCTATTTTTTCATTTTATTTGCAAATATTTCTATTTTACAGTATATCTGGCACTTAGCCGAATTATATCAATTTGCTTTGTTTTGTTATTTATTTAGAGGCTTCTTCTAGTAGTAGAGCGAGACATTCTACGTCTGACATGCATGCAGCAGGTTTGTTGATCTTCTAAATTTTCATAAAATTTTTAATTGTTCTTGTTTTTTTTATTTTTTAATTGTTTTTATTGTACGTCCAACATTCTACGATGTTATCTTTTTTTTTCAGGACCTTCTTCTAGTTACAGTCGGAGACTATGATATCAGACCTTCTTCTAGTTTCAATTCTAGTTTTGTGAATGTCAGATTCTATATGCATGTTTATTTTTTTTTATCTACGATACACTCCTTTCTATGCTTCTTTTTTTTATGTCAACTCAAAGTAAGCGAGGGATGGAAATGTTGAAGCAAGGCATATTATGTTATATAGTCTAATCAAACAACACGTCTAAATTAAACAAATACATAAACTAAAAAAGAGAACATTCAGTTAACACCTAAGTAAAAGTGAACTTGTCCGGTTGCCGACGGTCGCGTGCTGGGTATCTGCGCTCTCTTGCTTGTTCGTTGTCCGCTTTCTTACGCCTAACGTAGACATTGTTGTACGATGGGCCAAAAATGCTCTCCACCGCCTGTGTACGTGGCGTGATGACCGGACTGGGTGCTACGTCGCCTTGTGTACCAGTAACAACTGGTGAAGGCAACCTGATATGCTCATCGATACCCTACAACAATTATTGTAATATTTACTAACCATAATCAACGATGCAATCTATCTTCAAAATTGAAGTTTTTAAATTCTCACCTCATAGACCTGACTAGCTCCTGTGTGACTCATGTATTGCACCTCCTGGACAGGTACCTCATGGTAAGTCTGGCTCTCAACCGCTGCCATCGTCGGTGTACAGAATGTATCGTCCCAATTGACAAAATCATTTGATCCCTGTAATGCATATTTTAGAATTGTAATAAATATAATAAGAACTTATTTGAAATTTCTTACAATGTGAAAGCGGTTACCTGATAAACTTGACTAGGTCCTGCGTTGTCTTGCGCGGATAACGGCGATGGATCGTTGCCAAGAAGTGCTGCTAAGAATTGTAAGGATTGTTCCTGTGTTTCGCCCTGATTGGGCCCCGTCTCGCCCTGCGTGGCCGTGCCTTGATTGTCCGCTCCCTACAATAAATATTTCACAATCTTGATAAATATAATCGACAACATGTTAAAGTATTTTTATTTTATTATACTTACCAGATTAACTTGACTAGGTCCGGCTCCGAAACATTCATTTAACCCTTCATTTGTTTCGAACCATCTCTCATGATAGTTGGGATTTTCATCGTGAGGAAACTCAGGGATGGGTTCTCGATCATCCGAAACGTCACCATCTGAGATGTCATCGATGTTGCTCGGAAGATTAGCTGCCGTAAACATGCTTTCTAATTTGGCGTCCATACCGTTGTCTCTGAGAAAGCCACAACTTGCTTTGAGAAAAAAATTTCCTATTTTTTTGTAAGTCCTCGACTTGGCCAGTTGCATAGCCGCCCCGACTATCTTAATCCCTCGTAATGCCTACACAATAAAAAAAAAATATGTGATTACCTAAATGAAATAATAATATCAATAGATTGCAAATTTTTAATAAAATAAAACTTACATCACGTGTGGATTTCGGGGCGCTAGGGATGTACCCTACTTCTCCAATCTCATCTCTCGTGATTCCGGTATGGGATTATCAAGACCCTCATGCACCGTTTTCCCGAGAAAGATATTGAACATGCAGTGATCCTGAAACCAACGTCGATATGGCAATATCTCAATATCGCTCCAATAACCGGTCGGAGCAACCAAGTAGTCCGCTGGATTAGATGCCTGATCAACATAATTTTGGTGCACTGCATACCAACTTCCTCGTCCCGACATGGCACTGTGGATAATTTTATGTAATCGGCGTACCTCATCCTCTGTGAGGGGAGTGGTGGTGGGATAACCTCGTGAAAATCCTAACCGCCCTCATCACACGATCTGGATAATGATGCTCAATTATCCAGAATGGTCAAGTGGCACACGGGCTAGCCATACGTCGCTATCTTCATAAACTCGCAACGGTAACACATTCGGGTTCTCAGCTAATATCCCTCTGTAAGGTTCCCAAATTACCATGTAATCCTCTAGCTTATGTATTTCGTTGCGAAAATAACTAACACCACTCCGATTGTGACCTACATAGTAATCATGCTTACAACACCATTTTTCTCCGAATGCAGGACCACGCTCTGCATCCGGGTCACGCCACTTTGGAGTCCAACCATTCAAGGCACGAGGTCGGCCGATCGGTAAACGAGACCAACACCAATGCTGTAGAAGCACAGTCGGCCCCCCCATAGTCTTTGATCTACGCTGTGCTGCAACACAAAGACATCTATAGAGATACGCCTGAAACGGCCCCACCCCAGCTTGTATTGATTCGGTGAATCAAGATTTTGTAAAAATTGTAAGTACATTGCCTAACCGAATCTCCCGACAAATCAGTAAAGAACATACTCCCGAACAAGTCGAGTATATAAGCCACGGTGTACCGGCGTACTGCTCATCTCGTAGGCTCACCCGCCGTGTGATTGGCATCACAAAGAAACCGCTCACGCAATGCTTTCAAATTTATGGCATACCCAGAAATACTACGAACCACTTGAGGGTCATTCGGCTCGATCTCTCTCTTTTTTTTAAGCACGGCACTTGAAGTCCCAGCTCCGAGAAGTTCATCTACTAAGTTAGGCCAATTACTGTCAGAAGGGCCCGTTACCGGTAACCCCTTGATCGGCAGCGCCCAGAGACAAGAAACATCTTGAAGAGTAATCGTCATCTCTCCTACGGGAAGATGAAAGCTGTGAGTCTCTGGTCTCCATCGCTCCACGAGACTAGCGATAAGTGAAGAATCGATATTTATGTTATCCATTCGAGACACTTGATACAATCCGAGTCTTACCAAGAATGGTTCGCAAAGGTCGTGGTACGCAATCCCAGTCCAGAGGTGTCGAACATTCACCCCTCTGTCTCTGTAATCCTGTCAATGTTATACAAAGTGATTGAAATAAAATACTCTAATTTAAACACTTATATCATTTTATAAAAATATATATTATATGATCGATTCTGTAACTTACATCATCATTTATCCGTGAGACCTTATGTTGGTCGTGCGGCATCCATAATAAATTGCTAAAATAATTTGCTGACAATGACGGATCCAAAAAATCCTCATTATTCACAACAATGGGGATCTGTAGGGCCACACGGACCACGGCCGCTTGACATTCCGCATGAATAATATTTTGAAATAATTACATATAACTCTAAAATTACTAACAATCTAAATTTATGGAACACTCACATGATTAAATAAATTACTAAATGAAATAATTACTAATTCTTACAAACTAATAAAATTAACTACCAAGGTTTATTTCATATGAATAAATAAATGATCAGTTCTTGCAAACTAATGAAATAAAACCTAATCAATTCAATTTCATAATAGATCATAAATTAATAAATCACTTAACTAAATTACTTGCGTTACCAACAATTCGAAATAATTGAACTAAGAATGGTGATTTAGCAATAATCAAAATAACGCTATGATTACTCAATCAAACAAAATTGATTATACTATATTAAATACGTCTAAAAATAATCAATTATTAAACCCTTAACCAATTTACCAATTGTCTAAAACACAACTATTAAATTAATAAATTTATATATAATAACTAATTTTCTAAACACTAAACACTAATTTATCAATTTTACTAAAACACAATTACCGAACTAAAAAATTAATTATTTCATAACAAATTAAATCTAAAATTATTATTAATTAAACACTAATTTATTTCAGTTTTACTAAAATACTAATTCATTTGAGGTTACCTAAATTGCAGAAGAAAAAAATATATTACCAAATTATACACTAATTTCTCAAATTGGACAAAATAATATTTAATTATTGTAGGCTTACCTAAATTGCACCTAAATTAGTATTTTATATTACAATTAAAAATTTAGATTTTCAAATTCAAAAATTTAATTTATTTCAGTTTTAAAAAAAAAATTACCTAAATTGGAGGGCTGCTGTGTGGAGCGTCCGTGGAGTAAGCGAAGGAGTCTCCGTGGGGCAAGAGAACGAAGCAGCGTGTGGGGCAGAATAAGTAGCGTGAGGCGAGGACCACGGGCGCACTGCTGGGTCACGGGGGCGGTCACGGACGCTAGGTAAATCACAGTCCCTGAGGGACGCGGAATTAATTCCAGACCATGGGCCACGGACCGTTGGATGGGCGAATGGACGCTGAAAAAATTTCAGTCCGTCAGGGACGCTGAACAAATTCCAGTCCGTGGATTTGGCTCACTTCTGCTTCGTGAATTTGGATTAAAGAATTAAACTGGACGTTAATTAATTTACAGTCCGTTTGGACGTTAATTAATCCAGCGTTCTTATTACTTTTCGCAATCCAGCGAATCCTGTACCCTTTCTCGATATTTATTTAAATTTATTTCGATTAATAAAAAAACCGGGAAGTCCAGAGGTGGCTTGTTGATATTAAACTTGGATTCCTACTTCAGGTTTTTAATTTGGCAATTACCATGCTACGGTGTATATCATTGAAATGACGCTCAAATTTAGAAGCTTTTTATCGCGACTTTAATCTGATGTGCATTCATTCAGTACGAGTGTATTTATTGATCATTTGACAATGTTAGGCGAAAGGGACTTAAAAATATCTAAGGGCATGATATCCGGTCACCAAAATAGTTGGTTACATACAAAACGCAAGTAGAATACATACCAAACTAAATAAGGTTCAGAGCAAAATGGAATGCCATCAACAGTAACATTTACAGCAGAAGGCTGGCCAAAACATAAACCTGATGCTGCAACTAGTTAATAAACACGCCGAAGTGGGAATTCACACCAAGGACACGTTAAAATCACCAATCAAGGGGAGAAAACAAGAGTTTCAACAAACTTAAATTTACAGAAACTCTCCCACCTGAGATGGCAGCTCCTGAAAAATGAAAACAATAACTCTCCATAGCTCAACAGATCAGAGTGGAAACCAACGAGTTTTATCAAATATCTAACATAAAAATGCTGGTCTAACTGGTGCAGCACAGATCTCAACCAATGTACATTAGGGAAAACAAAGATCATCCCGAACTAAATGTATGGCCTCCTACCAAACCAACATCTTTAATTTTTTTTTTCATTTAAGATGATAAATAGAACTATCGGCAACGAATTCAAAATCCACTTCAACATGTATGATATGAGAGGGGAAAGAATCAATAACGTTGGAAGAAATAAAGATAAGCCATGTCCTTGGGGGGCTCGATTGATTCAGCAACCTTGCTGTCATTGAAGATTACCCATCTCCCATTTTTCACCACATGTGCCACATAGTGTCCACAGTGTGTTGATGGGCCCATGTGGCTTACCATCCCCACCAATTTGTATTTGCCACTCCCATCAGGTACAGATGCAGTCTCATCGATTTGAGCGGTACTGCTCGATGCGGTCGCATTGCCCGAATCTGTGTCCATGGTAGAGTCTGAAGCTCCTGGATTGCTGAATATCCAATCAGTTGCCTTCTCTATATTACCTCCCTGTTTTTTCAAAACAATAATGAATACAATAACATATACCATTCTAGTAATGAGAAATAAAGGAAAAGAAAGACCAAATATCTCACAGAAGCTTTCAGTGCTTTTCGAGCAAGGTCTTCATGAAAACCGAATGAAACCAAAGTCTGCACAGTGCCTTCGTCAACTACCGGGGCTTTTGACGAGCCACTAGAGATGGGATCGTCTATATCTGGATTCATGTAACATCGTATAAGTTTAAGAAGACAGATAAGAAAAGAAGTAGAGAGGGATTGAGAGAGAAGAGAGACCTGGATCCTCCATGTGAGAGAGCAGCCAGGTCATGGCTTCCTCAACGCCTACATTGGAGGTGTTGATGGCCGCTTTTTGGCAATGCAGATAATTAAATCCCATGCTCGCCAGTTGTCCCGCTATATCCTCATTTGCCACCAATTCCATACTTTCTTCGTTCCTCTCTTCACCAGGAGCTATCAGCAGATGGCAAATTAATTAGCTGAAATTAGAAAAAATAAAGGGGCAGATATTGTCATTTTATACTAAATTTTGAGTCTGAACTTACCTGCTTCAGGAAGGAGTTCTTCTCCGGGCTGGAGACCCTTGCTCCGCATGTGGCTGATGTCAATTGTGTCAGGTACATCAATGTAAACATCTGAAAAACAGTACAGAAGTGTGTTAGAACAATATCTGCATAATAGTATGCTACTTGGAACTTGTATTTGGGAACCTTTTTTTTACAGATATACATTTTCTACTCCAAATGCTGGTAACTGTTCCACTGTCCTAGGATATACATTTTCTACTCCAAATGCTGGTAACCTTCCACTGTCCTAGGATTCATTATTCTGGCTTGTCTTTCAAGCCCCCGTTGCCAAGAAGGGGTTGTCAAACCAAAAAACAAGGATTGTTCACTTTAGTGAGGTGGTATAAAAGTACCGAGCTTCTTGGGGACCCAACCAGCCTCCATAACAAACTTCCGCATGTGCAAAACCAGGTAATCAGGGAATGTGGTCAACCCTGCTGTCCTGTTAAAAAAAAAACAAAATATAATTCCTTGTCTAATAAACAGAGGCTCTTCATGATAAAATAAAATAAAAAAAAAATAAAAAAAAAACCTAAATTATATACTGTAAACATACTTGATAGCAGTGGTCTTAGCATTCAAAGCTGTACTGTGAAAATCATGAACCTCCTCTGGAGCTGAAAAGCTTGACAAGCATGCCTCCAGGGGCACTCGTGGCCTTACAATTTCACCCCCTGAACTGCTTCAGTATAAAACACTCTTCCTTAGTATATGTACATCCATCATTTCATTAAATAGACAAAAAACACATAAATATGAACTTCATTGAAGGAACAATATTTGGGCGCTCACATTTTGTTTCCCTCCAAACCCAGCTCTGCTTTTGTCTTCTGGAAAGCTTCCAGTTGTTCTGCACATATTTTTCAAAGGAAATTTAAAACATATTTTAAAAAATTTCTGGGTTGCTTCTAGAAAAAGATCGTAACTGTGCGCCATTACCTTTATTTGTAGCTTCATCTAAAGGTATATTCAAAGAAAGAATGTAATCAGATCTCCTGTTGTAAGCTACTTTCCCAGAGGGGCACTGAAGCCTCTCCTCTATTATAAACTTAAAACTATTGCAAGGATCCAAGTTAGGGGTTCCTGTATTGGCTCGCTCAACTTGGTCAAAAAGATGAAGTAAAAATTCAAGCGCATCCTGCATGCAAGTACAAAACCTCTAATATAGTACAGTTTCCAAAATTATGGATCAAGAAATAGAAGCTGACAGACAATAATAGAGTACAAAAGTAACCTGCTGCCGCATGCTCGAAAATTCTGGATGCTTAGCCGCAATAACTGTTTTGAACATACGTGGAGGTATGCCTTCCTGCTTCTGGAAATATTTTTAAGTTCATTTTATTCACGTAACCTTTTACAAATATGGTCTATTCATAATTATTTGTATTAAAATTATAAGAATTCCTAGAATAGCTGAGGTTACAAGTAGCTCACACTCCTATTAAAATGAAGCTGTGTATTTTATTTTCCTAATCAGGAATCCAAAAACTTACATCATTTAGTGTTTTACCATCTTCATCTTTCTGCGAAGGAAAATGAAGAAAGTTAACTCATATCCCTACTCAACGATCAAAATGATGAAACGGTAGAGTATGGTAAACATACTATACCTCTTGAGGTGGTAAAGAGTACTTTCCGGATAGCAACCCATGCCCTAACTTTGTTCTGCATAAACAAAACTATTTTAAAAAGAAAATAATAAAGTTTATCAATAATAATTAAAAAAAAAAAAACTCACTTACAATTGCATATTCAAGTCTACAGTTGGATCAGCAGGAGACATATCAAATGCTTCTCTCAAGCTCCGGTTTTCATAGTATCTAAAAAAACATGAAATATGGTATGAATCTGTTCTGAATCAAAACAAGTGTCTAAAATATAAATCATACAAATCATGGCTAGAAGCATACCTTGAGATAAAAGAATGGGTAGAAAACATCACTTGCATTATTGAAGCCATATAACAGCTGAACAGAATATATCAAAGTCAGCTGAGTAAATCAAGAATATACCCCCCCCGCCCACAAAAAAAACAAAAAATAAATAAATATAAATGTAAATGTTACAGCTACCTGTTGCCAAGATTGACAAGGCCAGTATGGCCTGGTCCAAACAATGGTTTGGCATCCTTATCATTTTCCTGGATCCTATTCCAGTCATAATTCACATTTGCATCAAGCTCTCTCTCTGCCGTTGTCATCTCCGTCTGCAACAAACTTCTATTCCATAAGTATAAAATTGCTATTTTTTTAACAACAAAGTAGGCAAATAGTGTAGACTTATGTCAAATCTTATGTTTTAATGCCCTAACAGTCGATCCAAGCCACTCAATTAAATCTACATTTCAAAACTTGTAGAATACCAAACTTTACTATTTTTAGTTTTTTTTACTGTTTTCAGATTTTTGAAAGATGGGCTATATTTGATATGCAAATATTGGTATTTTTTATTATTTTAGGGTCATCTTCAAAAATAAAAAAGTAAAAAAAAAAAATATCCAATTAATGGTGAAGTTTGGTATTCTACAAGATATTAATATGTAGCTTTTATTGAACTGCTTAGATCGACCATTCAGACATTAAAAAGCAAGATTTGATATGTTTGCATATTAGCCAATATGCTATAGTTAATACATTAACAAAACTCATATTGCAATATAATAACAAATAGAGAGAGTACAGACCTTCTGAAGAGATGAAAAGTCGATACCAAAATGGGATAAGTGCTGAGCTAACAGGGGGTCTTCAACACTGTCATCCTCTGGGTATGAGTAAACATCTGAGCTGCCACAGAAGTTTCATTCCATTATTACATAAAGCCAGTCATACCATACATTTATTACTTCTGAGCAACACACACAGTACTAAAAAGAAACCAAGCAATTTAGTTCATAAAAATGTCCTCATACTGCTCTTCCTGATTTCACCGTCTCTAATAGGAATAGACCTTTGTGGAACTTTGGTAGGTTCTTCGCACCGGTTTAGCAAGAAGAGAAACAACAAGGTATGCGTAGCACCGGGTAAACTAGCTAACCAACCAAAATCAATTTGGCAACTCACATTGAACCTTGTAGCTTAGCGTAATATTTATTGATATTATTTGAATTGAAAATGCTCTCCCTAACTGTATTAAGCATTTTCTTGAATAAGTATGGCAATAAAAAGCAAAGAAATCCCACTTTAGCTTTCTTATTACGAACATAATACCAACATTTGGTTGATTCAATTTAGTCAACTTTTGATTGACTTGATCTTAATTTAATGGCTATAATTGTTTGCAAATTGCCAAGATGGTTGGTGTCAATTCTAAATATAAGATAAGTTGGTTGCTGTTTTCGAATAAATGAGACACTGCACATGAAAACCTTTTCATTGTTCAACCTACAAATATGTAGAGAATGATATGAAAAAAAAAAAAATGAGCTAAACAGGTGAGACCATGAAAATAAATAAACCAAATCTCAATGTTTCCCAAAGCTATGTTTGATATTCTTCCAGCTAAGTTTATTTCCCTTCAAATGCATTAAATGGACAAAAATATGATTAAGCAAACTGAAAATTACCTGCAGCCTCGAGATCTGCAGTAATAGTGCCAAGCTTGACAGCGAGGGGAAACTTGGTCTGCTCATAGTGCTCGATGGCGTGATTATTTCCACCAGTACCGTCCCAATTTCTCCTACCACAAAGAATCAGCCCATCCGTCAGATTCATCCAGAGATTCTCGGTTTTGTCACACTTGCTGCACTTCCAGCCAGAAGGAGGGACCAACACCCCATTGTCAAGCTGCTGTAAGGTCAGAGCATATTCACTAATTTTTTTCTTCTCAGCTGTCCATGCTGCCAGCTGTTCTTTCTTTGCTGCCCCTTCTGCCAATATGACACCATCTGCTGCTAGCCTTACCTGTCATTTCATTTTAGGCATAAAAGTTGGAGGTGGCGTCCAACATTATAAATTTAAGGTTTAATTGGTTGAACTACTTATATGTATTAAGCTCTAAATAAAAAAGTAGATGAAGTAGGGTCCGGCAAACAGAAACAAAGTTATCTCAAGCTAAATCACATAATTACAAAAATTGCAGCCCTCAATATTCTGGCTATAAATTGAACCAACAAAACTGGTGCTTAGCTTAAGCCTATCCAACCCCTTAACCAGGGTTGATTTGAACCCAATGTTTGCATTAAGGAAACTCTATTTGATATTTTGGGACAACTTTGCCAAAAGGGGTCATTCTCCCAAAAGATGAGTTTAAATTAACAGTGCTTCATTTAGTCAGGGAAGACACAGGGAAATAGGATAAGGTTGACTGCTGTTCTATTACACCTTTGCTATTATAAATTCTTTAACTTCTTTAACCAAACACTATCATGCCTAGAAGTTCACAAATCCTACTAAGCTTAAACACAAAAACCCTAAAATCCATGCCAGACAGGACTGGATTGAGATTTGAACCATTAAAATTTCAACCAAACACTATCTTGCCTGAAATTTGACAAATCCTACTAGCTTAGCAAGTTTAAACCAAACATTATCTTGCCTAAGATTCATGCCGCAGAACTGGATTGAGATTTGAACAATTAAATTATCTACAGTAACAAAAATTACATACTCTATACTAAACAGAACGGAAATACTTTCTTTAATTTAGTTATGCTACCTTTTCTGGAAGTTCCACTGAAGGAAAAGGGAGAGAAATGAAGTCTGGTAGTATGACTATGTTGTAAGTTGCTTCATATTCAGGATCTTGGTTGTCAAATCCTCCCTCAACACCTATCAACCACACAATATTGAATTTTGAACAGACATTAACAAAATTTCAAGATTTTCCAAATTTTAATGGAATGAACGACAGGAGATTGTTACCAATAGCTAGTAAGGTAGGTTTCTTAAGAGGACGATCCTCAGGCACTGGCTTTCTATGTTGTTGGATATGAAGGTAAACTGGATTACCAGTTTTCTCAAAATTCCATCTCACAAAATCCTTGCCAAATCCGAGAAAAGAACACATGTCTACATACAGACCTCCTTCGGATCTCTGACCAAATGCCACAGTCAAGCACATGTCAAAAATAGATCAAAATTTGAAAATTATAGCAAAAAAGCAGAAGAAGAGATGCATACAGGGGTGTCGAAGGAGATGCAACATTCGTCCTTTTGGATGCGATTTGTCGGCTCCGGGATCCGAACCTTAGCCAGGTGCGAGCGCAACAGTTCCATTAGAAAGCAAGAGAGTGGAGAGAGAGAGGGAGAGAGGGAGGACTGAGGAACTAGGGTTCTTGTTAGGGTTCCTGTTTTGATAACTGAGTTAGGGCTTTGGTCTAATAGGAAACGGAGGGGAAACTTTGGAGACTGCAGTATGATCGAACGAACCAAATCTCTCTCCTTCAAACGCGAAAGAGAATTCGCGATTTCACAAATTCGGTGATCGGAAGAAAGAGGAGAAGACGATTTGACGCGACTTTTTTCCTTCCAAATCGCGCCGTGAATTCCTCGGAAAATCGATGGGATTTGGAGAGAAACGAATTGGCGACTGTGAAGTTCTTTGCCAAAGAAGACTGCAAAGTACATTGACTCTGGTTAAAATTATCGACAAAAGCATTTACATTTTAGTAACTCAAATCAATTAAATTCTGTTAATTACTTTTTAAAAATTAATATATCTAAAATTTATAAATTCTCATATTTTTGAAATTAATTTCAGAATTTTTATTAAACCACGTCAGTAATAAATTAGAAAAGAGAAAAAATTTGAGCCAATTACTTGATTAGTATGGAGTTAGATGTGGATGTTCTAAGTACACTATCTCGTTATCAATTATCGTCAGTTTTTTTTTTAATATTACTCACTAAATATTTCAATTTGAAAGAAACTCTAAAAATGACATTCATTATAAATAGAGAGAGTTTATGACTATTTATTTATTTTTTCAATTGAATTCTTTCTTATCTCAAATTTTAGGGTGTGATTAAAACATAACAATTGTTGGAGTTCAATTTAATAGAATTCAATAAAGATGAATTTCAATTGAATTTTGCTGATTGAAATCAAACTAGAAAAGAATTCAATTCTTCGAATTAAAGAATTATTGATTGAAAAGTATACCTAATACAATAGAAATAATTTTATTTAAATAAAAATGACACTTATATCTTAAAAGTATGCACAAGCATTCGTTTAATTTTTATTTATTTTTTAAAGAAAAGTGAGGGTTAAAAGGCCTTCAAATTTCATTTATGGAGACACAAACTCTGTCGGATTTACATAAGAATTACATAAGAAGTAAACAAAGAAAAGCAAATTGAACAAATGAAAAAGGGTAAAATAAAAACCAGCAAAGAAAATGAAACAACCAAAAAAAAGTAAAGTGCCAGTACATGTCTAAAGAATACTGGTAAACTGAGTTGTCCTCATTATCCTTCAAAGGAACTAGCTATCAAACTCTTCGAGTATTTCTGGTGCAACTATTTGGGTTGCCTTGCTTACATCTCTGGTGATACGTCAGCATCGTTCTCTCCATATTACAAAACAAGTAGTTACATGCTGATGATTGACGAAAAGTACTGACATTGAGTGCTTTGCGGTCCCCGATTTGTAATTGCCTTTATCACTTGCGTTGTTACTCTACACTGTTTCATTGTCATTTCGGCATGGGAAGCATATATTTGGTATTGACCATCCTCTGTGTATCAAGTTATCGATCGTTGCTGTTTTATTTTGCAACACAAGCCAAATGAAAATTAGCACCCTAAATTTACTGATGAGGGACTAATATTTTCTACTTGACAGTGACATTAACAATCCGGTTTCAGTTAGTTACAACACATTAACTTAAATCCAAATTGATTAATTCAAAATATATCAAAAATGTTGTTGCTCATTTTTTTCTACACCTCTCGTTGAGTTGATATAGAAATTCGACTAGAATCAAGAAAGAACTGAATTAAGGTGAAAAAACATACTCCATTGAATTTACCTTTGAAAAACTTATTACCAGTATGATATCTATAAGAATCTGTTACTATCTGCGAGAGTAAAAATAATAACAATATTCTCAAAAATAATAATTTCTCGACAATACACTTTTTTGACATAAAGTCTAACAAAAATCAAATTAGAAAGACAGTAATTTATTTATATCAGCTAGATGAGAATGACATTATTATATTATTTCTACATAGAATTAATTACGAGTAATGAGGTGTTGAACACTTTTAACTTTTTTGTGAAAAATTGGATGAGTAAAAAAAGAGCAAGACATGCATTAAATCATTTCATAATTCTCTCCACGAAATTGTAAACACTAATTGATTTTCATTTTTTTCATGTGAAGAAAAGAGCAACAGTGAACTGAATAAGATATTGAAGAAAGGAATTTTTTTTTTATACCACTCCAAAACTTTAAAATTAGAAAATTACCACCCAAAAACAAAAAATTAGTTTTTTGCCACTCTAAAATCATAAAATTAGTGAATTTGCCCTAATTATACATTTATTATATAATTTTGATTAAAATTAGACTGAAAATTATTGTATAAAAATTGTATTTTCATATTTCCAAAAATACCATCAATTCAAATGCATCCCTTCTGGAATTAACCTTCTTCGTTCTTCTCCGTCTTCGTTTTATCATGAAATCAAAGAGATCCATTCCCTTCTTCGTTCTTCTCCTTCGCCAGACTAAACCTCCGCAAGAAATCTATTTTCATTGAAATCTAGAGGTCAAACTGAGCAATTAAAGCCATAGAAAAGATTGCCCTTGGATCCTTGAAAAGTCAATTGAATTTTCTTCCCCCAAATATTAGCAACGAGAAAAAAATTAACAACTTTGCAAAGAAAAAGAAAAAATCAACTGCCCTGAACTAAAAACTAAAAAATTGTAACACAAATTCAGAGGAAGAATTTGTCTTCTGAGACAATAATGACATTGGTACTTGAGTGTGATAACCTGCCTATTAATGGAATTGATTAATTGAGAAAGTGCGGTGTTAAGTAGCGATTGTAAGCATTGCGAATTTGTAAGGACTGATGCATTAATTAGTTAATTACCTTGCTGGAGCTAGGGAATGGGGCGTAGGGGGTTATTGGCCATGATGACATCTACAATGGATGAAACGCGGGAGGAGTAATTGCCGCTCCAGAGGAAGTCATAGCAGGGGGTTTTGACAAAGAACTTATCCTCGCAGGGAGGAATTGCGAGTGCAATTGAAGACAACGCCTCTGGGTCGCGAATGTTTGTGTAAGCAGTGGTGGCGTGCTGGCGCACAGCCTTGTCGATGCAAAAGATGAGAAAGATGAAGAAGAGCGACGACAGCAGCTACAGTAACACTGACCGCTTGTGCCTCCATGTCACGATAGCGTTCTTTCGCACCAGCGCCACGTACTGCAGCCCCATCAACCCCACCCCTCTCCTCCTCACCTCCATGTCACGATAGCTCTCTGATCTGTTTCCAAAGGGACGCATTTGAATTGGGAGTATTTTAGGAAATACGAAAATACAATTTTTATACAATAATTTTCAATCTAATTTTAATCAAAATTGTATAATAAATATATAATTAGGACAAATTTACTAATTTTATGATTTTAGGATAGAAAAAAACTAATTTTTTTATTTTGGAGTGACAATTTTTTAATTTTGAAGTTTTAGAGTGGCATGAAAATAATTTTTCCTTCAAGAAAATTAGAGAATATTATGAAGCGAAAACCTAATAAAACCGGATCTGTTATACACTGGACGATTCACCGGTCTTTAATGAAACCAGTCAATATAAGTTCGAGTTTTAGCCGGTTCACCAACACTAATTAAAATCGGTCAATATAAGTCAAATTTTAGAGAATTCTCGGGATCCGGTTATTTCCTTCCCGGTCCGGTTTTTATAACTCAGTAGTAACATGGCAAATGCAGTACATTTGTTGTTGTGCCCTCGAAACAATATCTATCAATTGGAACCAAATTAAGCTGCATTATTTTAAGGCTTACGGATAGATGTGATGTGAGATGTTAGTATGAAATGGACGGCTCAGATTAATGCCTTTAACGTTTCCGTTTCACATACTGTTTCTAATGTTGCCAGTGCCACGTCTCTCTATTTCTCCAATGACTTGGACACGTGGTCATATATAGTCTCATAGACCTCGACTCCTCCGCTCCTGAACACGTATCCCCTGCATTAACTTAAATGGAAATCTTTTCAGTTAATGCATCTCGGCCGTCTGATTTTAATACAGGGTCTTTACTATTAGTGTGGATCTAGTCCGCAAGGATCTTAAAGCAGATTGGATGGTCCAGATTTATTAACTCAAGAGATTTCCTTTTGAGTTAATGCAGAGGAAAAGAATTCGCATCCTCTGCAATATCTCAATTTTTACATGACCGACGTGTCCACACCCTATTCGGGGGTCGTAGGGGAGCAGTATTATTTGTGCTTTGAGATTCGTGCAGAACGTATTTAAACGATTGAAATATTATTCCAAAAAGTCGCGCAAAGTTTGAGATATCTCAGAGGATGCGAATTCTCCTCCCGGTTCCTTTTCCTTCTCAGAAGTTAGTAGTGTGTGCAGTGTGCTACTCTCATACATCCATCTTCCTGTCACGGAGAAAAAAATGGGGCTAATAAACAGGTTGATGGACATAGTCGCACCGCCGTTTCTGTTGATCGCTCTGTTCTTCTTTCTTCCACCGTTCTACCTCTACAAGCTCATCAACTCTTTTCTCTCATCACGCTTCCCAGAAGACTTGGCCAACAAAGTAGTGCTTATCGTTGGCGCCTCATCTGGCATTGGCGAGGCAAGCTATTATTTTTTTCCCCTCCATTTGGGCTGTTTTCTAATAAATATAGCTTTTCATCCAAAATAGTGAAGTTTCCATGTTCTTCTCCATTTCTGTACACAAATTCCCAAAAAATCTAAAGAATTAATATCAGTTGAAGTAATGGACTGTAGTCTATATGCTTATTGCACTAATTAGTTAGATATACAAGGTCCTAATTTGCAGAGGAAAAAACATTATATGCATTTAATTTGAAGGGGAAATGTAAGGCATTATATGTAATACTATAGATTTAATTTGTGCATGCAGCACCTGGCTTACGAATATGCCAAAAGGGGTGCTTTGCTGGTACTAGCTGCAAGAAGAAAGAAGAGCCTCGAAGATGTTGCCAGGATGTGTAGAGATTTCGGCTCTCCTAGTGTCCTTGCTGTTCCTGCTGACTTTACCAAGCCCGAGGATTGTCAGAAGTTTGTTGATGCCACTATTGAGAGCTTTGGTCGGCGTAAGTTTGTACTAATTGCACTTTTTTTTTCATCAAAATGTGTAAATTTGTTAAGTATGTAATCGAGTTTCTTGCACACTAGACCAAAAGCAAATGTCCTCTCACTTAGTGAGAGGTCATGGATTCCAAATCCGGATGAGAAGAGAAATCCTTTGATAACAGAGTATGGATTTGGAAGGCATAGGCCATCTCTTTCTCAAAAAAAGTTTCTTGCACTAGGAATCAAACCTTTAAGCTGTAAATGAAACAAATTCATGTTCATGAGTAAAAATTGTGCAATTTCTGCAAGAGAGGAGCTTGTATAATTAATCGGTTTTCTGATATGAAAACATTTTCATATTGCCACCTATAATATTAGGTATTTAGGTGTTTGCTTGGATAACTCAAATACTATAATTTGTAGGCCCAGTTGGGCCTGGTTAAGACCCCTTCAAATGGCTTCCTTTAAGCATCTATTTTCTTATGAGGCCACAAGAAGTTTGCTGCTAATAAATGGAATGAAAATACGATATAAATATATCATATTCCGGGCTGACTGAGGTGGCCCAATTAAGTCTTGATGAGGGGCAATGTCTAATTGGGCTGACACAAATTGGTTAGGGGTAGCATAACAGGATGCTTCAATTCACCTTTTTAGTTATATATTAAGCAATTTTTTTTTAATTCTTACTACTTATCTTTTGTTCCCCTTATATTATTATCTTTATGTCAAGTTACACATTACATGCTATTTTCAATAACTTTTCTTGTTTTAATAAATTAAATTAGTGGATCATTTGGTGATAGTTGCTGGTGTTGCTGCTCTCCCCTTGTTTGAAGAAATAGCCGAGCCTTCCCACTTCCAAGCTGTGATGGTATAACAATTATTCATGTCTAAACCATGTTGCTGGCCGTTAAGTTTCAATTGATTCGGTTTTGCTCCTTGAAGTTTAGAAATTGTCATGTAAAGTGACGTGAACGGTTTTCTGAAATCTTTCTAAATAGATTATAGCCTTTTCGAGAACATTTATTATTCTGGCCAAACAAAAAAATAATTATCAAATAATCCTTCATATTGGTGCTGCAGGATGTTAATTTTTGGGGCCCAGTTTATACAACTTATTTTGCTATTCCTCACCTAAAGAGAAGTCGAGGTAGAATTGTAGGTGTGACCTCAGCTTCGGCATATACAAATAACCCAAGAATGACAATGTACAATGTAAGTTGGTACGATGACACAAAGTATGCAACTATGCATCATTGTTGAATTAATCTGTGGTTGCCTAACAGGAGGACAAAATAATTTGCTGCAACTGTACAATGTTAAAGGATCTACATATATGGAAAGGGAGTAGTAAGTCTCCAGAGAATTCTGGTATATCAAGAAATGTAGCTCTTTAAACTAAGTTCTATTCTCAAGAGGTTTTACCAGGGTTCTATAACAGGCTCATCGTGTCATCAACAGTATTGTAGTTTGGACTTAATGTTTGGGGGGGGTAGGTATATATGAACACATTTATTAAAATTAATATTTTTTTTGTAACTACTACGAAACTATTGTTTTCGCCCTGTAAGTGTTGAACACAATTGGACGGGACTTACCCCCTTAAATCCAGCCCGAGTCTCGGGATTTAGTATGAGATCCCCTAAATCCAGCCTGAGTCTCGGGATTTAGTATGAGGCTGGTCTGTCAACTTGGGTCCAGTTCCAGTCAATTCCGTTTTGTGCGTACTTGGGTTCGGATTGGGTAGGGTTTTAGGTTATCGACTATACAGAAAAATTGAATTTGGATTATGATCGAGTCTCAGGCAGGTTGGTGTGTCTCTGAATTTTGCCACCTCTTCTTAATATAAAACAGTTGACTGACAATTCATGTCATTCATTAATAATTCTTGTACTATCCTTTGTATGGTGTTAGATGGGAAACTAAAGATGCACTAAAGATGAGGCTGACCCATCACATGTGAAGTTATCAAGTATAAAGCTTAGGTGCTATAGATAGCACAAGGCTTTCTATACTATTGTCTCAAAAACTAATCGTATAAAATTCAAAACTTTGATCTAAGTAGCTCAGTAAATTGGTTATATAATGAATTCATAGAATATCAACTTTTACTATTTTTTATAATTTATGAAAGATAGCAAAAAATAACTTAAAAATAAAAGAAAATTATCAATATTTGAAGTCATTTTTTGCCATCAATCATAAATTATAAAAAATAGTAAAAAAATTTAAAAATAGTAAAAAATGGTATTCTTACAAGATCACTATATAAACAATTTACTGAGTTATTTAGATCGAAGTTTGACATTTATACGATATGTTTTTGAGATACTAGTATGGAAGGCCTTATGCTATCCACATATAGCACCTAAGCCTCACTCATGCAATATTAGGCCATTATCCTATACATTTCAACAAAAGTTGAACTAATCATTTCCACAGGCCAGTAAAGGGGCAATACGTAATTTCTATCACACATTGCGAATTGAACTTGGGGCTGAAATTGACATCACTGAAGTTATACCTGGTTTGATAGAGTCAGAGATAACAAAGGGGAAGGTCCTCACTGAAGAAGGCAGAATTGTAGTAGATCAAGATTTGAGAGATGTAAGTAGCCTCTGATCTTGTTTTCACTTATTATACAGTCTTAAACCCAAATTCAGTTTCAGTGTACAGTATACCATAGCTTTCACCATTAATGAAACTTGCTTGTTGGTGCCAATTAATATTCCTGTACAAGCATAATTTCTATTTTACCTAATTTGTCACGATGTCTTAATTAGCTAGGCCTTCTCCTTAACAAAAGTATGTTTAAATTTCAGTGGTCCAATTGATGTCCATAAAGAAAAAATATAGATGTTTTACACTGTGTATTTAGATATTTTAGTTTCGTATACAATTCTTTATTTTGTTATTGAACCACAGCATGCTTATATGAAAATCGACCATACATATACTCATGCATACACACACCGGATAATGCACATACCCCCAGAGTTTATTTTGGGGATTATTGAAACGCTCTCCATTAGTTGTGAGGCGGTCTGCTAGCTGCTAATTATTTATATCAGTCTCCAATAAAAAAATGTGTTTTATTGAAGCAAAGAAATGAGAGAGGATTATATTTGGAGCAGATAAACATATGCACATCACTTGTATATCCAAACTAAGTAGTTTTTTTTTTTCAGCAACAGTAACATTTTTTAAATGGTGATGAAACTCATTTGCATATATTTACATCTTCTTATACATGAATAACCAGTATCTTGTCATTTAGAATTCTGTCATGAATTTCAGTCAGTGTTCAACCTATCAATTATAAGAACTAATTGATTGATAGAACTCTTAATGGGTGTTGGGCAATCCCTCCTTAAGACTCCTTAGACTTCCTTTAGACTCCTTAAAAGCTTAATCCGTCCGAATAACCACTCTTTAGTGGGGATTAACTTTTGCTCCTTTTGCCCAAATTCCTAAGCTTAAGCCCTCTTGCCCCAATTCTTAAGGCACCATTTCTCTTGGATTAAGCCTCCTTGGCACCTTTTTCTTAATCCTATTATACCGAACAAGTGCTCCTTTTTCTTAAATAGCCATAGTAAGGGACTTAAAATTAAAAACATGAAAGCGTGTCTCACAATTTCATCATGGACAACAATAAACAATTAAAAAAAAAAAAAAACTAAATTTGTTGTTGTATTTCCATTTGTATCAAGTGCCCTGTTTGGTTCATGAAATGTAGTTAAAGGAAGAAGTAGTAACACCAACTATGTTGGTAGCTAGATTTGGAAAGTGGGTCAATAGAAATTGTTCCTCAGCAAGTAGTCCAAAATTTGAAACAGTGATAATAAATATTTAGGGACAGATGGCTCCTTGTAACAAGGCAAGGAATCTTTTGCTTGTGAAGTCCATGTGGAGGCTGCACTTATGTAATTATGTTGAGTACTGGTAGGACAGCATGTCAGCATTCTGATAAAGTATTATGATCTGAGTCTGGTATCTTATGGCGCATAATTATCAGGATCAATACCCCACTATTAGCTTGTGGGTTCACTGTGCTGTGGCTTCCTGCACTGCAATTACTTATCTTCACTTGAAACAGAATTGAAGTTATGAAATTATAATGACCTACTTAATTTCCACCTACTAGAGAGAGAATTCTGTACTTCCTAAATAGAGAAAGCATGGGGTCAGCAGCATTTATAACCGATAGTTCATGGTCCTAATATAGCGTTGCATGCTTATATTACATGTCCCAATTTTATGGAACTTGTTATCTTTTGTTGCTTCCAGTCTGAATTTACATTCATCTGATTCATAGTTAACATAAACTCTTCTGTGATTTTTGGAAAAATAACCCATAACAAGTTTCATAACTGCTCCTTTTCAGGCTTCAGTCGGTATTGTTCCTATCGAACGAACTAGAGATTTTGCACGCTCAGTGGTGAAAAGAGTGTGTAGTGGTGCAAGCTGTGTGATCGAGCCCCCATGGTATCTAGGTTTGTACTACTTTCGGGTATTTATTCCAGAGGTAGTCGAGTGGGGAATGCGGTTGTTTTACGTGACCCCACCTGGTGTTCCATCCACCGAAGATCTTGCGAAGAAGTTAGTGAATCTACCCTTTGTAAAAGATATTCTCTACCCTCCTTCAGTCCGCTCGCCTGAGATCAAGCGAGATTAAATTATGGAGGAATTGTAGGTTGTAATGTTTCTCTTATTTGAAAATTAAAATAAAAAGTTATGTAATAATGTGTCGAAAGAATTAGTCATTATGACTTAAGTGTAGACAATGGAAAAAAAAAAAGAACACTCTTTAATCAAGAGATGAAATTAAGCAACTGATGAGGAATTGATGTTCGGTCCTCTCCAATTACATAGAATGCAATCGTAAACCCTAAATCGTAAACTCTAAGTCACGTCTTTCATTCAGGGGTAGGCAGTAGGCCCTGGATTTTGAAAAACAACACCAGATCCGTATATAGTTGGTTCAAATATGGATTTTGCTTTCTTTTGAATTTTGAATTTGTCTACTCTTGAAATCTACGGAGTCGTCGGCATAATTTTGCATTAATACGTTTTGAAATATAATGTCACGAGGAGGAGAGTAATTAAGAAGGATCTGATAGTAGTATCACAATAAATATGTTTTTTTTTTCAAGGAAATGAGTTAAATCTTTTACAAAGGAATAAGTCGAACTTTAATGTAGTACATTAAATTATTTTCTGATATTTAAATGTTCAAAAATAGGCTGAAAATCCGTACGAGGAGAGAGAAAAACGTGATGCGTCTATAACGTCCTGTAAACGTTATAGACCACAACGACCTAATTAGTGAAATTAAATTACCGCTAATTAATGAAACAGTGCGAGAAAAAAAATTGTACCTAGACATTCTAGTCTATAACAGCCTGACCTCTTTTTTTAACGTTGTTGATAAAAAAAAAAAAAAAAAAAAAAAAAAAAAAACTAGAATGTTGTGTCTTAACGTTCTGGTTAATAACTATAACGTTTTTCCTACTTTTCAAATCTTCCGCAAAATCTTTCTCATTGTCCGATATTTTATTTATTTATTTTCTTATTAATGAAAATTTCGGGGATAACTTGGTATATATATTTAAATTATTCTTTCTAAATCCTAAATCCTAGGATGAAAATCTTTGCATAGTTAGCAATCAGAAATAAAATACTGATGCATGATAACCTCCAAAAACGAGGGTGGACAATTGCCAGCATGTGCAATTCAGAGACAAATCTACATTATTTGAATGAGGTCAATTGATCCACATTTAATTTCAATTTTTTTATATTTATATTTTATTTTTAACATATTTTAAAGAAAAATACTATAAATACTATGAAATTGACCTCATTCGTAGTAGAAACATTTTATATACTTGATCTTTATTCACGTTTGATTCTTGTAGTCTGAAAGTCTGACTCCACCCCTGATTCAACCTATGCAAAAATGGCAGGGGAGATAGTAAATTTATATAAGTGAATTTATATCGTACGAGGAGAGAGATAACTTGGTATATTTAAATTAACATGCATTCATTAAAATGCGTACGAGGAGAGGGAGATAACTCTAGGAATTGCATTACCATACAATTTACATGTACCAAGTTGCATGCATGGTAATTTAACAACGAATATGTGCGGATATACCCTTTTCTTCTCCATAAATGTTCAAAGAAAGAACTGTAGCAGTACATTGTACACCACCTTTCTGCAACAAATATCCTCTTTTTTGAGTTACTCTTTTTTGAGTTAACGCATTTTGGTCGTCTGATTTTAAACGGAGTTAATCCGACTGTGATTTTAACACAAGTGCATTAACTCAAAAGATTCTGTTTTCAGTTAATGCAGGGAATACGAATTTCCTTCCTGCTAGGAATTGAATCCTCTGCCTCTCTAGAGGCAGAATTTTCCTATTTCTGAGTCGCTGACATGTGGACCCGCAGCATAATTAAAAATTAATTATTAAATATTTAAACTCATTTGGACGCATATATCAGCTGCACTGGAGGCACGTGATATGTTCCACTTCCTGCTATCTACGTTCTAGATGATAGGCTTGAAGCGTCAGAACAGTTGTCATATTAGAACAAAAGTTTGTTCCGTAATTCATCATGGCAGCTTACTTGAAATTCCTGAAAAAATGGGGGAAAAAAATAAGAGTACTAAGTGTGGAAAAAACAAACAGTGCCTTGTAAATTGTAATATTTTTTAGTGTCTCCGGTTTTTCCTCCCTTTTTGCTTTATTTTCTTTTGCATCCTCATTGAAATTAAATGCTGTCGGAACACCTATTTAAAGTTTTAAACCTGTATGAACACTTGTGAATTGACTATTTAAAATATATATATATATATATATATATATATATATATATATATATATATATATATATATATCCGTATAGAGGTTATCAGGTTGACTTGACTCATTTGAGGTTTTGGGGAATTTCAAGTATACTCCTCAAAAACCTCAAATTACTTATTATCCCCTCTAAAATTCATAATATCATATTTATCTCTTCTAAAATTCAAAAATTTATCTAATTTATTGACATTTCTATTATAGCACATTTTAAATTTATGTAGTTAACCATTTTAGAAAAATTAAAATATGAATTATGTATAAGAAATGTTATGTCGTCTAATTAATTAATTGGTTTACGAGGACAAATTATATATTCATGACACATACACAGTGTTATTTAGCATATGCATGTGTGTGTCACATGTGAAAAATTGAATCATTTGCTCTCAAAACCGACTAAATATTTCTATTAAACATGTTACATATACTTTTTATTTTTTAATAAAAGGTAAAATGAGTTTTAATAGAATGGTTAATAAATTGGTTAAAAAATTTATGTTTTTTTACAGTTAGAATGATATATAAATATGATTCTCCCTTTATACATTTGCATAAGCACTTATTTAAGTAGTTTGAGAGTATTAATTTCTTCCGACCAATTAATATTGTCCAGCGGTTGTAGGACTGCTATAATTAAATGCAGTGATCTGCTTTACTGTTCATTGCAGAAAAGAGGATTAAGTGATGGAAAACAAGGTATATATGTTGAGTTTTGAAACTGTTTTGATTAAAGAAAAGAGTACTTGAGACGAGCTAAGTACAGTGACTTCCAGCAAATATATAATAGTGTCTACTTAAGCTGTGAGACAAAATAACAACCACTTTCTATAGTTAGCCCATCTCTCTCTCTATACACACAAACCACACACACACTATCAATGACTCTATCACCTTAATCACATATTTTTTCACGACCAGATATGTTCTTGTTCGAGTGTCGCCGTGCTTTGACGACCGAATTTGCTCGATCACTGACATGCTCCGATCGAGATGGAGATAGTGATTCAACACTCCGAGCACTGATGATACCACGCTAGAATTTTTGAAATTGCTTTGGAAAGAGCGATTCTTTATAGGGCCAGATTAGCCCGGCTTTTTTTATTAATATCCTATATTAAATAAAAAATTCCAAACGTACCCACCTTTGTTCGTTAATTATAAAAATACCTAAACCAGTCAAAAAATGGACAGTTGCCAATTTTTTTCCAAACCGGTAATTTTTTGGCCAATTCTAAACTTTTTTTTTAGAAAATGTTATAATTTATTTATTTTTTGTATTAAAATATTAGAAATATTTTTATATTTCTTAAAAATAAATAGAATACTATATAAAAATGTATACAAAAATATTTCAAAGAAATATAAAAAATATTTCTAACAATAACTACCTAACAATATAACAATGACTTCCTGCAAAAAAAAATAGTGTTTTAGTTTTGGAATTGCTTCATTAAATAATAATGGAAACAATCTAACAATAACTACCTACCAAATTCTATATATTTTTTTTGTTTATTTGCATATTTCTTGCACAATAAATGCTTAGAGAGTGTTTGATAGTCATAAATTAGACGCACAAGGATTTTTTTTTTTTAATAAAAATTAAAAATCAAGTCACTTAATTATTTAATATTAAAAAAAATTCCTAATCTGCAACCTCCCATACAAAAAATATTATATTTCTACTAAGCAGATTCTTCACGGACAACGATTTTACAGCTGTCAAATCTCGCAATGTAATTTGCAAAATCTCACTACCGGAAAAATTGAATTCAGATCAAGTGAACTATTTAATTTATGTTAGTTAGTTTGTATGAATCTTAAAACAAATGGTCCTATCTTAAAGCAATTATATTGGCATGGTCTTTAAGTCGGTTTTAGGGGTCCAGAATCTAGATGATTGGTTTAGTTCAGATTTCCTTATTTTGGTTCACTGATTGCACCAATAATCTTGTTGGGATAATCCTCTCAAAAAAAATATCTCAAATAATATTGGAATAAAAATTTAGAAAATTCGAGTAGTTAAGAAAGCTAACAAAATAAATTAAGTTGAAATAATATTATAAGGATCATGTAAAACACCCTTCTTAAAGTGTCAATTAGAGAATTATTAGAAGAGGAAAAAAGAATTGAGTCAAATAATTTTTATTTTTATTTTTATTTTTATTTTTGTCAGATAGAAGATGATAGGGGATCAGAGGAAAAACACAATTTTCTTTTACGGATATAAATAGCACGCGAAGAGAGAAAGAGAACGGATAGAATTTAGGGGAAAAAAAAGTTCACTACTCTAGACTTGAGAAGGATGTTAAAAAGTTATGTCGTGATTGCATATGTTACAGCATGTGTGTCGGTCTCGTGACGTGACCATATTTTGAAAAATTGGTACAGCATGCGAAAAATTTGGTCATTGTACGTATTCACGCAAATCACATGTGATTATGATCGTTAGATCTTGATCGACTGGTGAATCTTGAATAAACTAACTTAAATTATAAAAAAAAAAATAGTGAAATGTGATCAAACGTAACGCAACACTAGAATAAAGCAAATGTCTGATTACATATAGCAAAATTTAGTCCCATCTAACAATCCAATTACATATGGGTTAAAAAGAAATTCAAAATTCAGAATAAGGCAAATGTCCAATCCTGTACTACACTAGCTTCGCCACTGTTTACATTATTCATAGTATTAATTTTTTTTCTTCTATTGTTCTCTAAAATATATAGAAAATTTATAAAAATTTAAAAATAAATAAGGTTAATTGACCCATTCATAAGATGTGGCTCTATCACTAAATGTGTATAATTGACTGCTGCCACTAGATGCTTGAATGAAGAGGTTGCCATTAAGCCCTCGCTTTTAGAAATATTACAAGTAGAGCGAAATTTTGAGTTTTACCATACAGATCAAGTGACCTACCTGTCTGCATGATCGGATCATATTAGATCCGAGCTATTTAATTTATGTTTGTTAGTTAATTTTGTATGAATCTTAAAACAAATGGTCCTATCTTAAAGCAGTTATTTTGGTATGGTCTGTAAGCTAGTTTTATGGGGTCCATAATCTTGATGATTGGTTTAGTTCAGATTTTCTTATTTTTGTTCACTGATGACACCAATAATCTTGTTGGGATAATCCTCTCAAAAAAAAAAATATCTCAAATATTGTTGGAATAAAAATTTAGAAAATTCGAATTGTTAAGAAAGTAAACAAAATAAATCAAGTTGAAATAGTATTATAAGGATCATGTAAAACATCTTAAATGACAAGAACTCCACAATATTCAATAAAGTGTCAATTAGAGAATTATTAGAAGGGAAAAAAAATTGGTTGAAATAATATTTTTTTATTTTTGTCAGATAGAAGATGGTAGGGGCTCAGAGGAAAAAAAACCTTTTTTTTTCTTTTTACGGATATAAACAGCGAGGAGAGAGAATAATTATTAGGAAAAGTTAAGACATGCTTATTCTTCCCAATAGGTAATTTTTACAACAAAAAAAAAAGAGAGTGTCTTCTATGGACATAAGGACTTATGTGTAAAATGAACATATTTTTATTTTCAAAGTTCAAACAGTCGATCCGAACCGTTCATCTTGTTCTCCATATTAATATGTGCTTTGAGACCAAATTTTATATTTTTATGAATTTGTTTACTATTTATTAAGATGGGTACAAAAAATATCAAATTCAGACCATTGAATTTTGTACCCATCTTAATAAATAGTAAAAAAAAATAAAAAAAATATAAAATTTGGTCTCCAAGCACATATTAATATGGAGAATAAGATGAACGGTTCGGATCGACTGTTTGAACTTTGAAAATAAAAAAATGTTCATTTTACAAATAGGTCCTTATGTCCATAGAAGTCGTTGCCAAAAAAAAATATGAGGGTTAATTTATGGTTAGTAGCGTAGTTAAGATTTGAGTTAGACAAAATATGTTAGTGCAGCTCACTCTGCCTATCTCGATCCGACCGAGCTCATGCATTGTTGATCATCCTTCATACACAAATTGTCCTTCTTAGCTTGAATTGTTTTACCAATCATCCAGTCAACAGTCCTCATTTTTTTTTAGTTGCTTTGATTTTTTTTTTCACATGTTCCGAGTTTGCTGTACCGAACAGGTCACATGTATGGTTAGAGAGGGAACAGATAGCGATTAGATTTAAAAAAAAAAAAAAAAAAAAAGATCCACAACTTTAGACTTGGGCTTAAGGATGTTAAAAAGTTACATCGTGACCGGATATGTCACAGTACGTGTGCCGGTCTCGTGTTGACTATATTTTGAAAAATTGGCACAACACGCGAAAGATTTGGTCATTGTACGTAGTCACGTGAGTCACACGTAATTAGAATCGTTAAATCTTGATCGAATGGTGAATCGTGAAATGTGATCGAATGTGGCGCAGCACTAGAACAAAACAAATGTCCGATTACATATAGCAAAATTTAATCCCAAGATGGAGGCAACAATCCAATTACATATGGGCTAAAAAAAAACTCATAATAAGGCAAATGTCCGATCCTATACTACATTAGTTCCGCTAATGTTTACGGTATTCATAGTTTTAATTTTTTTCTTCTTCTATTTTCTCTAAAATATCTAGAAAATTTATAAAAATTTAAAAATAAATGAAGTCAATTCATCCATTCATAAGATGTGGCTCTGTGCATAATTGACTGCTGCCACTAGATGCTTAAATGAAGAGTGGTTAGTATAATTGACTGCTGCCACTAGATGCTTAAATGAAAAGTGGTTAATACAGTTCTCATTAAGCCCTCGATTGTAGAAATATTACAAATAGGGCGAAATTTTGAGTTTTTTTTTTTTTAAACATCATCACCGTCGGATGGATTTAAGAATTTTATTTCTTTTTGTGAAGTAGGCGAGGGGAATTGTCCTCTCATTATTTAAAATCATTATTAAGAACCTTCTACTATAAATTAAATATAGAAGAAAATGATAACTAGCTGGATTTGACCACGCTTTTATGATTCGTCGCCTTTAATAAAAGACTTAATTAAAGTCTTAAACAAATTATATATATACATATCTCAAATATTGTTAGAATAAAAATTTAGAAAATTTGAATAGTTAAGAAAGTAAACAATATAAATATTACAAGGATCATGTAAAACAACGTTCTTAAATGACAAGAACTCACAATATTCAATAAAGTGTCAATTAGAGAATTATTAGAAGGGAAAACAGAATTGAGTCAAATAATTTTTTTTTAATTTTTGTCAGATAGAAGATGGTAGGGGATCAGAGGAAAAGTGCCTTTTTCTTTTACGGATATAATTAAACAGCGAGGAGAGAGAGTAATTATTAGGAAAAGTTAAGACATGCTTATTGGGTGTCACCTACTCACCTTCCCAATTGGTAATTTTTACAAAAAAAAAAAAAAAATTACATATGAGGGTTAATTTATGGTTAGTGGCGTAGTTAAGATTTGAGTTAGGCAAAATATGTTAGTCTAGCTCACTTTGCCTGTCACGGTCTGACCGAGCTTATACGTTGTTAATGATCATTTTTCATACACAAATCGTCCTTCTTGGCTTGAATTGTTTTACCAATCGTCCAGTTGTCGGTCCTCATTTTTTTTTTTGTTGCTTTGACTTTTGTTTTTCAGGTTCGCTATACCAGACAAGTCACATGTATGGTTAGAGAGGGAATGGATAGCGATTAGAATTTAGAAAAAAAAGGATCGACTACTCTAGACTTGGGCTTAAGGATGTTAAAAGGTTACGTCGTGGCCGGATATGTCACAGCACGTGTGCCGGTCTCGTGTCATGACCATCCTTTGAAAAATTAGCACGGCACGCGAAAGATCTGGTTATTGTACGTAGTCACGTAAGTCATACGTGATTAGAATTGTTAGATCTTGATCAACTGATGAATCTTGAATAAACTAACTTAAATTATAAAAAAAAAAAAAATAGTGAAATGTCTAGTTACATATAGCAAAATTTAATTCCAAGGTGGGGCAACAATCCAATTACATATGGGTTAAAAAAAATTCAAAATTCAGAATAAGACAGATGTTCGATACTGTACTACACTAGCTCTGCCACTGTTTACGTTATTCATAGCATTAAATTTTTTTTTCTTTTATTTTTCTCTAAAATATATAGAAAATTTATGAAAATTTAAAAATAAATGAGCTCAATTTGACCCATTAATAAGATGTGGCTCTAGATCAATTGACCTGTCACACTGGATGTGCATAATTGACTCATTCATTAGATGTGGCTCTGTCACTGAATGCTTAAATGAATAGTGGTTAATACAGTTCTCATAAAACCCTCTATTTTAGAAATATTACAAGTAGAGCGAAATTTTGAGTTTTTTTTTTTTTTTTTTTTAAATCAACCCCCTCGTTTGGATTTAAGAATTTAGTTTCTTTTTGTAAAGTAGGTGAGGTTGTTCCCTCATTATTTAATAGAATGATTAAGAACCTTCTACTATAAAATATACAAGAAAATGATAATTAAGTAGCTGGATTTGATCATTTGACCACGCTTTTATGATTGATCGCCTTGAATAAAAGAACTTGGGAGAACTTGGCGGAATGTACGTAGTCATCTAGATTATGGGATCAATACCAATAGTACTATTAATAGTGATGAGAGACAAATGTGCAGTTGTTTCGTCGGTTGAAACTGCTAAAACGAGATTGCACTCATGCCCATGAACCCATGTGTATAGTAGGCCTTCACGCGTCTCTTCTCTTCGCCGCCACCGTCACCATCAAAATGAAAGGCAACATTAATGCGTTATAATTTATGGAGTAGAACTAGGGTGTTCTTAAGTTCACCAAGCGGCTAAGTTTCTCGATGAACTATAGTCTAAAACCTATCGAATCGGTTTTAAATGACGAATTCAAATTGTTAAAATTCGTCTATTTTATAAGTGATGTATCTATATATGAAAATTATTATTTTTTGAATTAATTTAGTGTAAAATCAAGCAGTCAAAATTAGAAGGTTAATAAATTAATTTTAATACATTCATTTTTTGAATGATTTTTTATCACTTGATTCTAGACCAAATGAATTCAAAAATTTAAAATTTTCACATGTAGACACATCACTTGTAAGGTAGACGGATTTCAACAGTTCGAATTCGCCGTTTGAAACCGATTCGATGGATTTTAGACTTGAGTTCACCAAGGGGATTGGTGGACTTAAGAACACCCTAGTTCTACTCATGCTTTATGCATATATATAATCAAATATGGAGTACAACTAGGGTGTTCTCAAGTTTACTTAGTTTTTTTGTGAACTCAACTCTAAAATCTATCTGATTGGCTTCAGATGGCAAATCTGAATTGTTGAAACCTGTCTACCTTATGAGTTATGCGTCTACATGTGAAAATTTTAAATTTTTTAATTCATTTGGTATAGAATCAAGTGATCAAAAATCATTCAAAAAATGAATGCATTAAAATTAATTTACAAAATTTCTAATTTTGACTGCTTGACTTTATACTAAATTAATTCCAAAATTCAAAATTTTTACACGTAGATGCATAACTCGTAAAATAGATAGATTTTAATGGTTCAAATTTGTCATTTAAAATTAATATGATATGTTTTAGAGTTGAATTTACAAAGAAATTTGGTCAACTTAAGATCACCCTATTGCTACTCTCAAATATGGCAGATCCATTATGAGGTTATTTCATTTTTCTAGCGAAAATCAACCAACTAAACCGTAACATTGATTATTATTTTGAGCAAATAAATAATTTGTTAATTTTACGTTTAGTTTTTTTTTACTCATAATAAATTTTTTTTAGAATGAAATGAAGGTTAAATGGAAAAATCCATTTTAACTGCCCATTAATGTGGATATTGAATCTTGAATTTATATAATGATTTACATGAATAACAACACCTTAACTACTAATTAAATGTGCTCCATATATGACATTAAGTCTTATAGGTCCTAATTAATAAATAATTATTTCGTTTCTGCACTGTATTTAATACATTGAATGATGGAAAATAATTTGATAAAAAAATCTGTTTACAAAAATTAATTTTGAAGGGTGGAGATAGAGAGAAATGGAAATTTCTAACCACTTGTAGGGGATCTAAAGCCATTCAAAATGTGGCTAAATTTTAATTAAATTTTAAAATTTTTGGAACAATTTATATAATTCAACTTCTCTCATAAATTTAATTGAATTCTAAAGCCATTCTAAAGCCACTTGCAGGGGAGGTATCCTATAATTTTTAAATTTAAGTTATGTATACTAAAATTTAATTGAATTTTATATTTTGAAACAATTTATATAGTCCAGCTCTCCTCATAAAATTTAATTGAATTTTATATGTTTACTTGTAGTCTAGTGGTAAGAGCTTATTTTGTAATTATGTACAGCTTGGGTTCAATTCGCATTAACCACAATTTGTACAATTTTAATTTTTAGTCTCCTCTATCAAGATTTTCTAGTTCCGCTCCTGACTACTTGGTCCTCTAGAATACCACCAACAGTGATTTTTTTGGCATATCACTTAATTGCTATTTGGGAACTGTTGACTAGGGATGTTTTAGGAAGAAGGGGGATGAATTTTGGTTTGAAATGTGTACTCTGTAACAGTCATGGGATTGAATCCATTCTTCACTTGTTTTTCCTTTGGCCTTATACTACAGCCTTCTGGTTAGAGATATCCAAACATTTGAAGCCAAAATTAACTAACAGGGCTGCGACTATACATGAGGTGTTTCGATTGACTTTGTCCTTCTTTGAAAATTATTTTGCCTCCTTTCTAGATGTTTGATTTATAATCGGATTAAATTTAGAGTTAAAATTAAAATAAATTTCTTGAAATATGATTGATAACTAGAATTATAAGTTAAAACGTTAGAAATTACAAGTCATAGCATTGGAAAGTATAAATTAAAGCATTATTTTTTATCGAGTACTTAATTAGTTAATAGGTTTATATATGATTAGTTATTTAAATCTGATTTGATATTTTTTTGTCTCCTTGACTAAAATCTTGAATCCGTCCTGGGTGGGAGAGGTATCCTGAAGTATGGTCAAAATACAAGGTGGCATGAAATGGAGGAGATAGGAGTATGTCGATACCCACCGTACGATTAGCATTAATATTTCTGCACACGGAAATTGAAATAGACTTACACGAATTTCAATGTAGTTTACACGAATCTTAATGCAATCCAACTGTCACTGCACCTATTGTAGGTCCGATGCCTCTGAATTCTGTGGAGATATTGAAACTGAGTAATTTTTATGGGGCTATGATACAACCAAATATCCTAGCAACTAGTTGCGTATCATGAGATGAATTTATGGCTCAAATTTTGCTAAAATTACGGAAGCATTATTTGGACATAATAACAGCTACTTAAATGTTAGCGCAAGGTGGGTTTTTAATATCTGTTCAGAGTACTACTGAGATGGTGCAATTTGTTATTGTTAATTAATACACCACTTGGCAGCTGCTGTCACGCTTTCAAAAAAAAATTTTATATAAAAGCATCTGCATTTTTGAAACTCTTGGAGTTTCAAAGCTGACTTGGCAGTTTCTAAATCAGTTTTAGAGATGTAGATAGATTTCATATTTAGCAATTTTGTTCAATAGTTTCTAAATATGAAACTGCTTAAAAACTCTGACATGACAAAATAATCAATTCGTATTTGCTTAATTTTTAATACTATTTTAATTGAACGCTATGTGGCAATTAAGAAACTCTAATTTTAATTTCAGGAATGTAGAGATTAGAAATTCAGAGTGTCTAAAATTTCTAAAATTATGTTAACAGTTATTTAGAAACTCTAAGAGTTTCAGAGATACAGATGCTCTAAAGCATCAGTAATAGCCGAACAAAATATAATTAATTTTGACTTTTTTATTTTGTGAAATAAATGCCAATAATGCACATAAAAGTTTTCACGAAATTGCTTTTGCTCTGATAATAATAAGAAGAAAAATGTATATATAGTGAATAAATTTAATGTATTAAGAAACAAGAAAAAGGTATGCAGTGCTAAATCAATCAAGCAATGTTTTTAGTTATTGCATGCTCTTCCTCACTTCTTTTATCGATCACCAAATCGAAATATTACAGTTTTATTTTGTTTTCCCTTTATTTTTCTCGACGTATATATATATCAGTGAATTTAAACATCAAAGTTTACACCAAATTTCTTTTGCTATGATAATAAATAAATAAATATATATAGTGAATAAATTTAAATATTTTAAGAAACTAGAAAAAAAAAAATTAAGCAATGTTTTTAGTTAGAATGTTATTGCTCACTTATTTTATCGATCACCAAATTGCAATATTAGAGTTTTGTTTTTTTTCATTGACTTCAAATAACGAATATAAACAGTTCTATTCATCAACTTCATAAGTGATGCATGTACATAGAAAATTTTGAAAGTTTCAAATTCATTTAGTACAAAGTCAAACTGTAAAAAGAATGAACATTTTATAAATTATTTCATAAATTGTTTAATGTATTTTTTTTTTTTTTGTCGTTTGATCATGTACTAAATGAATTTGAAACTTTCAAAATTTTGCATGTAGATGCATCCCTCATGAAGTAGATAGATTTCAACAATTTGAATTTATCATTTGAAGCCAATTCGATAGACTTTTAAACTTGTGCTCACCAAACTCCTTGATGAGCATATCACACTCCTAACTCTGCTCACATATATATATACCAGTGAATTTAAAATCGTGCTTCACAAATCGTTTTGTAAAAAGAAGAGAATTACAAAAATTGTTGTGTTTATATGCATAGTTCGCCTCCTTTTCTATTCTCTTCAAATTTTTCAACGCTGCAACAAGCAAACTTTTTCAATCAGATCCGATCACTCTTATGCTCCCCTCCTCTTCCTTTGTTTTTTTTTTAAACAATAACATCTTCTATAAGACAAATAGCCCCAGCTAGCAAACAAATCGAATTGAATCAAACTTACCTCAGTTTGAGTTTGGTTTGAATTAATTTTGAATCGATTTTTTTACGAACTCAATTTCATCTTTTACGAACTTTTATACGATAAGGAAGAGTGATCGTAGTCGTCGAGAGCGAGAGGTGAAAGTCGTCTGGGGTTTCAGAACTGAGAGCAAGGATTACGACTTACAAGTTATGACTTATGGCTGAGCGGCCTTATGTTTTAAATTTTAAGTCATCAGCGAAAATCAACGGTTCACGTTACTTTGAAATTCAAACTAGAATAGTTTGCCAACCTATTTCGAACGAACCGGCTCCAATTTGAATTTGGTTTGAATTAATTTCAAACTATTTTGAATTGAATTTTTTATGAACCTTTTTGAATCAAACTCGAATCGAATCACGAACTACGAATTTTTTGTACATCCCTAGCCCCAGGAATATGAGTTCACAACGAGACAAGATGAAGGGTGGAGCTTTTATCCAAAGTTGAGGTACAAATCGTCCGATTTTTATAGTCAGTTTGAATTCACAGGACCATTTGAATTATAAAATTTTAGATTTGTTTGCACAAATCTTAAAACATATATCGTACAAATTCAGATCACCCAAGTATCAGCTGACCTAAGCAAATTGGAAACGGACGGTCTAGGATCGTTCTTTTTAACTTGGCATGAATCTCAAAACACAAATAATACTGGCCCATGCGGTATCTCAAAATAGGCACCGTTTTGAGTTAATCTAGACCGTCTGTTTCCATTTGCTTGAGTCAGGTACCTAGGAGGATTCGTATTCAGTAACTAAATGGGATGAATTATGATGTGTCAATACCTCTCGGCCCTAATAGAACAACTCCGCTATGAACTCAGATCACCTACTCCTAGTGCGACTGATAAATAGAGTCAGACGAGTTTAAAAATTTTAATATTACATTTAATTTTATTTTGGATCCATGTGCGACACTGGAGTAGAAAAATATTCAAGATTCAGTTCCCTATACTATACCTCTCTAAGTCAAAATTTCTCTCAAGGTCACTGTTTTCTGGGTACTAATAATTAAGGCTGATAAAATTTGATTTTTTGTTTTTGTAAACATTAATATGGCGCTTATTATTTTCTCCATAAATATATTACAAATAACGACGTTTATACAATTTTATTTTTGAAATTAAAATGAATTAGAGGCTTGGTAAATGAAGGTATTTGAATTCTTCTCTTAAAATATGTATATTATTCTAAATTAGCTTGTTAAGATTTTATTTCGCTACTTTAAATGTCTGTCTTGTAGCTAGGAATTATTTCAAATACTAATGTTAATTATTAAATGAAAAAAAATATCAAAAAAGAATTGTGGGTCATAACTTACTTATATACCCAAAATAATTATATACAGCTCATGAGGAGGGACCAAGTTACAACAATTTTGAGTTACAACAACGGTTTTTTTTTCAAAGTCCAAATCGTCGATCCAAACCGTTCAACATGATTATCTAAATAAAATGTGCTTCCGGATCAAATTTTATATCTTTTTGAATTTTTTTACTATTTATTAAGATGGGTACAAAATTCAATGGTCTGAATTTGACTAGTTTTTGTAAAATACTTAATAAATAGTAAAAAAAAATTCAAAAAATATAAAATTCAATCAGGAAGCATATTTTATTTAGATAATCATGTTGAACAGTTTGGATCAACGATTTGGACTTTGAAAAGAAAATAAAAAACCGTTGTTATAACTTTGTTGTAATTCCAAATCACTCATAGTTGATATATAGTTTGTTTCTTCATTTCAATATAAGATGATACACCAAAACATTTGAATTGGAATTAATTAAAAAGACATGATGAGCATGCGAAAAGGAAATTAATTGGAATCATATGTATCACCTGAATTTCTTACTATATGCTCGAAAGTAGAATTTAAGGTAACCGATCTATACTACCGAGTACCGACAACGCATTTAGAAGGAAGGAATATATATACGGCAACTTTAATCAATATCCACTGGAAGGAACGAAGGCAACCATTTTCAATACAAATTAATACGGAGCATTTGTTGAGTAGATCAATAATTAAACTGTGATTTAATTAATCTGTAACCAAAAAAACTCAGCACAGTTAAGGAAGCAAATCTCATAGGTTCTGCGATTCCAATCTCAACTATTTATTTATTGAAATGTAGCAATTTCAAGAGAAATTATTTTTTTGCACGAATTTCAAAATATATAAACGGTTGTGATTGGAATCGCAGGGATCCTGTGATCTTTCGGAATTGCAGCAGATTTATTTCCCACAGTTAATATAAATTATTGAGGGCATTTTGTTTTTTTTTAAATAAAGGCTAGAAAACCATTTCATTACTAAAGCATAATAGTTACAGGAAGATCAGTTTAGTCAGGGGGAAACTCTAAACTAGCTGTCAAGCAAAAATAAAGTTTTGGTAAATTGAGAACATTTGTTGAGTTATAAACAATAGAAAATGTGATTTTGCGACCAAAGAAGTCCCAACACAATTAATAAATGTACATTGAGTAAAACCGGCTGAGATTTTATCTCAAACCGCAGAGCGAGGGAGATCTCCTACAGTACCTGAGAGGATAAATGATGCGACTTCAACGCCAAATCGGCACGAATCCACATCCTCTTCATTACCTGAAAAGAAAATCTTTACAATTATTGGTTCCGGACCGTTCCTTTTAACTTGGCATGAATCTCAAAGACCAATAATACTGCCCTTTGCACTAGCCCGAATTCCAAACCAGCTGAGATTTAATCTCAAACAGTAAAATGACGAAAATCATCTACAGTACCTGGGAGGATACGAATCCAATTGACACTGTGTCAATTGCCATCACAGTGGTTTTACATCAACATTGAGATTGAGATCAGATCACCATCTAAGTGTCAAATTTAGAATAATTTCTAACTGAAATAAGTTTGCTCCAGTTTGTACCAAGTGAACTTGAAAAAAAAAAAATGTGCTTAAAGTGAACTTTCCCAATAGAAGACCAAATTAAAAACATCCCTAAATCAGTAGAACTCTAATGCATCTTTGCTTTGTATTAATCTTATGTAAATTTGAAATGTGCCTCATTTAATGGTAAACTACCAACCACCTCTTTACTACCGTTGTTATAAATAAAAGAACCTCTACGCTCCTTCATCTCATCACATAATCATATCCTTCTCTCTCCACTCTCTCTCAGCTTACACTAACTAGCTAGCTAGCTACATGAACATGTTGAACGGGTTTCTTAGTGTGTTGATACATATATCCATTACATTCTTCCTCTTGGTATATTTACCAGTATCTCTGGTATTGAGGTTGCTTTGGTGGGTTTTTGTTAGGCCTTTCAAGAAAGAAGATTTAAGAGGCAAAGTTGTTGTTATCACTGGTGCATCCTCTGGCATAGGAGAGGTTAGTATATATGCATGCTTTAATTTACTTTATCATTTTTGTATTTTGTTTTCTTTACTAATAACTATTATTCATTATTCATTTCATTTCATGTTGTTCAGTTGTTTTTTTACCGTGAATTTATGACAAAGAATAATTTACAATACTAATGCTTATCATTTATCATATTCAGACCGACTTTTATGAAAAAAAAATAATGATTATTAATTTCATATAAGTTTTAAAATGAAAGTAAAATGCACTGTATTTTTTTTTTATTATTTTTTTATGAAAATTTAGAAGTTGCTAACTTAACCGTGAAATGTAGATATAAATGGGTTTCTGATCTGTGGGCCCCACTGTGACAGAAAAGTGAGGCAAAAGCTCCTAAAAATGTGGAGAACACGAAACTATCTATAAATACATCTATATTTCTACAAAAAGTCACTAAATGTTGCATAGGTAATAACAACGCATGTGTTCAAATGGGCAACTTGCGCATTAATCACCTTTTAAGTACAAAAGTAGTAGGAATCTTGTGTGTATGAAACAAATTATATGAAAATGGGAAAAAGTTGAAGCGTACCTTCTCTGAGCATGCAGAAACAGAAATTAATGAATGCTTTATGAACTCCCGCTTTACACCTTTTTGAATAATAATAGCACCTACAACGTCGATTTTTACGACTTTATACTTATGTTTGTCTTTTTCTGACAATTAGTATATGTTTTACTGTTTCTTTTGTAATTCAGGAAAAATATTTCGTTATTTTCTAATGTAAATAATATTTAAAAAAAAGCTCATAAGTTTTGTTAATAATATTGAAAGCATTTATCAGAAAGTTTATTGCTATAGTATAATTAAATATAACACAAGCCTTACATGTGAATGATGTCTCCTCCAATTGGCACTTATCGATACAAACAAAAATGAAGCTTGAATACATTATAAATATTGCATAGATACAAAACATAATTTTTTTTGCCCTGTTAAAGAAAAGTCTGACAGATATGACAACATTTTGTTTTACCATTATTCCAAATAACAACAATCCCGTACAAAGGTGGTTGTAAAAAGTAAAAACACAGATCTGAAATTAGAAAGAGCTCATAAATTATACATTTTCACTGTTTTACATATAGAGGAGAAAATAGAAAGGTTAAAATTTGAAAGAGTGCAAAAATAATACAACTTCATTGTTTCATAGAAAGGTTAAATATTATGTAAGAGAGGAGAAAATAGAGGGTGGGGCTTTTGTCCAAATGATTTTGGATAAAGTTTCGTTCAAAGTCGGATCTAAATTGTCTGATCTGTATCAAAATTTGTACAGATATATAGATTCAAGGAGTCATTTAAATTTATTAAGTTTTAAATATGTTTGCATGAATCTCAATACAAATCGAACGTTTACACTTGATTTTAGATGAGACTTTGTCCAAAAATCTTTAGACAAAATCTAATCCCAAAAATAAAAAGGTTAAAATTTGAAAAGTGCAAAAATAATACAATGTAACTGTTTTGTTTTTGTTGCAAAACACATTACGAACTGTTTCAAATAATACATCTTCATAAATTCCAACTATTACTTATTCTAATATTTCTCTATCGCACTATTTCAACTACTATTTCTTATAGATTCCTTATTTATTTGTCGAAACTTCATTATCTAAAAATCTAAATAAGTGGCATAATTAAATAGTGCGATGCTAGAATGATTTTCAAAGATCATGTGTTTCTATTACAATGCACAAGTACCTGTCCGATGGTATTACATGATGAAAAATAAATGCATAAAATAACTTAATTATAAAACATATTATTTGTTTTACAGTTTGATTTTGTACTCAATGAATTTGAAATTTTTAAAATTTTACATGCACACGCAGCACTCATTAAATAGATTGGTTTCAACAGCTTGAATTCGTCGTTTGAATCTAATTTAATAGATTTTTTATACTCAAATCCTCTTAGTAAGCACAATACAAGTTATTTTTGCTTATTGGATTAGTATTTGTATGTTTTATTTTTCCTTCTTTCGGATGAAACACTTACACAAGTGAGTATCTATTCGTCAAAATCAATTTGGTATCTATTTCAATTGTAAAATGGTTAATTTTAAAATTCATACTAGATAAATTAAACAGAAGACTCGAATCTCCATTCTAGATAGTCAGGGATTGTACTTTTATCTGAATTCTACATATATACACACAGAGGCGGAGGTACATTCAAGAAATAAGGATCAATTATTTAAAAAAATTTTATACTTATACACAATTTTCTATGGGTGTATTTGGATGAATCAAGAATAGTAGCAAGGATAGAGCTATCCTCAATTTTAGGATAGTAGCTATTCCAACATTTTGTAGGAATAGTAGAATAGTGGGCTATCCCACAAAAGACAAACAAATAATAGTGACTATTCGCTAATCCAAACACACTCAAACGCCGGATAGTTGCTCGGAATAGTGCTAATCCAGAATAGTAGCTATTCTTCACCCATCCAAACGCACCCTATATAGTTTAGAATAAAATGCTATAAATACAACAATATTGACCTTCATTTGCAGCATTAAAATTTTATATGATTGAATTTGTCCAGTAGTCCCCTAACAAATAAAGGCTTTTTGCCTTTTTTTTTTTATTAAAAAAAGTTTTAATACAGCATCGCCACATTTGATTAGGTTAGTTCAATTAATGCGATTGGACCAAATGAATTCATATATGTGCCCTGTCACAATTCGCATAATTATGACATGTGGGTTCCACCGTCAACCCCTTTCATGGTTTTCATGGCGTATGCATGCAAACTCTACAGTGCAGCTGTTAGAGGTGTCATGTCACATGCAGCCCCCCCCTCCATTTCTCAGTTTATGTCTCTTTGGACATGCCATCAAGTTATTTCAGATTACAAGCAAACACGTACCATAATATAAACTTCATTTTATTTGGGTTCAAAATAGATGGTACAGTTTTTTTATCAACAAAATTGGTTAGACATTTACTCTTTTAAGTTAGTTTGACCAAAAAAAAAACGAACGAAGATATATATGCTAAGTCCAAAAAAGGCATGTGGGTGGCTTTCTATATCTTTTTTTTTTTTTTTTGCATGCTAATAGAAGCATAAGTTAAGCAGAACCAGTAATCCAACGACACGTGTATATATATATATATTATTGTCAGTTGAGAAAATTAATGAGCCTAATTAATGTTTGAAGGTCCCATGAGTCCAACGGTCCACTTTATGACCCACATTTATACAAAAAAAAAAAAGTGCAAAAAAGAAATATATTCAACAGCATATATATATATACATACACATTAATTTATACCTGTTATCTCGGCAATTAAAAAATATGCATTAAAAATTAAGGTTGTAGAGAATGTTTTATTATAAAAAATTATACATTCTTGGCAGAGAGGATCCCCATCCCTTTCAACTAGCTGGAACCTGTTATTTTGATCCTAACCGTAGAAACTTTTCCATGCACGAATCTCAACAAAAACGAACGGTTACATTCAGAACCTGTTATTCTCATTCCTGTACAAGGAATAACAGCAGATTTATATCCCTTTCAACCCCCTGCTGGCTGCTGCCTATAACGTGGAGGATACCCATGGCCATGACCCATCCTTTTCAAACCTGTCTATATTTATATACCACTAATCCACTGTTCAAATTGATAGTAGTGATAGTGTAGTACCATCTCCAAATTATTGTGTTGGAATAATTATTATTATTAGTATTATAGTTATAGCGTATAACTGGGGACTACCCAACATGCGTCTGCAAAACGGCACAACAAGCAAGTTGCAACTCCGGTACAAATACGCACATTCAAGTTGTGGGTACCAGTCATTATTGTTCGCAAAACCAATCATTGGTTACAACCGTTTTTTCATAAATTACATTTTTGTTTTCTTTCTCTTTTTTATTATTTTTACTGGCTGGAATCTCTCATAGGAAAATATGGTGTTTATGCTTATGTTCTTTAATGAGGCTATGGTAATGGTATTATGCATAGCACATATTAGTCTGCATTTTGGATTAATATTTCTGTTTATAAAGTCTAGGTAGTCAATCTGAATCGTTCAACATGATCACCGTATGAAAATTTACTTATAAATTAAATTTTTATAAAATCACTTGATCTAAAGATTCTAGACCATTTAAAAATAATAATTTTCTATCTATCTAAAACAAATAAAAAAAAATCGAAAAAAATGTAAAATATGCAAGTACATATTCATATGGATATCATGTTGAATAGTTCAGATCAACTGGTTACACTTTGAAAATGAAAATATTGATCCAAAGTACGGACCAATGCGCACCAGAATAATGTGCCCATCTATTATTAGTTGCCATTATTTCAACTAATGCTATTGTTTTCAAATAATGGCACTATGTATGGGCATCAATAGGTACTTCTATCGCCCCAGAATTTTCTAGAGCTTAAAAAAGAATTATTGTTTTCTTAAAGAAAATCAATGTATCTTTTCAACAGGAAAAAAAAAAAAGATTGACGACTTAATTACAACAGAAACTTTATTTTTCCAGCTTTCAGTAACAGAAGGTTCATTAATGAGACATGGTAGGTCCAAAATGCACGTGTTGCTATGAACTTGAACAGCAAAAATTGTACCAGAACAGTTCATCAAATTGATTAATAGACTCAGTGACTGCTATGAAGAATCAATGCTCTCTATTTAAGGCCTCTTTCTTTTCTCCAAAGAGAAAGAAAATGATATTGAAATAAATTAGTCAAAGGAAGAGGAAAAAGAAAACCAACACAATTTCATGTAAACCGTTAAATCTCTGTAGCAATCCTCAAAAAGATAAAAATGGAAGTAAAGGACCAAAAGAACAATTCAGATTTCAAACTCATGTTAAGCCAACTCATTAACTCAAACTTCAATTATTTGTTTCTGACAACAGTAAATTGTTCTTGATTTGATTATTTAACCTACGGGATATTTCTTGAATAAAATAATATTAAGTAACTAAATTATATATAGCTATTTAATTTTCAAAATATGAGTTTTCTCCCCGAGAACATTTTTTAGTGAATTTTTTTGCTTGTTTTAGATAATTATAGTATTGGAAATATGCTAAATAAAATGTCTTCAACAGAAATTAGCATATGAATATGCAAAAAGAGGCGCAAACATGGTGTTAGTGGCCAGAAGAGAACAAGCACTAAGAAATGTAGCGAAGATTTCACTGGACATAGGTGCGCCAGATGTTCTCGTAGTACCAGCCGACATATCAGATCCAGAGGCAGCAAAACGGGTCATCGAAGAAACTATATCTCACTTCGGTAAATGTAAGTTAAAGAGAAAAAAAATGTGTTTAGATCAAAGAATTAACAATCAGGATTTTGACACTTCTGTCTGCTTCTATAGCATTTATTGTATAAATAATATTAAAACAATGAAGGAGAGAAGGAATTACATGAATGACAATATTTGGGTAAGGTTTTGGCATTGTTTTTGTTCTTTTATTTTAGACATTTTTGGTGTTCAATTGCAATATTAATGTGGCATTGAGGCTTACTTCTGGCATACATGCAAATCAAGTGTAGATTAAGCAAAATTGTGTTATATATCGGGCATAATTACCTTATCGTACCCATAATTAACTTGATCGAGGTACATTGCAAAGTTGGCACCGGTACAGGATTGTGCTGGTCATGTCTGCTATAATCTTTGTAGCCCAAATTGCAATCTATGATCAGATGAAGGAATATTTAATCTCAAACTGGAATTGTCAGTACAACTTGAGTGTAATTTTGTGCGATTCCTTTGTAGTGAACCATCTGGTATGCAATGCTGGAATATGGTCTAACTGCCTTTTTGAAGACATTACCAATATCACTGCCTTCACTGAAGTCATGGTAAGGAGTTCCCTTTTTTGAAGAGCATCAGTCTGTTTTTATACTTCTTTAGAAAGAAGAACAATGAACACGGTGACTTTACAGAAGAATCACAAAATTTTCTTTTTATTGTCACAATAGAATTGCAGCAAAATTGCATATTTCATTACCACCTGCAAGTACTGGTCTCGCTCCATATTTTCTATTTTCATTTTTTTTAATGATAATCAACTTCCCGACTAAACCATTAGCAAGTTGATTGACATGGGCAACAATTCCAGGATTTGAATTTCTGGGGCACAGTGTACCCGGCATATTATGCACTACCATACTTGAGAGCAAGCCACGGCAACATCATTGTCAATGCATCTGTTGCTGGTCAAGTACCAATTGCAAGATCAAGCTTCTACAATGTAAGAGAACCACAGCCCCAAAATTTTTACAATTATGTTGCATAAATGGTCCTCCTGAAACTTAAAATGCACCATGCCAATACTGTGCAAGTGGTTTTTGGAAAAATGATCATACTTAGAGGACACCACAGCGAAAATATTATGAATGCTATTTCTAAGAAACAGTAATAATTTGGTACTTCTAGATAAGGAAAAGAATAGTGCTAACCCGGGTTAGCGACTATTCCAAACTACTATTCTATATTTGAATGTGTTTGGGTTAGCAAAAAGGGACTGTTCTTTGTTTTATGAGTTAGCATGTTATTTTACTAACCCAACCAAAAAGAGTTAGCCCACTATCTCAAATTTGGTTTAGCTCACTATTCTCACTAATCCAAGTCTTCATTCAAACACACCCGTTTGGATTAGCAAAAAAAGACTATTCTTTGTTTGTCTTTTATGAGTTAGTATGCTATTCTACTAAACCAACCAAAAATTGAGTTAGCTCACTATCTCAAATTTTGTTCAGCTCACTATTCACACTAACCCAAGTCTTCATCGAAACACACCCAGTTACTTTAATCATCTTCTGGGTTCTAAAGGCCAAAGCAGGTTGATTTGTCTAACACTTGAAGAACAATATGGATAAATCAAATAACACTAAAAACTCGACAAAATCTTCCCTCAATGTTTCTCTTTGTTGCTAACATATGTGGCTTTAGGCAAGCAAAGCGGCAGTTATCAGCTTCTACGAGTCAGTAAGAGCAGAGTTTGGTAAAGATATAAAGGTCACCGTATTAACACCAGGATTTGTTGAGTCGGAGCTGACAAAAGGGAAAGCACTTCAAAAGGGTGGCGACATTTGCGTCAATGAGGAAGCCCGAGATGTATGTTTCCAAATCTCTATTAAATGTGCTGCAAATTTTGGGTTTTCAGGAAACATGCACCATATGTAAAGAGCAAACCAATAAAACAATCTAAAACTAATCCATTTGTTGCAATGACAGGTGCAAGTGGGGCCAATGCCAGTTGGAAAGGCTGAAAGGCTGGCTAAGATGGCAGTAGACAGTGCCTGTAGGGGGGAAAAGTACCTGACATGGCCATCATTTTACCGGCCATTCCACGTAGTTGCATGCCTTGCCCCTGAGGTTATAAGCTTTGTATCCCACATCATGTACATGAATAACAAAAGCAAATGGATTTTGGAGGCAATTGGAGGGAAGAAGTTTCTCTACCCTGCTTCAATAAGGAATCCTAACATTAAGACGGAAGAGGTGAAAGAGCATGCAGGGAGTTGAGACGGAAGAGGTGAAAGAGCATGCAGGGAGTTGAGCTGCGGGAAGGGAATGTCTAGTTTTATTCAAAATTATATTAAGTTTCAATATGGCTGCCTTACTTGGGAGCATTATTTGTAGTTAATTGAACAGAAAAGTGCAGCAGTGTATCAATATATATTTTTTTTCAAAACAAAACATTCAATGCTAGCTGATTCTACATACTATTTTTCCATATGTTATTTTACTACTGTTATAAATTAAAACGTTGTAGACAACAAAAAATGAAACAAAACAAAGTAAAATGTTTCCTTGGTTGTTTCATTGAAATTCTGACAGGGCTATAATCATACTGCTCGAGATAAATCTCATCTAGCAAACTTCTTTTTAAGCTCTTGTAATATATGGGTCGCGCCATGAAAAGATGATCATCTATTGTTCCATTGCCTAAAAAAATGATAAAAAAAATTATATTACGATAGATGGTATAAAAGAATTTCCAGTACAATGAATAATCATGATCCAAAAAAAATTATTATTATTGTGAAGAGTAAAACGGTTTAAATGATTGCCCCAAGTATTACAGGATTTGAGTGATATTTTTCACCTTTGAAATTTCTCTCGTGTTCCTAAACATTTTGACAGTACCTCTCAAGGCTGTTGAAACAGTGACTTTGATAGGGTTGCGTACTGACAACAAATTAACTAGCAGTGTGCTAAAATAACATCTTTCTCAATAACCAAAATGGGAAGTTCTATAGTTCATGACCAAAACTGGAAATGTGTTACCATATGACAACTATTACCTCAAGCCTTCTTAAAAGAAGACTTGCATCATCAGAAGAACAGCCTTGATTCATCTCTATGGCAATCGGCAAATCTGAGCTCTTATTAATTTCTATTTTCATTGTTCCCTGCATCATGGATACTCATCATAAAATAAGAGTTTAACAAAAAAAAAAAAAGTAAACATCAAAAGCTAACAAACATGGCCACTGGCAGGTGCTTGTCGAAATTGAGAGTAAATGGAGGCTCAATACATAATTAAGGTAGTTTGGTCTTAATTAGAAGGCAAGTTTCTGCTCCTGTGGTATTAAGTGCCACTACACATTTGTACTTAGCACCAACACATTTTCTCATCATATACTTGTTCCAATATTTTGGAGAGAGAAATGACCTCAAATTGGCGTAAAAAATCCTGGAAATTGCGCATAGTTTGTCTCATATCAGCTTCTCTTTCTGTGTCAGACGACTTAATAGCAGCCACCACCTCCTCTGGGGTATGACCAATCCTTTTCTGGATAACCTATGATTACATGAACATATTTAAGGGGAAAAAATGGTAACGAAGTTTAAGTGAGATTGAATGATCTTGCTTAATTGAAGAATGTGAAGATAATTGGTTATAATTGCTTACATTGTGATCGATCTTGACCAGAGAAATGAGACTGCCATCATCGATATAAGCTTCAAGATCAAATTTGCCTTGAAACCCGAACTTTGACTTCACACCCGTTAAGAAACACTGAGTGCCAGAAAAAACAGGTCAGTTTCATTCTTTTAGTGTTTCATTTTTTGTTTAATTTATTCATTTTGAGGGGGGGGTGGACACCACAGGGAGTTGGGTACAAATAATTACCTAAAAAGGTAAAGTACAAAGTGTATTATCTCTCACCTTGATTCTTCCTCTAATGAAAGGCTCCGTTCGACTCTCCTCTGCATCCCATTGGGCCTGCAAAGAGCTCATATAAGTAAACGGAGAATTCTCTAATTCAACATCCTTAGCATCATCATTGGTAAAATCCATCAAAGTATCATTAGCTTCATCATCATTGGCCATGTCACTTCGTTGTGTTGCCATGCTTCTATCGCTGACATGTGAGTCCCCAGATGTCATCTGTTCTGAACCTCTCCAATTGTTGACAGGAGGTTCTTCATCAACCAACATGTCATTTTCTTCTATGGTACTACCTTTGAAACCGCTGGGTGGGGGGCCCTTACCATGCAGTTGTACCAGATCTCTTCTCCTGTGGCCAGTAGAAGGTTCTTCATTTACACTCGTTAAACTCTCCCCCATGACATTTGGGTTCCCACCACCCTGTAATTGTTCTGAAACCCTTTTTTGACTCATAAAAGTTTCTTCATTCATAAATGAAGGTTCATGTGAACAATTAATGGAACTTCCAGCACTGACATGTGGGCCCCGAGTGTGCATTTGTTCTGAGTCTCTACTCTGGTTGAACAATGAAGATTCTTCATGCGAGTTATCAACCTCTTCCATGGTGATTTCTTGCATTTGGTTTGGTCTTATATTGGGGTTAGTACTTCTCGCATCAATGCTAACTTCAGATGCTGTAGCTGGAGAATGAGCGGCAAAAAGTGGAATTCAGGATCTGGTTAATCATTTTATTTGGTGTTTACTTTCAGAACTAAGAAATGATAGGACTGAATTTAATAAGTTTTGAGGCATGATTTCACAAATTATGGATTGCTAAGACAAAATAAAGCTGGATTGGGCCAAAATTTAGGTCAATGGACCTTTGGAGGAACATTTACGGCAGAAACTTATTGTTATATTAAGTACCTGCAGAAGTACTCGCAGAAGCTTATTGTTCTATCAACCAGTACAATATCAACACATACCAGTATTGAGCTGACTATTTCAGTACTGATATGGGATGTAATTTTCAGTAGAGGCACAGACTTAAAGAATCATAGTAGAGGTGTAACTGGTAAAAGTACGAGCATGAAGATGCAAATCAAGTTATAATAAGCATCCTTACTGGGTCGAGCAAGTTGAGCTGAATTACTTCTCTGGGGTGCTGGAACTGAAGTAGCATTTCTTTCTGTGAAATCATCTGTTATACCAGTACCAATGTTAGCAGACCAAGCAGCAAGAGAAGCCCGTCTAGATAAAGGTATTCCACCTTGTTTTCTGCAACAGAAGAAGCAATGCCAACCAATAAGTACTAGAGAAATTGTAATAAGCCTGTTTAAGTCAAAAGTTAGCCAAGATAAACTCAATCAGTCAATGAATTTCATCATCGATTTAATTCAATATTGCATCAGAGGTACCTCATTGTGCAATTAAGCTTCAGTTAACCCTGAATTGAACCCAACATAAACTCAATTTATTTTGTAAAAATGAGTACAAAACAAGGTAAGATATAGAAAAGGAACAAAAAAATGGGAGAGTTGAAGCTGGAATATTAGCCCTTTTATATACCACAAGCAAACACATTTAAAAAGGCATAAATTATGACTCACAACACAAGTAAGACAAGTATGGACCTTGAGAGATGCAGAACATAAAGAGGAGGGATTCAATGCCAAAGATTTTGGTGCCAATAAAATTAGATCCTGAATAACTAAATTTTTGAACTTTCAACTAACAAAACTATTGATTGAATATATTAAACATACCACACAATATATACACTACACGCAAACAAAGTCACATCATTTCAACTTTATTTCAATATGCACCAAGTGCCAACAAAATGAACGACCCCAAAGTTGGGAATTTATGGCACCTATTGATGGCTAATTGGCTATTGAAAGAGGGTCAAAATCCTACTATTTTATAAATGCATGTAATTGAGATGATACAACATACATCCTTTAAATTTGTTATATAAGCACAAATCAAAGGGTTGGGATCATTTGGCACCAATGACCATTCACATTGGATCCCTCCTTTACAGTAAAATGTTACACCTTGTACCACGTGGAGGCTTGTTGACTTCAGAAATGAATCTCTGACGAGCTTGATCTAAATCATCCACCAGCCCTCCTAGAAAGCTTATAATTTCTGGTACCAGCATAAGAAGCCCCCTTCTGACTTGCACATTCCTAACTACAATCTACAATCTCATATTAAATCATGTTTCAGGAAAATGGTAAATGTTGAGTGCTGGTCGACCAAAATGCTGACTTCTTGATTTGTTTAAAACTGCATAAAGTATGCTTGATTCAACTGAAGTCAACTGATATAAAATCGCATGGTGACAACTGAAGTTTTAGAGGTGATGACTAGTTTGTTTTAAACGAAAATTGACTGTCAAGTGGGGTAAACTCTTAATTGACTGCACTAACTTACAGATAATTTAAGCCTAACAAGGTCAAACTGGGTCATCTGCACAACATATATTTATAAATGTTAAACTAATACTTTGTGGGTAAAGATCTGAAACCATGGTGCCAGTGCAGGTTCTGTACCCTGGTACATAATACAAAAATTCTAGAAATGACCTTAAAACCAGAGGGAGCAAGAACTTCAAGCTCTTTGATTGGTCTATACTCAATGCCAAAAACGTGTTGGAATCCATCTGTCATGGATAGCTTGAGGCACCTTTTGGGGCCTGCAGGAACATTTTGATATCTCTCTTTAATTGGAGCTGAGATGTTCACCACCTCATCAACCTAGTTAAAATTTCAAAATTAAAAATGATTCAGAAATAAGCTAAAGATAGGTTATGTTGGTTTAGAAATTATTTTACTCATGATTTGAATTCATAAGACTATGTATACACACACACACATATACATATATACATATATGGTTTTGGACCCTTTTGTTATGGGAAATTCCATCATTTTTAAGATGTGAAATGACATATATTATTGTTTTATTTAACTTGACATCACTCGTGGTATAATTGTGAGAGAATTGTACATATCGATAACTAATACCATATGTAAAGTGTTCTTAGACTTGAAAACTCTATTAAGACCATATTTAATTACCTATGAATGGCTAAGTATCCAAGTCCTCTATTTAAGCAAAGGAGAATAAAATTGAAATGACAGAATGACATACTCTCTCTATGCTCTCTCTCAGACAACTATAATTTATCATAGTGACCTATTAGATTGGTTTATTCATCCAATTGCATGCTTGAAAGAAAAAGAAAAAACACTTGTCAGTAGCCCCCTTGAAGCTGTGACTGACAAGGAGCAAGTGCTCATCTCTGTGTCTAACATCTTTACCAGAGCATAGACCACACGTCCTCACACAGGAGGGAGATTGCAGATTTAGCTCAATGTGTCTCTGCATGTTAATTCCAGGCCACTTTAAAAAGCTACCTTATTTACACTACTTAAAATCATTTCATTTTATTGTTCAATTGTTATTTATCATACACTTCTCCTCAATGAATAATCAATTTTTCAAACAATTTCATCACAAACAGTAACACACGAATTAGAAAGAAAAAAAAAGAGAGATTTAGAGTTATAATTCTATAATATCCTGCGTTTTGCTCATGGCTTCCTGTGCTGCACACATACCAATAAGGTGATACAACAGTTTTCAAAAATGCAAGGATACAATACGTTTATTTATATGCATATTTTTATCATTTTTGATATACAATAATTTATAATATTCAAAGTATGATATAAGAAAGTTCGGGTAAAAAAAAAGAACTTATCTTAACCTTTACTGTTTAAAGCAACGTATCCATGGGGAATGTAGTACATGTTGGTCTCACATGCACAATGGCTAGAACATATACTCACCTACAGGTATCATTTAAAAGAAATGAGAGAGAGAGAGAAGAGAAAATCTTTGCAGTCCCAACTTGCAATGCTTTTAATCCACACAGTAGAAATATAAACAAGAGCACAACGGCTCCTATAAAAGCTAAGGGTCACCCTATGCAAAGAGGCACTCCCAGCACAGGGAGTCCATGTGAGACCTATTTTTGATGGCATCTCGTGTACTGATACGCGTATCTGCACGTATTAGTGACCGTATCTGGCAGTCAACATCATTAATTTATTCAGAAATGCTGGCTGGGTGTATTTAATGTGGGTGGCATATCCTGGTAACATAGATGGCTTGAAATTACATGAAAGATGGGACTTCCTTAAAAACCTAAACACGCTGGAGCAGTTATAAAACTTAATGAAAATTGAAAGAATATTTTACGGTAGTAAATAGCAAACCATTATCTCATATAATATAAATCTTTCCTTACAAACATGTGTTAAAAACTCCCTGCTACATGGGAACTACATATTTCCCACATAAACCTGACAGTTTTATCGAGCTGCATATACCTCCTTCTGATAACTTTACAGTTTATCGGACATGAAGTTTTACGTTCCAACAGAGTACGTAGTTTTCTTGTATGAAGCTAAACTTTATTCGAACAAATTTAAAAGAAATAATATATCTTTATCTTAGAACTGCTACAAATTTCCTGTCCTGAGATCGGACTTGAAGTTAAAACTAGTAAAATGAAATGGATCTAACCTGTAGCACAAAAGGACCATCAAGCTCGGCTTTGTGCATCATCCCAATATTCTCAGGCAACACACCAACTCCACATTCATTCAAATCAGTAAAAAGGAACTGCTCAAATATCTTCTTAGCCTTCGCACTGTCATCAAGTCTATCGTAAAAATGCATTGTACCAGAGATTCTGTCAGAGCACGCTTCAAGCCACTCGTGCCGAATGCATAGTCCCAGCCTCCGCAAGAATTGGTCGATTGGGGTAGTTCTAGAGTTTGAGTTTGAGTTTGCATTTTGCGTGTTGTTTGTGGAGGGATCGGGAGGTGAGGGGGTGGAGAATTCATCAGGGACTGTGGAGAAATCATCCTGGTCATCGTCAGAGATGTCGGGAGGCAGAGTAGGGCTAGGGTTAGCATTTGTAGGAGGAATAGGAGGCAATGAACTGGGAAGTCCGTCGTGGGAGGTCGTCGGGGCGGCGGCGGTCCCGCTGTCTTCTTCATCGTCGGAGAGGACGACACGATCAAGCCTTCGTCCCATTGGCGCTTTCTGTTTCGAAGGGTTTTGGTTGGGTATTTGGTTTTCCCTCCAACCGGTGCACCGCGGTGACTGTGATGTAATTTAGATATTATTAATTATATTATGAGCGTTGCATAAAAGCGTCTGTAGTCCAACGGTTAGGATAATTGCCTTCCAAGCAATAGACCCGGGTTCGACTCCCGGCAGACGCACTTTTACTTTTTCCTTCACTTTGTTTAAGTTGATAGAATTAAAAGTAGGATCCTTTTACTTTTTCCTTCACTTTTTTTAAGTTGATAGAATTAAAAGTAGGATCCGCATCTGCTGCGATTCTTCGCTCTTAAACAGTAACATACGATTTCTGTTTTTTCAAATCCAACTGTTTAATTGTTTCGAGATCCGTGCAAAAAAAAATTAGCTGCTTTGAGATACGTGCACGAAATTATTGGACGACCAGATTTGAAAACGCAGGGATTTTAGAGTTACCGCGGGTTTGACTCCCGGCAGACGCACTTTTACTTTTTCCTTCACTTTTTTTAAGTTGATAGAATTAAAAGTAGGATCTGAATCTGCTGCGATTCTTCGCTCATAAACAGTAACCTACGATTTCTGTTTTTCCAAATCCAACTGTTGAATTGTTTCGAGATTCGTGCAAAGAAAAATCAGCTGCTTCGAGATATGTGCACGAAATTATTGGACGGCCAAATTTGAAAAAACGGGATTTTAGAGTTACGGTTCATCCTTTTAGGATCACAGCAGATGTGAATCCTTAAAAGTAAGATGGTGATTTCAGTCGTTCCACTTAAAGGATGTGGTTTGGAATTTTAACAGACGGGGAGCAGCTTTTGGGTCCGACTCAAACTGAGTTCGATGGATTTCATAACCGTCTGATATGCTTTAAGATCTGTGCATGTCGCTTTAATATTCGTGCACATTTGTTTTAAAATCTGTTAGCTTAGATCGGACGGTTATGAAACTCATCAAACTCAGTTTGAGTCCAATGGGCATCAGACCCAGGCTTCTCCCTTAACACACAAGGAGAAGGAAGAGGAAAAAAAAAAAGAGTTATGTTTATCTTCCTTCTAAATTTTAAATTTTAAATTTTCTTAGGTAAAGAAAGATAAATGAAATAAACAGAAACAAATTCTCGATTTATTTTTAAGAAAATTTGTATCCTCTCAATTTGAAGAATCAACAATTTCAGATTTTGTTTCTCTTCTCTGATAATAAGTTTCATTCAAAATCTACAGGGATATAGAAACATAATTGTGCGCAAAACACGCGATCGGAAGTGGAAATAAAAAAAAAACAATAATATACTTGACATAATTTAAAGCACATACGAAAATTCAAGGGATATCGCTGAAATAGTACAGATTTGACAAAAAATTATTATTGTTAGTATGGAGTATGGAGGAGAATTTTTATAAATATACAAAATCTAAAATTAATTTAACAATCTATACAATTTTTATATTAATTTACAAATCTATCCAAACCGTTGACACTGTCAGCGGTTTCAGAAGCCAACCGCTCACACAGTCAGCGGTTTCAGACAGCTATAACCGCTCACACTGTCAGCGGTTTAAGCAAAGCACGATTTTTGATGTTTTATGCACACTTTTTGAAATAGCGAACGACTCAGATTAAAACATTGTTTGTAATCATTACAGAGTTGCGCAGTTTCATCCGAATTGAATTTAATATAATTTTTCATTTAATTATTTTATTTAATTAGAAAATATTATAATTTATTTATTTTTTCTATTAAAATATTAGAAATACTTTTATATATTTTTTTAAATTAAATAGAATACCATATAATTTGATTTATTAGAAAGACATAAACAAATAACCCAGATCAATATTTTTCAGATCGGATTTTTCATGGCTGTAAGAAAAATTAAAATATTTCTTTGTGTGCTATTAGAAAAAAAATAAAAATGATTTGAATATGAATTATTGATCCCGGTTCAAAAGTTACTTCTAGGTAAATACAAAAAATATTATGATCTTTCTATTTTTAAAAAAATAAAAGTTTAACAAAAATATCTAACATTAAATTTTTATTAAATGTTAGATATTTTTGTTAAACTTTTCTTGTTAGTATGGACTGGAGTATGGACGAGGTCCTCTAAATTTTCATTTCCTCTCTACAACTTTTGCTACCCTCGCACCTTGTGCTTTTATTTAACTGCAACTTTAATTTGTACGGTTTTAGGACAAAAAAATTTTAGGATCAATATATTCAATTGCAGAGTAAAGATAATAAGAACTAAATTATTTAGTCTGTGTTACTTTTCATATTTTACATCTCAAATTTGATTATTTAAGTCGTGATTTAAAGTAATTCATCTAGAAAAATAAAATGTAAGAAAACAAACATTTTTCCTATAATAATAGGTCTCACCTACAATAGAAGTAAAGATGGAATAAGTTAATCTACGAATTAACTCATTCTTACTCCTAATGTATTTCTCGTTTAGCAGCTGAATAAGAGATTTATTGCAATAAATCTACTAATACATAAACTGGTAAAGTCTATGAATTTAAACTAATTGATTAATGATTATAAATGTTTTAAAAGTGAATGCCATCGAATTATTTACCGATTATAAAATTCCAATCTTAAATCATATCCTTTTCTGCTATTTTAGAACAAAATATTTGCCGATCACGAACTTCAGTCTTACATAATTTATTTTCTACTTTTTTATTTTATTGAATTCTAATTAAATTCGTTTCCAACCAGAGCCTACTAATAGGCTCAGTTGCTGAGAAGCAAAACCAAAATATATTTATTGAAGTTACAAACATGAGGTCGTCAGCTGATTCAGAACATCAGTTTCCTTTCTCCAAATTCTGGTAAATAAAAAAACTTCAGCGTTTGTAAAGCAGTTGTGAATAAATCAAACTTTTGGACAATTAGTTGGACCAGCCTACAGAGTACAGACCTTGATCTGTATATTGTGCATTTTAAAAATTTTGAAATTGAGTTCGTATAATTCAATTCGAAATTAATTCAAACCAAACTAAGTTCAAAGTTAATTCAAACCAAACTCAAACTGGGGTAAGTTTGATTCGGTTCAATTCGTTTGCAGCCCTAATAGCAACACTAATAAAGCATGATTTCTACAAATTGACAGATCTAAGGTCACCAGGCTTTCTCCACCACAGATTGGACAGTTAATTACAAACTAGTTATAAATTTGAAACCAATTATAGGTTAAATTATAAATTTATTAAAACCCGAACTATTGATCAAGTTCCGTCTTCCGATTAAGTTAACTAGAGTAATTAAGTTTGCAAACCAGCCACCTCAGACCCAAATAACATGGTCTGAAAAATTCACTCTATAGCAAAGAGGTCCAAATGGGTGCATGACAAAAATATATTCCCTATGCTACCTGAGTAAGCATTCTGGTAACTAAGCAACAGGGAGCTCGCCACACTCGCTGATGAAGACTTTCTTCTTGGGGCGGTCCCCTCTGTCAGTCTCTTGAGACTCGATCATCTTGACTACATCCATTCCTTCTATTACCTGGCCAAACACCACGTGCCTCTGATCCAACCATGGTGTCTAGCAAAGAAAACAAGAATTAGCAATAAAGACCAGTATCAAGATACAGCTGAACAACCTTCCAAGAAAATCAACAGTTCCATGAATGCCTGTACAAAGATTCAAAACAATGCATAACCTTGCAAAACGATATACTTCACGTGCCCGCTCAAGAATATCAAGTGTACCCCTTATCTCCTAATTTGGTTTCTGTACCAAGTCTAAACATCCATTTTTCCCTGCTTGTGTAGACCTATATGGTAAAGAGAGATAATTGGCGCATCTTCTTCAGGTGAATTTCAAGGGCGGTCACGCGACTTTACCCTCGATTTGCATCTAGTCACTTAACTTGATTTACCAGATCTTAGTTGGTAAACTTTAAATTTTATCCAAGTTGGATTACTTTCTCTATTATAAATTACAATTACACACAAAATATAGAATAATCCTTCATATAATTGCATTATTTAATTATAACATGTAAATTTAATTGTTTTGTGGTAATGTCTAAGAAAAATATGGTTTGTACATAGAGTTTGAAATTCTTTATAAAATTATTAATCAAACAATGTTCTTAAATATATGTGAGATTATCCGCTTCATGCGGTGTATATGACACCTGAAAGTCTACATGGATGGTATTATTCCAGTGCCCGTGTAAGTGCCCCCCAGCAAAATCACCCTGACTGACACTGGCTTTCTAGAAGGGGGTGGCAATGGATCTGTCTGTGAGACCCACATTAAAACATCAAAGACTTGCTACCTCCTTGCACTTGCACTGATTGCGGCAAGGGGGAGAAAACACGTTCGGGGTTAAGTATAATATTCCTTATTCAATCCCCCAAGGGATAGGAATAGTATACATGATTAGAAACTAATTATTAGAAAGTTTAAAGTTTGCATCCAATTGGAATTTAAAATGGAGACTACGACCTGATATGGATAACAGGTCAGAGACCAAAATCAGATAAATGTAAAGTTGGGTAGATATTTACGCATACTCTTTTCATGTTCGACGGAGTTTTCTTTATATTATGTTTACAAAATATAGTTGCAGTTTTGATGTGTGAGATTTCCCAAAAAATGTCACCCTAAATTGGTAAACACACTGCAATGATGCTTAGTATGTACCCGACTAAAACAACCTACCTAGAGTACACTTTCTTTCAGATTTTGAATACTAACCAGCTTATAGTTGGTTTCATTTATTATTAGTTTATTACAACTCAAAGAGTAAATCAAGTACAATTGAAAAACATACGGTTAAAATGGAAAAGTGAATTGAACCAGAGGTTTAAACTTTAGGACCCAACTCTTTTCCAGCACCACACTGCACAATTGATGTCTAGTGGCCCTTAACTATGTCTAGTGGCACCATGCTGTACCAATAATGTTAATGTTTAGTGCATGTACCTTGACGGTGCAGATGAAAAATTGGCTTCCATTTGTGTTGGGTCCCGCATTAGCCATGCTGACAATACCGGGTCCAAGATGTGTCACTACAGTATTTAACAAAAAGAAAAAAAAGAAGGAAAAAGAGAAGCAAAGAAAAATGTCATTGTAACCAACCTAATTATTGAATTCCAAAAACTAAGATTTACCAAAAAGTCAACAGTGAATGCATACATTTGAAGTTTTCATCCTTAAAGGTACGCCCATATATGCTTTTCCCTCCAGTGCCCTGAAATCAATAAACATTTCCAACTATCGCAGTCAACGATTGCGAACTGGTTCTGCATCTTGTTCAGTGCCATTCTTGTGCAAAACCACATTTGCAGGTTAATTAAGCTTTAAAGTTTAAACAGTTGATCAGTGATAACTGAAACATTTCCAACTATCGCAGTCAATGATTGCGAACTGGTTTTGCATCTTGTTCAGTGCCATTCTTGTACAAGACCTCATTTGCAGGTTAATTAAGCTTTAAAGTTTAAACAGTTGATCAGTGATAACTGAAAATTAAGTATCATGAATTCACGATAAGGTCAATAATACCAAAGGAAAAAAGAAAAAACCAAAGCTTAACCATACAGGACCGTACTAGCCAAATAGAGTTCAAACTGCCATCCTACCAAAAGAATATCATGCACAAGTACCTAAGGCAAAAACATCAACTCATCTGTACATAACTTTTTGAAACTAAGTATGAAAGAAAACATACATTTCCCTTGTCAAAATCTCCTCCTTGAATCATGAAATCTTTAATGACACGGTGGAAGAAGGATCCCTTATAGCCAAACCCCTTCTCTCCTGATTCAAGAAAATACAATATGAGAACAGTAAAACCAATTATAAAAGACAGAACAGAAGATTACAAAGAAAGAGGCGTTTAACTTCAAATATACCGTGATTCTGTTTCTGTTTCTGTTTCTGTTTCAATTAGGACCTGTACGAAATGTGATATATAACTTTAAATTTGTCATGTATCTGTTTTTCTGCTTTAATAATTAGAATAGTGCACTTGGAAAGCAAGAGTTTGATGATGCAAGTCAAGAATTTTACTACAGCGTAATCTTAGTTAGAGCATACCAGTGTAACATTAATAATTATTTGACTTTGCTTTAAATTGAACAAACTAAGAGTAAAACTTAAGGCTAAACATGGTTAAAGTGAGACTCGTTTGAGGAAAAATTGAGTTAAGAGAAAATGATGGCAATTAGCATGAGATGGTTTGGAGATCAACTCAAGCTAAAGGTCCAATTGATCATTTGAATTGAAGAAAAGCCTGCAATACAAAGACATGTTACCTGTGCAGAGGGCACGGAAATTCTCAGCAGTTTGGGGGACATCTTCACCATACAAACCAATCACAACTCTTCCAACTGGGGTCGTGTTTGCGAGACCCATACTTATGTCAAAGTACACCTTACTCGTTACCTTTGATTGCAACGGTGCTACCTGTTTAGCAGAAAATCTCAAAATCAGATTTAATTGAATTTAGATCAGATCCAATGTGATCAATTGCCCACCTGGTATTCGGAATCATCCAGATTATGCCCTGAATCATAATAAACTTGTTTATCTTGGATGCAACTCCGGAAATTATACCCCACGTCTATTATTAGATATGTTCCTAAATCAAAACCAAATTGCCAATGCAACTCCCATACAACTACAACACTAGATAGACCCCTAATAAGACAACTTAGACAACATTAAATTTGATAAGGTCTAATTAGGCAAATTTCAAATGGGGTTCTCCACCGGCAGTTGTTATTGCTACATGGTTTTCAGATATCTAGTTGGATACATTCCTCGCAACATCACATAAAATTTGTATGTAATAAACTATACCAAAACTGTAATTCATTGTAGATAATTAAGTTAGAAACAAATTCAATTGGATAACGATTAGATTAAATTTGTGCAATTTTTGGCATGGAGTTAAATACCACAAAATATAACTAATGGTGTCAGATACAGTTTTAATAGAAACTGGACCTAAATTATCAGTGTCGTTTACAACACCTTCAAAAATCTGAAGTTCCAAAACAAACTATGGATAAACTATATGTGCAAATTGTGCTTTGTTCCAAAATATACCCAAGGAAAGACGAAACTAAGAACCAATTTCGTCTTTGGCACTTCAAACTATGCATTTCTATTAGAATCTAAACTACAACCAACTATTACACAATGAAATGAAATCTCTGGGTCGAGAAGAATTTGATTCAGTAAGTAAGAATCACAACTCTGACTGACAGTTTCAATTTCAGAACTAATGAAATAGTCCGCAACTTGGAGCAAATATAACACTCTCACTTTAATTACAATGTATGTACATTATTTGTTATCAAGGATTGCAATTATTAAGCCAAAAAGTCGCTCCAAAAGCAATTTATGGCCCAAATATAAACCCTAAACCCGATATTCGTTCAAATACTTTTGAAGTATATAAGAAAAACGAGCTAGAGAACCTCAGCATCAGCACGAGGAGAGACCGTGCAGTGGGCCCTACTGAACCTCTTCCTAGCAGATGGAGAGGAGGAAATGGCGAGAAAAGGAGCAGACGAGGAAAAAGCTGGAGAAGAGAGAGCAATTCTCTGTTGCATGGAGGCGGGATTCACAGTGGAACCCACCAGGGAAGATTGTACGGTCACTCTCCTCACACCGGTGCCGATAGCTGGTCGCACACTGGCCTGTCACGATGAAACAGAGAAATGGAGAGAATCAGCACAACGAAATAAGAGAGCGATCCAATAGCTAGATTATCCAAATGCAAGTACAACGATAAAGAAAGATTGATTACGAGAGAAGCGAGAGAAGAGAGAGAAGTCGCCATTGCTGAGCAACAGGAGAGAGCGGAGAAGAAGATGCTAGACTCAGCTAGAGTAAGAGAGGAGGCGAACAGCAGTGCTACGGGATTTAGGGATAGAGATAATTTAAAGTGAGGTAGGTAATGGAGGCCTCCAGTCCAGTACTACGAAGAGAAGTTGGGCTCTTGGGCTGGAGACGCAGACGATAAAATAAGAGAGACTAAATTGTGCGACAGTTCTAGGCCACACTCGGCCCAATCCTTGTTTGCTAGAAATACTCAGAAAATCTTTTTATCGTCAAGCGATTTTCTAGCTATCATAAAAATAATTATTTTTTTATAAAATTATAAAATTCAGTTTTCAAGTAAAATACTATAGGAACAAAATTAAAAGGAAATTACACTAATTTATACTTCTGGATAAAATCTTTTTATCGTCTGTGTAGGTTTATACTTCCACTAACTCCGTTTGTGTAGTTTTTGCACAGTCTGTCTCAAGCCAGAATAAAGAAGAAGGGTTTACGATAAGACATAGCGAGCCAATAGTAAAAAAAACATCTTTATGAAAATGAACCCAATCAGTTGTTGTTGTTGTATTTATACTTGCTCTATTCTGGGTTCGGAGTGATAGTTCAATGCACTTTTTTTGGTGATTAGAACTACAAATTTTAAGGTCATGGAGCACTATTCGATTAAAACAAAATTTGAAACAAGTTGGATTCGTTGCACACTTGAATGCACAAGATAATGTCATCAAATTCAATAAAAAAAAATATTTGTTTTCTTATTTAAGATTTAGAATTAACTTAGTCTGAAATTGTTAAGAAGGAGAAAATTATCAATGACATTACATTGCTGAGAAAAATGGAAATGAAAGTGTGGAGCATTAGAGCGAAGTAGGACTCATGGACATATCGGGTCTATTTTGAGTTTGATGAGTTTCAATATTATCTGATTTGGTATAAGATCCATACAAACAAAAATTAAAGCAAGTTTGAACAAATATTAAGCAGAATATACAGATTTTAAAGCAAATCGGATGATTTTGGAATCCATTAAACCTAAAGTAGGTTTGATGCCCATCAAACCTACTCTCTAGCGGTGAATACTTGCAGGATTTCACAAATATTATAGTAGATGTACAGTTGCTTCTTGTTATTGGAATCAATATTATCTCCCGAATATTACATCACATCAATTATGTACAGTGTATACTGTAGATCTGTATTTTTATTTTTAAAGTTTAAACTGTCAATTCGAATAATTCGATATATTATCTGTATGAAAAAATATATTTTTAGATCAAATTGTACATTTTATATTTTTTTTATATTTTTCAAATATATAGAAATATCTTGATCTAGATATTACGGACCATCCGAAAATACTAACAAGTCAATGTGCGCTGTACCTATAAATATAGTACCGTCGAACTCTTAATTATTTCTTTAACACTTAAACGGCCACACCAAGTAATTTGCTGTAATCAAATAATATTCGATAACATGTTTAAAATATTAGTAAATATTGTGAAACATTTTTAGAGATTTTACAGTGCAACTATGAAACTACGTGACTACATGTTTTAAACTTTTAATTTATGTTGCTTTATTTAGTTTGAAAGGAATTCTGCGACGATTTAATCTGGAAGGCCCATCCGAGTATGTATAATCGCCGAAATTTTAATTAATACCATTTCAAAAAAAAAAAAATCAAATCACTAAAGTTGGAGAAATCCAAAACGATTCAAATATTGGGGTCCGTAGATTGATTTGGCGGACTCCAAATCTCCAATTTCAGTATATTACAGTGCAATTAATGATCTTTGGGATCTTCCAATTCAATCGGCGGATCTCCATTAATGGATCCGCTAGTTGAATTGGTGAGCCACACATTTTTTTAATTCTCCATAATTCATGGTTTTGTAGTGTGTGTGTGTATTTTAATTATGGTATAAATAAAAATTTCAGGTATAATCGTTACTAAAAAAATGAAACAATATCATATTAAATGTTCAATTAGTATGTGTTTTCCAATTGCAAACAAGCTATTTAAAAGGCATTCGTTTTGCAAAATATATTTTTTTAACAGTTGGTCAATTTGACGGAGTAACATGAAGTAAATTCATACATACCTAATGCTATCAATCTTACAATAGATATCTAATATCAAGGTTTTTTTTATGTAACATACAATTATTATCCAACGATAAATCAAGTTACACATGCATCCAATTCTCATATACGATGCATTTTCATGATATTTCGGGGGGGGTCAAACACTAAACGAGCCAAGAAATAAAAAAATGTCAATAGTATTAAAAATATATTCAATACTAGACTCAGTTAAGTTACGCTCGTATCCATGAAGCAAATTTAAAATTATCCCATGTAATATTTACTACAGAGGAAAAATAAATTTGGATACTTAGTAATCGGGGTTTGGGTTTAAACACTAAACGTTTATAATGTTGTAATATTCGTAACCGAGTCTCACGTGTCGTCCGAGGCGAATTTTTTGTCTCTGAGTCACCGGTGCTTGGGGTTCAAACACTTAAACGTTATTTAAATGTTTAAACTCGTCTTGGTCTCACGTGTCAGTCGCACTGGTGCTGGTGCAGGTAATCTCCTTCCAATATTCAGAGGCTAACCACTAACAGTCATTCAAACAGGCTGAGACCAGGCTGTATAAATGTTCGTGTGGCGGACTTTTACATTAGATAATTATTACTTCAATACATTTGCGGCACAAAGAAAGATACATTAGATCCATACAAAACTCACAATACAATACATGAATACAATGTGCTCCACTCAGCTACGAGTCTACGACGCATGTGGTTTTTATCTGTGAAGAATACAGAACGAATCGCTTATGACTCACCTAATTCCCTCTGCGGATAACTCGCCACATCTTTGTCACTTGAATTATTTCCATGGAATTAATATGTTAGCAACCAAAATATATGCGAGTGCGTATCCTCGGAATTCGCATCCTCTGAGATATCTCAATGGTTCAAATACGCTCTGCACGAATCTCAAAGCTCAAATAATACTGCCCTCCAACGTTCCCCGAAATAGGCACCGGACACGTCGGTCACGCAAAAACACTCGTATCCTCATAGAGTCTCATATTTGACTTGAGAGTAGGTGTGATACTCATCGGATCTACTTTCATTCGACAGATTCAATCACCGTTTAACATATTTTAAAATTAATGTAAAATGTTTTAAATTTTGTACGGTTTTGTTTTAATTTTCGTGCGCACAGATATTAAGATGAATCATATGGTCATGGAGCTTGTTAAATCTAATAGTAGGTCCGATGGGTATCGGACCCACTCCGTTCTCCTCATATTTTGCGTGACTAATGTGTATGGTGTCTATTCGAGGATAGCTCAGGGGCCAATATTATTTGAGCTTTGAGGTTCATGCAGAGCGTATCTTAACGGTTGCGATTTTCAAAAAAGTCACACAAAATATGAGATATCTCAGAGGATGCCAATCAATATATACAACATGGATTACACATTTACAGAAGAAGCAGAATCGGATTTTCAGATTATAAAAGTTAAACGTAAATGAGTTTCAAGTAAATAAAAGTTTCCAAATTGGAGTAAATTTCACACTATTTATAATATTTTATCTTAAATTTTATTACAAGTAAAATATAAATATAAAAAATTTGAAAATAAATGATATAACCGAAATTCGCCTCTGGATTACACTCTCCTAGCCGAATTAGCATCTTTTGAGTATTTTTTTAAATCTCAACCGTTAAGATAAGTTCTGCACAAATCTAAAAGCACAAATAATATTGGCTCCTGCGCTATCCTCGAATAGACACCGTAACTGTCCGGGATTTTTATTAATCGAAATAAAATAAAATAAATATCGAAAAGGGAAAACGAATCTGATTTTTTTCGAAAAGTAATAAGGCCGGAGTAATTATCAACGTCCCTCAGGGACGGAATAAACAACGACGTCCGTGTTAATTGAAATCTCCCCCGTATTAGTCCTTAATCCAAACAAACAAAATTTCAGGGACGTGATAAGCAACAACGTCCGTGAACAGTGACCAAAAAAAAAAAAAATCAGGGACGGATTTGTCATTAACGTCCATGAACAGTGTTTAAAAAAAAAAAAAAAACTTATATTTGATTTTGGTTAAATAAAAATATTAGAAAAATTATATTTACTAAATTATGTTTCAAATGACTTAGTAGTTAGATTAGTGTCATTTTTTTTAATGGAGTTCTCAAAAAAAAAAATTAAGTTTTTCGAAAACACATAATTTAGTCATTTGATGTAATGGAGTTCTCAATAAATTAAATTAAAAAAATATGTCTATGTTATCGGACACATAGATAGTCTACCAATTAAATTCAAATTTAATGCAATTAACTATTGATTAATAATGTATCAAGATCAGCGATATAGAATTTCAAGTTATTTGATGTAGCCAAAACATAAATCAAATCCCATCATATTTATAGACATGATATCAAATATAATTTTTTTTATTTAACCAAAATCAAACCTAAGTTTTTTTTTTATTGAGAACTCCATTACATCAAATGACTAAATTATGTTTTTTCGAAAAACTTAAAAAAAATTTTGAGAACTCCATTAAAAAAAATGACACTAATCTAGTCATTTGAAAAATAAATTATTGTTTTTTAGTTAAAAATAAATCATTTTTTTATAGTTGAAACATAATTTAGTAAATATAATTTTTCTAATTTTTTTTATTTAACCAAAAAAAACTTAGGTTTGATTTTGGTTAAATAAAAAAAATTATATTTGATATTATGTCTATAAATATGATGGGATTTGATTTATGTTTTAGCTACATCAAATAACTTGAAATTCTATATCGCTGATCTTGATACATTATTAATCAATAGTTAATTGCATTAAATTTGAATTTAATTGGTAGTCTATCTATGTGTCCGATAACATAGACATATTTTTTTAATTTAATTTATTGAGAACTCCATTACATCAAATGACTAAATTATGTTTTTTCGAAAAACTTAATTTTTTTTTTTGAGAACTCCATTAAAAAAAATGTACTAATCTAATCACTAATCTAGTCATTTGAAACATAATTTAGTAAATATAATTTTTCTAATTTTTTTATTTAGCCAAAATCAAATAGAAGTTTTTTTTTTTTTTTTAACACTGTTCATGGACGTTAATGACAAGTCCGTCCATGAATTTTTTTTTTTTTTGTCACTGTTCACGGACGTTGTTGTTTATCACGTCCCTGAAATTTTGTTTGTTTGGATTTTGGATTAAGGACTAATACGGAGAGATTTCAATTAACACGGACGTCGTTCTTTATTCCGTTCCTGAGGGACGTCGTTGATAATTACTCCGGCCTTATTACTTTTCAAAAAAAATCAGATTCGTTCCCTTTTTTTATATTTATTTTATTTTATTTCGATTAATAAAAATCCCGGCCGTAACCGTCGGTCATGTCAAAAGTTGAGATATCTCAGAGGATAAATATACGCACCACTTTTAGCCGCCACAAACTAACTTTGCCTTAAAAAGAATAATAAGTTTATGAGCATGCTCATGAGTACGTCATTTTATGACAGAATAGCGAAGAAATATACTCGTAAACATTTGAATGAAAGTGAAACTTTAACTGCAAAATTTCAATTTTAATTTATTTAAAAAAATTACAATTCAAATATTCCAATCTATTTTTTTTTTCTCGAGCTGAAAAGTCCCAATAATAATAATAGAGCCGGTCTTTTTCACAGACAGCAACAGTGCAACACAATCTACGTACCTCTGATGATATTTAGATAAGGAATCTAGAAAGCATGGCACACGATTGCACACAACACTCAGAACTCAGAAACCCCGGATAGCACGGGAGAGGAGGGTGTCCGATGCCCATCGGACCAGAGTCTGTTCGATGGGTGGGTGTCCGATACCGTTCGATTTACTTCAAAATCTGTGCGCATCATTTTAATATCTATGCTGTTTGCTTTAATATACGTGTGCACATATCTTGAAGTAGATCGGACAGTATCGGACACCCATCAAACACTATTTTGGTCCGATGGGCATCGGATAGCACGGATCCGGGGTTGCTCGGTCCGGGTCCACGAATTGGTTTGGGTAGATACAAGTCAAATCCGGACTGGTTTTTTTTTTTTTTGCTTTTTTTTTTTTCTTTTTTTTCGTTTTCTTTAAAAAAATTTCCTTTTTAAACCAATAAAATATAAATTAAAATTCATGTCACCATTTGAACTCAACAATTTTTGTTATAATAAAATATAAATCAAAATTACGAATTATTTTAAAATAATGTAATTTTTATTCATTACGTACATCATACTATATTGTTAACATTATTACATTTAGCTACTTATTGTAATTTTTATAATGCTGTAATAATATCTTTATTTGTATCACAATTACCTTATGATAAAAATATACTAGTAATAATAATAATAATAATAATAATAATAATAATAATAATAATAGAGCCGTTGTTTTCACAGACAGCGACATAATCTACGTCCGTCTGAATCTCTGATGATATTTAGATAAGGGATCTAGAAAGCATGGCATGCGATTGAACACAACAGTCAGAACTCAGAACCTAGGATTGATCCCCCAGTTGCTTTCCCTCTATCAACCTTATCCGCCAACCGCCAACAACAAATATTCTCTCCATTTCCTTTCGGCAACTTCACCGCCATTATTACACGGAATAAGATTTGGTGCTATATGGACCGTACACCGTCCAAAACCTCTAAAAATTATATGATTAAAGTCCAAACAGTCGATCCGAACCGTTCAACATGATTTTCGTATTAAAATGTGCTCAGAAACTAAATTTTATATATTTTTTTAAATTGTTTACTAGTTTTTTAGATACCTACAAAATTACTGTTTTTGAACCGTTCATAAACAGTGATGTTGTACGTATCTAAAAAATAGTAAACAATTTTCAAAAAATATAAAATTTGGTCTCTGAGCACATTTTAATATGGAAATCATACTGAGTGGTTCGGATCGACTGTTCGGACTTTAATCGTATGATTTTTAGAGAGTTTGGATGGTGTCTGATCCAAAGCCATTTGGACCAAATCTTATCCCTTATTACACACACCTGATCGAGAACAATAATACACACACGTGGGCGTAGGGGTGTTCAAACGATCGGTTTGGTTGAACCGAACTAAAATAACCAAATCAAACTTTTCTTCGGTTTTCAAAAAAAGAACTGAACCGAACCGATTAAACTTATAAATCGATTAAGAACCGAACCGAATAAACCAGAGTTAATTTCGGTTTGTTCGGTTCAAACCGAAGTAAACTTATTGGTGTCATTATTAACAAAGATTACACATGTTTATACACAAGTTGTTCAATTCCATACAAAATATGTAGATGTTCTAAAATATTTAAATTAAAATGAAAGAAATGAAGCAATGATTAAACCAAACAAAATATAAATCATACTTGAACTAATATAATTCGGTCGGTTCGGTTTAGTCGGTTTTGAGAAGTATAGACCAAACCGAAATAATTTAAAAATTCAACCTAACCGATCCATTTAAACTGAAAAAACGAATCATTTAAACTGAATTTTTTTTAATTTGGTTGAAAACTGAACAAATTGAACCATTTGAACACCCCTACGTGGTCGTAGCTCATTTTTTGGATTAAGTAGAATATATTTCGGATGAACTGGAGAGGATCTGAACCTCTTATCCGGGGCCGTATATATTGACCATTCTGTTTTCCTGTTTTGTAGCGCCTTAAACCACAAAACGAGCCATTTGTGAGGGACCTAAAAGTTTGAACCAATTTGTAGCCTTATCCAAATTCGGATCATTTGTAATTTGCATGGTTGGTTCAGTGAGAAACACAGATTAGGAATATCCTCCATTAGATTCTCTAAATCTGATTCGAATCAGACCATTGGACATGGTATCGGATTCCTCTGTAGTTGAGAACGCAATGTGTGTATGCCATTTCATGTCGTTTAAAACGGGTGCGTATCCTCTGAGATATCTCAATTTTTGCGTGACCTACGTGTCCGGTGCCTATTCGGGGGAACGTAGGGGCATTATTATTTGAGCTTTGAGATTCGTGCAGAACGTATTTTAACGATTGAGATATTCCAAAAAGTCACGCAAAGTTTGAGATATCTCAGAGGATGTGAATTCGTTTAAAACACAGGGTACACAACAGGGCGTGTGCTTATCTGCGATTCTAAAAGGATAAAAAGTAATTTTAAAATTTCTATTTATTCAAATTTAACCGTTTAATAATTTTTGTGTACGTATCTCAAACAACTGTTTTTTTTTGCACAAATCTCAAAATAATTCAACAGTTGGATTTGAAAACGTAGGGATTATAGGATACTGTTCATGAGTAAAGAATCGCAGCATATTCGGATCCGCTTATCACATGGTGTGTCCAGAAAATTTTAAATTTATCATACCTCAAAAGTTGATAAACAGAAAAATTACGAATTATGTAGAATTTAATATCTACTACGGACGTAATAAAATTGCATCCAACAATTCACTAGAGATTTGAATAGATTTTTTTATTAATTTTTGAAAATAGATGGAGCAACTTATAATTTGAATGTACCAAACGGAACATCAAATAAAATAGATAAAATATCTTATAATTTAGATGTAGTAAAAGTATTACAAAATATTTTTCAGGCATGATTTTTTACGGCTGTAGGAAAAATTAAACTATTTCTTAATGTGTTACTGCAAAAAAACAAAAAGTTTTGAATTCGAGTTATTGACCCCTGGTTCAAAAATCACTTCTGGGTATATAAAAAAAGTATCGTGGTCCTAGTGCATTCAAATTCTAAGGTACTCCAATTATTTTTCTAGAAGTGATTTTAGGAATAATGCAATAATTTGCTTAAATAATTTGCAATCCCTCCTCTTAAATTCCAAATTCCAATTCCTCCTCTTAAATCCACAAATTTATAAATTGTATTTATTTGCATTATAATTTGCTTAAATAATGCAAATAAATGCAATTTATAATCTATTAAGATGATTAAATTTATTATTTTTTTATCCATATTACCTCATAACCATTCTCGTTTGTTCGATTCAGTTTTTTCCTCCTACTTTATTTTAATAGAAGGATTCGTATTTTTTTTTTCTAACTTCTTTGTCCTCGAATAAAAAACCTCATCTTTTCATATATCTAAAATGTAATGGAACTTCTAAAATAATGCAGTTTTTGTGCTTCTCCATAATCATTCTTACGCATTAATCATTTTACCTTTTTACTATACAGATTTTTTTTTTTTATCATTTTAAAGAGATATTTATTTATGCGAAGAGTTTGCACAGAATGTGAGTTATCTTGTATAAAAATAGTCTCATTTAAAAAATCCATTTTTGTATAAAAAATTTCTTTGGAACGAAGTTTGAGAAACAACTCTAGTAATATTATAAAAATAAAGAATTAATTGCAAGGGAGAGAAACTTCTATTTTTATTTTTTTCTTCTTATTTTCTATTTCTAATGAATTTTATAATAAAATTATACCAAAATCAACAAAGTAAATATTTTATGAGAGAAACTTAATATTAAAATCAACATTCTACAAAAAGAAATACCAAAATTTAGTATGTGAAATTTGAACTCTTAAATCTTCGCAATCACAAAGTAAACTTCTGACAATTAAACTACAAGTACACATTTAATATTTTATGAGAGAAACTTAATCATATAATTTAAAAAAAAATCAATTAAATTTCAATATAGATAATTAAAAATTATAAAAATGACTAAACACCTCTATGATTGAGACTTGCCCTTTTAATTATAAAAATGACTAAACACCTCTATGATTGAGACTTGCCCTTGCATTTGTTGCTTATTAATTTTGAAGTATAAGAGCCTATGCTGAAAAAAAAAAAAAGGATAAACAACACATAAAACTGGTAATTAATAAATAAATAAAGGTACATTGCAAGTATGAAAATATCTTCACTCATTTGACATTTCTATCAGATGTAGACAGGTAGAGTTGGACCACTTCTTATATTTAATAATCTACAAGAAACCAGCTTCCAATTAGAAGTCAGGTCAGATTGTCAAATATTTAATAAGATCTATAATGCTCCTTAAATATACAAAATGTACAATTCTGATTAACAGGATCTGGTTTGGTGATAATCATAACCATAGTGACAAATTAATAGTTCGGATTTGATGCAGTGAGATCAAAAGTTTGTGATTCGGATATAATTCTAAGAAATGTAAAATTTGGTTTGCAAGTACATATTCATATGGAGATCATGTTGAAAGGTTCAGATCGGTCGTTAGGATTTTGAAAACTCAAATATTGAGCCGTTGCGCGGAGGACCTCTATGCTACGGGTAGCACCTTAGCCAACTCCTATATATAGTAGGTTTAAAATGCATTATTGATCAAATATTCAAATTATACTTCACATCTTTATTTCTGTTTTTAAAGTCTGCACATTCAATTCGAACCACTCAACATGATCTTCTTATTAAAATGTGCTTGAAGACATATTTTATAGTTTTTTTGAAACTTTTTACTATTTTTTTTAGATATACACAAAATCATTGTTTTGAATTGTAAAGAATCTTTTGAAAATAGTGTTTTTGTATATATCTAAAAAAAACTAAACAAATTCAAAAAAAATTTAAAATTTAATCTCCAAATACATTATAATATATATGAAATTATAATATATATGAAAAACATATTGTGCAATTTGAATTGACTAATCAAACTTAAAAAACAAAAAAATAAAATATAATTAAAATACAAAATCAATAATACATTTTAACCCTAATCGTAAACTCCTATATATAATATCCTTGCGATATTATTATTTTCTTAAACAGGATCCAATTTTGATTTTTTTTTTCTTCTTCCAATTGTTTTTTGTTTCCTGCCAGGGATATTATATGGCCTAAATTATGTAACTAAAAGTGTTGCGGCTACAAAAAGACTAAGCTATTAATATGCACAAGACTTCAACATGTACCATTCTATATGAAAAACAACATCTTAGCTACTTGTATTAAGCTAAATAAGCAACACTTAAAGGTTAAGAAAGCTACAACAGAAGTTGAAAATTCATCAGTGCGGAGATATTTTTAGTTTAGCAAGCGACAGGCATATATGGCTGGATTTAATAATTTGCAAGTGACTGGATAAACCATAACTGATAGGTATATAAACACTTGCGATAATTTTAGCATGCCTGCACGTGCTGGTTAAGTGGAAATGTTCCTAGACCTATCATCCGATGGTGACCTAATTTTGATTTAGGATTTTACAAGAAAAATCCAAGTATATATGGTCAATACTCCGCCTATAAAACTATAGACAGTGGCAGGGCCAGTGTAATAAAATGCGATTTATGCGGCCGTACATGCGTATTTGGTTGTAATCCGTATAGAAATCTATATATTGTTAATATATGTGGTTTTGCATATTCGACCACATATTCGGCCGCATATTACAACATATATATTATTTGTATGATATCGAATATTATCGCATACTGTATATTACTGCATATTACATTATTACTGTTGGTCCCAAAGGCACTTAGAGAGAGTGAATAGGACCTTTTTAAACTTTTTAACTAAGTTGCAAGTCCGTAATGTGTTTTTAGTTAACATTGGCGGAAACTAAGATAAATTGGTTCTAAACATCGATATGTAATAAATAAAGTAAAGAGTAGAGTTTAGAGACACTTGACACAAGAGTTGTTTATGGAGTTTAGCACTAACGTCTACGTCTCCGGGGCACCGCGACCTTCGAGTAGATGGCATGCCTTTCTTTATCCAATGATAAATGATTACAAGTTGGAACTGGTGACCCCTTACACCTTCTAAGTATCACACAGCCCGGAGCACGATATCGGCTCAACGAGCGCTATAGCTTCGCAAGGTGAGTCATAAGACTCAAAAGTAGAAAAGGTAGATCACGCATGATCACTCTAAGAGTAGGTTGTATTGATTGAATAAGCTTGAGATTGATTGAATATATTGAAGTTGAGGTGCACAAGCTATAACGGTATTTTCTAGATATGAAAATATGAAATATTGAAGTTTGTGGCGGCTAGAGTGATTGTCCAAATCTAGACCATGTTTCTATTTATAGAGAGCTGAGAAGATAGAAGTAATTCGGCCCTACCGTTTCAACGGTCCCATAACCGTTACAATGGTCCTCCAACGATGAACATACCATTATAACGGTCCGAACCACGGTAATCTCTATTTGGTTGTCGTTGCACTCCAGTCCAATTCAAATTATACCGGCGTGACATCGGTAGCGTATTTTATTTATTCCGTTGTAACGGTTTTTAAATCGTTACAATGGTAGACCTTATTTATTTCATTCTCAAGCTTATTTTACCAATATTACAGATTTGATGTCATTAATCTTGAGATGGTCTTCCAGTATCCAATTTCTTGCACTTCATGACCAAATCCTTGATATTGATAGCAGTTTAATATTTCATCCTTGATGTGTAATTCTTCAATCTTTCATTGTCATGAACCTACATAATATCTCAAGACAAGCAAACTGTAAAATTCAAATTTTTATATGTTTTGCAAATCTAGTCAAACATATAAGTAGATTATGGCACAATCCAACAATTACAGCTTACTTGTTTATATATATATATATATATATATATATATATATTCTCATTTTAAAATCCGTACATATATGATGTAGTCGTATACCGTATATGCGGTATGCAGTGGCCTTCTGCATATACCGCATAGAAATCACATTTAATAACATTGTACATACAAAGAAAAGGCACACTAAAAAAATCATGAAATATACATGCTTTATCCAAAGAAAAACATTTTCCCGAAGATTTAGGATAAAAAATATTAATTGCACAAGAAATTAAACTAGCTATAGAGCATTTATTGAAACACTAAATGTTGGATCACTAATTTAGTGGTGGATTTATATGTAAATAATACGAGTTGCAAAATATTGGATAATTCAAATTAAAATAAGAGTTTGGCTAAAGTTTAAATAATTTAATTTTATTGTATCTGGTAGAAAATGAGACTTTAATGTGTAAGAAGTAAGGAATTATTTTCAATTGTCATGGCAAACAGTACCAAAACATGGGTGCAATGTTCGTTTCAATTGTTTAATTTTTGTCATAATTTCTCATGTGCATTGTTTTACATATCAATCCATAATACGGATAAATATTTTCGTTTTCAAAATCTTAATGGTCGATCCGAACCATTCAACATTATGCCCATATGAATATCTACTTGCAGAACAAATTATATATTTTTTAGAATTTTTTTACTATTTTTTAAGATAAGTAGAAAATAACTTGAATTGAAAATTATAAACCATCCAAAAACAATGATTTTCTACCTATCTTAAAAATAGTAAAAAAATTAAAAAATATAAATTTTGGTCTGCAAGTACATATTCATATGAAAATCATTTTGAACGGTTCGGATCGACCGTTAGAATTTTAAAAACGAAACTATTGATCCGTATTACGAACTAAATCGGAATATGCATAGTACCATAGACTCACTCTTATTAATTTATTGTGTCATATAAAAGATTTATTTTGTCACTGTTATGAATATTGTTAAGCTAAATTGATACTGCATGAACGGGAATTATAAGGATCCGAATCTACTGCGATCCTTCACATGTTAACAGTACTCTAAAATTCTTGTCTTTTTAAATTCAATTATCGAATTGTTTCGAGATTCGCACATAGAAAGCTATTTCAAGATCCGTGCACATAAAATGCTGGACGGTTGGATTTAAAAAAAAATAAGAATTTCAAAATTACTGTTCCTAAACTTCGGATGACAGCAGATTTATTTCTGAATTACAAAAGATGGTTGCATACTGTTGAGAATAAAGAAGTTATGGGGTGATGGTATTAAAACAACAACAAAAATTATTAACACAACATTATCAATATATTTTATGATATAGACAATTTTATCTTTCATTAAGTGATTTTCTTTAAAAACTGATTCTCTCTCCTTAGCTATTATCACATTATTGCTTCCTTAAAAGTTATGTTTTATCAAAATTTGTTTCTCTATCATATGCTATTATATGATTTATTTCCTTATAAGTTAGATTAATGTAATAAATATTATTTATTTGTTTTCATTAATTAAACTACAACCGTGAATGATTATATTATATTTTTAAAATTTATCATCATTATGTATATCGATTTATTTTATCCAACTTCACAATTATTTTTCACAATCTACTATAAAAAAATTGCTTTGTCACTTAACATTTTATTCATTTTTTGCGCAAAAAATCACTAAAAAACAACATGATTACTAATATAAAAACACATTGAATTTAAATTATCATGATTAATGTTAACATTCAACTTATACAAATACAAAACATCAATAAACAATTTTAATTAAAATAGACTATAGATAATAAGTATCAAAATAAATAAAAAATATATAAAGTTTAAAAATTAAAGCGAGATATGTAATACGATCCAATAGCCGTCTTCTTTTTCGTAGACAACAAATATCAAAATTAAAGCTAGTTTATCATAATATAAAAAATTACAAAAAAAAGTTAAATACATACCTTGACTTAATTTAGTTTGAGTGGAAATTAATTAATGTATGCGCTTGAAATTTCAATTGATTGATGGTTTTCATGAAGTTTATGGTTGTATAGTTCTATGAGAAAAAAAAATGAAGCAGAAAGATATTAGATCAATGTAAAATAAAATAAAAATGGAAATAAAAATCTAGCAATTATAGAAACCAAATAATTTAATACATGATCAAGATATTAATTACATTATAGAAAAATATGATAATTAGCAAAGCATTTAAAGAAGGTCAAAATTGTCTTTACATTAAATTTTATTAAAATGTTGTGTTAATATAAATGTTTGTGGTGTAAATATGCCTAGTATCCTCAAATAGCTGTTTGTTATATGCTAAATTGGTACTCAGCCTTAATTAATATTTCCATATTAGTCAGATTTTGTGCATTTTGCAAGTTTTCTCATTACAACTTTTCCAAAAATGAATTGGGCATTTTTGCTAAATTGGGGAGGGGAGCGATTTCTTCAGAATTAACGAACGATAGAGATTAGAGGGGCTTCCCTTCGCAAGAATTAGTGGTCACTGAATAGTCAAACTTGAACCAATAAGAAATCGACGCGTCACCTATCACCGGTTGGAGTTCCGAATACGGCGTTCACCAGCTCTTCAACGGCTCGCATCATCGCTCGTAGATAGGATTAGGTCCGATTCCCATCGTACCTACTTTTAGATCCAATTAGCTCTACCACCGTACGATTACTACAAGATTTGTGCGCACGGAAAGTTAAACAGTCTTACACGAATCTATCGAATGGTCATTACACCCATCGAACCAAAGTAGGTCCGATGGGCATCGGAAATTCCATCGGCATGAGATCCCATAAAAATCGTAACAAAATATAGAAATATATCAAAAAATCTCTTGCGACCAAAACTGTAACAAGTGTTATATCAAAAAGATATAAATACCATAAATTTCCTTATTTACCTCTCCCTTACCGACATATATACTGTATATATATTCGTATTCGTATTCGTATCGCTCCGACCTTCGTATTATTTTCTTTGATCCTTGGAGTTCTGAGGAATTCACATTTTAGATCCAAAAAATTCAAAGAATTCGAAGAACGAGAAAAAGAAAGCGGTCTCTAGCTGTTGTTGGCGAGAGTTCATTGGAGATGGATAACGATGATGAATATGCAAAGCTCTTTAGGAGGATGAATCCACCTAGGTAATTTTCCAAGTATATATATATTCGTGCTTTTCCGCGATGTTTTAAAAAAATTATGTGTTTTTTCTTTCTTTCTTTCTCTTTTGTTGATGATTTTAGCTAATTGGAAAAAAAAATCATGCTATATATATATGTTCATCCTTGAGCTCTTTTCTAGTAGAATAATATTTCATTTAAATTTTTGTATCCATTGATTATGAATTTTCTTAGGTTTCGGAGAATCCTTACAGTTTCAATTATACGATTATTAATTTATAAATCGACGAATTTATAAGAGTAACAAAAATTACTGCTCTATCCGATTCATTGTTCTTTTGCAAAACTCTTCTTGGATTTTGTTTAGATAAATGGAGTAATTTTTGTTTTTCAGGTCTTATAATATATTTAGTTTTATATTTTGATTAAATATATGTTTTCTTTAGTTTTCAAAATCATGATATATGTTTTTCCATGATATTCTACTATAAATTTAACCATAATTGCTTGGATATTTTTATTTGTTTCCTTTTGTGCTTATTTATTAATTCATATATATTCTCTTATGTATTGGTACAGAGTCGTGATAGATAATGAAGCTTGTGAGAATGCAACTGTAATTCGGGTAAATTACTCAGAGCTGTTTGAAAAAACTAAAAGTTAATTAAAATTATCTCAAAAAATTTCCACCTTCAGAAAAATCTCTAATTGTTTTTTTATCTGATGTCAATATTTCTTCATGTATTGTAGGTGGATAGTGTAAACAGACATGGTATTCTTCTACAGGTGGTACAAGTAATTGCAGATTTAAATCTCGTAATAAAAAAGGCGTACATCTCTTCTGATGGAAGTTGGTTCATGGATGGTATGTGCTTTAAATTGAGACAAATAAATAAAATACTGAGTATATGTTTTATTCATGTGAATTTTATTTATGTTTTTAATGCTTTAATGCAGTGTTCAATGTGACTGATTGTGCTGGGAACAAAGTTACTGACAAGAAAATAACTTCCTATATCCAAAAGGTAAATTTACAAAATTCTTTAAGCTCTTTTGAATATGGAAAACTTCGATTGAAATTATATTATTATAAAGGGCACATCAAGTTATATTAATTCACCAGATTTATATTAAGGCATAAAGATGTTTTTATACAACTGTCTTAAAGCAGAATTAATAAGATCAGAGATTGTTAGATTGTCTTGAAATTTATGTACATTCAATCTTATCTTAACATAGTAATAAACATTTTGGGTTTCATTTTTCTATGTAGACGCTTGAATCAGATGAGTACTTCTACCCTACTACTAGTAATTCAATCGGTATTGTGCCAACAACCGAACACACTTCAATTGAGCTAACTGGTACAGACCGCCCAGGCCTCATGTCTGACGTATGTGCAGTTCTAGCCAATCTCAATTGCAATGTGACCAGTGCAGAGTTGTGGACCCACAATACACGTGTTGCAGCAGTGGTGCACATCACTGACGGGCCCACTGGTATACCGTTCAGTGATGAGAAACGTATACTGGAGATCAAGAGACTCCTTTGTAATGTTCTTACCAGTGGTGGTGCAGACGATGTTAGATCTGCTCATACTGATATCTCAGCTGGGATGACCCATAGAGAGAGGCGATTGCATCAGATGATGTATGGTGATAGAGATTTTGATTGTGGAGAGGGTGAACAGGAGGGTTGTGGGCCCCACGTGTCAGTATTAGATTGCCCTGAACGAGGTTATACGGTGGTGATTCTGAGGTCGAAGGATCGGGCCAAGCTTCTTTTTGATACGGTTTGCACACTCACGGACATGCAATATGTGATTTATCATGGGATGGTTAGCTCAGGCAAGGAGGCCTATCAGGTAAATCAGGGCTATTTTTGTCAATTGTGTGGTGAACTCAAACTGTCAAACATTCTAGGAGCAGTCAAATTAGAGGTGCTAGTGGTGTCAGTGAGGTTTTTATTTGATATAAAATAGAAAAATGATAAAAGTTTTTACAAGATGGCAAATCAAGCAGGCTTGGTAAATTTACAATGGATTCTACATACTTGCAGAATATATCTTGCATACAAGAAATTTTCGCCTGTACTGTTTTTATTATATTTTATAATTTCTTGATTTGTAGGAGTACTACATAAGACATATTGATGGAAACCCCTTAAATTCAGAGGCTGAGAAAGAACGGCTGATTCAATGCCTTGAGGCAGCTATCAAGCGGCGTACATCCGAGGTATTCAAATATTGTTTAACTGGTCGGCTTGTACCAGTAAGGCAATTTTTGTGGGCTCTTCGAACAGCATAAATAAGGGAAACAAACCAATATACTGACAGGTTCAATTTGTATCCTTACAGAAACTGAAGACAACATGTATATTTTGCCATTGCAAAAAAATATCAGTTTGGTGTACTGCTCCAACATACCAGTACAATTACAATTATAATCAATCAAATTTACAGATAGCAATACCTAAACTATCAAATCCCATAGGTTCGGGTTTTAAAATTTTCAGGGATTGGAACTCGAGTTAAGGACAGAAGACAGAGTGGGGTTACTGTCTGACATAACAAGGATATTCCGGGAGAATGGATTGACCATCAAGCAGGCCAAGATTTCTACCGACAGAGGTGAGGTTGTAGATACTTTTTACCTCTCCGAAGCTTCGGGAAGCCCGGTCAAGGCCAAAACCATTGAATCAATTCAAACACAAATCGGACAGCAAATGATGTTGCAGGTGAAGCACAACCCATTTCTGGAAACTAATAATAAGAAGGCATCTAATGCGAATGGTGCCGGCATCTTCCTTTTAGGGAATATTTTCAAGCACCCTTTCCCCGGCATTCAGCTTATTAGACCATGCTCTTGAGAAAGGATCTCTAGGAACACATTTCAGAGTAGTTACCAGAAAAAATGTCTGACTTGCAAACCCTGTTATCTCTCAGTAAGGTGTAGCATTTTCAAAATGGTAGAAATTAAAGGATAGAAAAGTCAAAATGCATAGCAAAATCTACTCTAAAAGTAGAACCACAATCTTTCTTGTAAAAATAGCTCGTGTACATTAACTAGTTATAGGTTAGGAAAAAAGGTTGCATTCATTAATTCCAGGGATGTTCTTATTAAAGTTCATGTAGGTTCATTTTTCCACAGCATCAAAGAAATATAAACATGTAAACACATTTCCTGCTTCTTTGTTTATTGTAAATTTGTAATGTAATTGTTTTGTTTTATTTTCGTGATGTATGCTATAATATGTTGTTTCCACTTTTTACGATCGCGTTGTGAAGACGGGAAACGTATCCATCAAATGATCGAAAATAAAGCTTTGTTTTACAAAATTAGGTCACTGATGTTGTGTATGAATCCAAATTTTTTTTTAATTTGTTAACCTAATATGAATCCAATTTACAAGATTTAGATAATGGTGCGTCAATCAAGTTTTCAAGAAAAGAAAAAAAAAATGTAACTGAATAGATTAGCCATCCCAGGCACTGTGACTCTGTGAGTTGAAACATACTGTTTATAACAGCAAACACATGAATTATCACGTCAAAATAAATGTCTTCCATTTGACCATTCACTTGTTCGTTTATCTTTACAATATTCTATCAGACTTGGAATACATGGATGGTTCTATTTCTGTATTTCTGTCTTATTATTATTTCCGCAAACTATGATATTATGTATCTGTAAAATAAAGCTCTTCTTTTTCTCTCATGCAGGGGTGTCAATGGGTACAGTACGAGTCGGATGGAGGCATTGTCATACCCATACCTATTAAAATTGACCTTACGGTCCTTACCCATTAAAAATTGACCGTACCCTACCTTACCCTTACCCGTTAATATTATTGGATAACGAAACGGTAGCGGGTGAATAACGGATAATACTAATATAATGATTAATTTTATTATATTTTACAAATAGAACATTAAAAACTAATTCATTTCACTAATTGCATTACTAATAAAAATAAAAAAAAATATATATATGCAATCAATTCTAACTAAATTATTTTTTATAAAGTAAGAAAATTCAAAAATATTAATATCTATTCGAAAAAATTCAATTATTTAAGAAAATAACAAACCATGCAAATAAAATAATATGTTTAACATTTTTCTAATAACAAAAGACATACACTACTAAATAACAAAAACACCGTGATTTTTATTAATAACCAAAAAAAATATATATATTATTAATAACCAGATCCCCAAAAAAATTTACCCATACCCAAACCGCCCCCCCATGGGCGGTTTACCCCCCCCCAACCCGCCCCCCAGGGGGCGGTTTACTTTTTTTATATATAATATCCCCTCCCAACCCGTTTTCGTAATAAGTTAATTGAATCAAAGTGTAAGACTATCAGTGTGTAGTAATTATCAGGTTTGGTAGTAATTATCATGTTTTGTAGTAATTATCAGGTTCTGTAGTAATTATCAGTTTTTGTAGTAATTATCAGTTTTTATCTAAGGAAAATGGTTCACAACATAAGTTAATTAAATAAGTTCATAGTGTAACTGAACAAATAAGTCTAGAATATAAGATAGAAATATAAATACAACATATGCTGAATTAACTCTTCCTGCGGCTAAACAGACTAAGTCTACTTCTTAGAATTCTGGAAGTGGATGACGGCGCGACACCAGCAGTTGTAGAGCCCTGACTACTCCCTGAGTGGCTTTCTTGACTGGGTCGCCTACTTCCAGAAGGTCCGGCATTGGCAACCACCCTAGCATTCTCTCTTTCGTTGGCTTCGTTTATTGCCTCGGCAATGCATTTCATTGAACATTCAGTATCAATATTTAAATTTAATTTCAAATCAATTTTAAGTTGTGTACGATCATCTACATACATGCTCTCTGCCTGTCAGTAGTAGAACGGTTAGCCTCATGTCCCACTTGACGACCTTGCATCCTGTCCATATGCATTGTTCGCCGCTTGTGTTTCCTCCTCCCCTTCCTGATCCATTTCTTATCGGGAACCACCGTAGGCCCAAGGTAGTATGGCCACTGGTACTGGTTGGGCTAGCTGTGAAATGATGGTGTCCAGGTGTGCAGAAGGAAATCGGTACGGTAATAGTTATCAACAAATACGTCCTCAGAAAAGTTTCGTTCTCGGCAAACCGCCATAACATGACAACACGGTATGCGAACTAACTGGGGGCCCTGGCACTCGCACGTTACTTGATTGTTCTCGCCTAAAATGACTTTGTACTTGCATGCGCGTTGATGAGTTTCTATAATGCCATTTTGGTTCATGCACGGTGGAATAATCTCACTTTGAACCTGCACTTCATATTCCGTACCTGTGGTATCATACGGTACAACGCGCATGACAAAACCTTTTTCTCTGTGTTTTCTTCATTTCTCTTCAACTCTATCTGAGAATGTTTGGTTCCTACTTGCTAAAGTAGTGGCTTTAGCATGCCTCTCAACAAACCAAGCATTTAACTTGTAGAATGTGTCCTCCGCCAGTGAAATCACGGGTAACATACGGCTCTATTTGAAGACATTGTTTAATGACTCTTACCCATTAGTGGTCATAATTCCCCATCTCCAACGTCCATCACATGCTTGAAATATCTTCTCATATGCTGACGGCTCGAACGGATCATTCGGACGTCTCTTGCCTGCCCCACCATACCGGCCGGACATGAAGCATGCATCGATGCTGATCACAGGTCTAAGATATCGAAAGACTTCAATACATGGACCGAAAGCCCATGCTATGCCCTTGAATTGTACCTCATCGGGTGTATCGGTTGGTACATGCCACTGCTGGAATCTGGTTCCCGGATTTGTACCTGTTATAGCAATAAGTAATGGTGCAAGGAGATTGTATGACCCCTTCCAGGTTTCGAAGCATCTGCAAACTACAAGTTCCCGACCCCTCCACAACCTATTGTAATGTGGGGTTATATATGGGTAGATCCGCCTTACCGCACGAGCAACCTCCTTAATGCTCATCGCAGGCTCTTCCTTAATGTCTTCCATAATTACATCGGCAATAACTGATGTCGTCAGCGTAGTATGGTCTTTCCTTGTTGACGCAGACTTGCAAGTGTGTGGTCCCTTGACATCCTTAATTATCCATGCCTCCCCCTTGCCTTTAGGCGCGGCAGACAACTTCCATTTGCACTTTGTATCCTTGCAAATTGCAACATACCGGGTCCTCTCTCGCTTGGCTACTGTAAACTCCCAGTTACCATTTAAATGGAACTGCTTAACTTTCCTCGACAGTTCTTCTATGTTGGTGTAAAGCTGGCCCGGCTAATCTCTTCGTTATATACAACGCGTGTCCCAAAAAAAGAAATGTTTGCTTCTTCAAAGGAAGTAGTGTCATTAAATGTCCTTACCGGGTGCTTGTGTCCTCGTCCACTAATCGGAAATATGTCTTCAATTGGAGGAGGCATAATATTCTCATCATCGCCCTCTGATAATCTGTCTGAATCCCAACCCCCGTCCCAATCATCACCAGTTTCTATTTCCTTTGTCGGTATCTTATATGTACCGTCAATATTAATGTCTACATCATTTCGATTGACTGTGGAATGTCTTTTAGGTTTAGGGGGGTTGTAGCTAGGTAATGGTTCAGGTACTGATTGATATCCAACCCGACCAACACATGACCGTCTTCTAGTTTCAGCCTAGGGTGCAGCACGGGGATCAGGTACATGCAAATACCTATCTCGTTTCACAGGTTCACGAGGGGGTGAGGTCATATCCTGGTTGTGATCATACCCATAATCAGTGGTATAATTGTCCAAGTTGTTCTGGGTAGAAGGTCCAGCCCCGGCACCAACTGGTTCAATCGAAACTTTTTTGCAAAATATGTCCATTATCGGGATTGAAGTGGACTCAAAAAAACCATACACAGCTGTCCATATATCCTGGTCTGCTATAGGATATTTTACATAATAAGGTTTTGCCACCTATCGGATGGTTGTTAATTCGGGTACTGATTTCTACAGTAAATCGGGCATGGTCCCAACAGGTTTTTTGCAAGATTGCTTCCTTTATTTCATAAATTGAAGTATTGGCATTCAGTTGGAAGCCGTAACTCACATTTTTCGAGTATTGGCATCCGAACTCCCCTTTCGTGATTTTTCCACCCCAGTACAGTGCAATTAACATTTTTGGTTTATTTCTGAAACAACATATAAAATCCGTCGTTCAATATAAGTTTTTTGTTTATTTCTGAAATTTATAAAATTAAAAAAAATATATACCTCGGTCACTGTTGATCAAAATCGCCTCAAAATCACCTCAAAATCGCCTCGGAGCACTGTTTGAGAGCAGAATGGATTAAACGAATTGTATTGGGCGAATTATGGTCAGACAGGAGAGAGAAAACAGTTTAAAATAGAAAAATTGGGTAAACCGCCCCCTGGGGGGGCGGGTTGGGTGGGGGGTAAACCGTCCCATGGGGTGGGGGCGGTTTGGACATGGGTAAAAAATTTTTGGGGATCTGGTTATTAATAATATATTTTTTTTTTGTTATTAATAAAAATGACGGACAAAAATACATCACTAATTATTACTCAAATTTTATTATAGAGGCATCAAAATGGAATTATGGAAGAGTAAATAAATATTGAATTTGAATATATATAATTTTAGATTTTATAATTATCATATAGGGTAACGGGTACGAAATAGTCATTATCCATACTCATACCCATTTGGCTATCGAAAAAAAATTCTTACCCATACCCTATGTTACCCCGATACGTCACCCAAGGCACCGTAGATACGTCTCTGATACGCCAGCTGGCGTATCCTTAACCTTCCGATACAGTCGCCGATACGCGTTGTAACGCGCCGATACGGTTGGATACGCATTTGGTCCATGAACCATGACTGTGAACCGGGAACCGCGTCTGTGAACCGAGTCCGCGCCCGTGCGCCGCGACCGTAGACCGCGCACGCGCGCGGCTACCTGAAGAAGGTTGTTTCGGACCAAAATCTTTACCACTGCGCCAAAGTATCATATTTGTGTAATGTTAGTATCTATAATATTTCATTTATGCTTTAAGTGTTAAGCCTTTAATTTGATTTAAGTTATAATTATTTAAATACAATATATAAAATAATAAAAAATATATATATAATAGACGTATCGTATCCATGATTTTTGGAAATTGACGTATCCCCGTATCCAATACGATACCCGTACCCGTATCTATGCAACATAGCCCATACCCAATAAACTAACGAAAAAAAAATCTTACCCATACCCACCTTATCGAATACGATACGGGTAGGATAAACGGCTAAAAAGGTACCATTGACAGCCCTACTCTCATACGTTTGGGTTAACCAATGGATTTGTTTTTAATCTATGGATAGTTCAAAGGTACTTCTAAACCTTTTTTTAAATAAAAAAATTAGTAGGCAAATAACTAAAGAATAAATGATAACATTTTTCATTTTACCTTCTTGAATTAGGCTTGATCTGAGCCTCTAATTTCAGTCCCGGAATTCTTTTTTTGTTTTTTTTTGGTTATGCAAACAACCCAAATTCCAGATTTTGCTAACTCAAGTTATAATAAAGATACTTTAAAAATGTGAACATATATGTTTAGATATTATTATGAATGTATGTATTTAGAAATGAGGATATCGTCATCAAAGTCGAAATTTTTTAGTTAGCATCTTTAAAAAAGGAAATTCCAGAGTTAGCCTGCCATTGGCCAAATTTCGGATGTTAGCAGGAATGCAGACTTAGTCTGCGCAGACTTCAAGGGTTGTAAAAATGAAGCCAAGTGGCTCTAATCTTCCTTGGAAATGAGAAGTTTTAGAGACGTTCTCTCTATATTCACATCAGGTTTTTTTTTTTTTTTTGGAAGTAAATAGTAGGTAAAGGCATTAGGATTTATATAAACCAAGAGAAAGAGTTACAGGTAGTTACAACATTAGTGAGCGTTTTGTAGGGAAAACTGATGCGAGATACTTCTTCCCCCAAAAACGTTCTCTAGCTTGAGAGAGACCCCTATTTTTTACAAAAATCAAAGTTCAACTCAATCTTTTTTGTTTCCCAAGCTAAAGAAACTTAGTAGATCATACAGTGTGAAAAAACAAACACTACAGATTCAAATCAGCAAGAGACTTGAAATCAAGAGAAACTTGAAAAACTTCCGAAAATTCTCTAATTAAAGATTCATAGGCCATATCAATCAGCATAGAATCTATTACTTCACTAGTATCAGTTTTCATACCAAATAATAACTGCTTGAGGCTGGTAACTTCTTTGTCTTTTATGCCACATGGTACAATGTGCTTAAATGGGGATAAATCGGCAGTAATGTTCACAGCTAAACCATGATAAGTAATCCATCTAGAAGCACGAATTCCAATGGCAGCGATCTTCTCGTTTCCTGAAAAGAGATATTATAATAGAAAGAGAATAAAGTTCCAATTTCATTGGAAACACACAATGTCATATGTTATTGATACACGTTAAAACTAACCACATAGGATGTCACCACTACTGATTATAATTGTTGAAAGGACTGCAAGAAACTTTCACAAAGAAATTAACCATAGCAGTAAACTGTGCCGGGAAGCACATCTTACCAGGAACACCTCTTTCACACAAAAGCAATACGACAGACCACAGAACATTAGCAGCTTAACTATCCATTATTTTTCTTTTGTTTCATAAGCATGTCCCGTGGAGACGTATTTTCCTGAACTGGTAATATACAGGTCAGTTGGAAGAAGCTCATTAACTCCATCAGTTAGTACTGGTACTGGCACATGCTGGGTCGTATTAATTGGCAAAATCAAATGACCCAGACTACCAGCCAAAATGCCCAAGCCTGAACAGTAATTCGCTAAATTTTTTTTTTTTTTTTTGGAAAGTGAATCCCAACCCAAATCAACCATATATCCGGCTGACTGAAATTCTGACCTGACTGGAACCAGAATCAACCTTACTCAAGGTGTCTGAGCTTTGCTGCAACACAACTGCATTATGTCAGGAGACAGGAATTGTGGCTATGCTCTTGGCCTCTAGTCTAATGATTCTGGATCAAAGATGTCAGGTCCAAGAGTATTTTGGCTAGCAGCTCAAAACTCCTCATCTAAGGCCTAACTCTTGGGCTCAAGTTCCTATCTCAGCCCTCCAAAAAGCTCAAAAAAGGCTGCAAACCCAGCAACCTGTAACCCAACATGCTGAAACCCAAACCCGGCATGACACACATAGAGGGAGAGAGGGTCTTACAAAAAAACGGGGGAAACAATAGCAACTAGGGATAAATTCAAAACTGAATTTCATGCGAGCATGCACACAAGCACGCACGCACAGAAACACACAATCAGGGCATGGACTTACCAATCCAAACCCCAGTCAAGCCTTTAATCCTTGATGCTTTGATTGAAAATGAAGAGGAAAGAGCACGGACAACAACTTCTTCAAGGCTCCTTAAGTACCAATGCAAATCCATCTGATGGTGCCTTAGATTTAGTATCGGATAAACAACAATCTGCAAAAAATGATTAAAAAATAGAATTGGTACAAAGGGCTGGATAATAAGACAATATGAAATGAATTTTGGTCCTAAAGTCTGATTAGTAAAATTTGATAATTCCTCTAATTAAAGAGAAACAATCAGCAAGTGAACTAAACATCATTTCATCCCCAATCAAATTCACGGGATCTCCATTTTCCAAATTTGTTATAGGCATTATGCCATCTTGAACACATGCAGCTGGCCATTTTTCCACAATCAGGCTTCTATCCAAGCCGATCTAGCGTACCATTTACACAAAACAATGCAATGAAAGACCAAAAGAGCACCTAAAATATAACAAAATAATGCTATGCTAGTAGCAACACACAATTTCATGCAATTCCAACCTTCTAGGTATAACTATTATGACAGTCGAAATCCACAGTAACAATCTGAACCATAACAAACAATTGAACAATATAAATCTACATCTATGTATGACATTCTAACCAATATGAAGGCATTTCTTCAAACAAAGTTACCTGTCCTGGGCCGTGATATGTGACCTCACCGCCACGCTCAGTACGGTACACCTCAAAAGGAGCATTATCCATATCAAAATTCATATGCTCCTCCAAGCTTCCTGTACCCAATGTGTACACAGATGGGTGCTGAAGAACTATAACAGTGTCTGAACTATCTTCCTCCTTTTCTATTAAAGAATATCTTCTTTGCACAAGTGATTTTTGCCATTCCCAGGCTTGTTTGTATGGTATGAGCTCTTTGTACAGATTGAGGCATTCGCATCTGCAATGCCAAACAGAGATAAGTGATTCAATAATTTAAGATAAAAGCATTGTCATCCCCAATTTTAGTATAACACCAGCATTATATTTTATGTTCTTAAAATGGACCTTATTTTGGAGAACATTTCTCTAAATAAATTAACAAAATGATATCTCTAACAGCAGATAAACTAACACCAGAGCTCTACTGGCAAAGAGAATGAAGTACTAAATGCAGAAGTTAGAACAAGCAATAACTTCATACTAAATCGATGTAGCAAATCTAGTAACAGCAAATTCCTGTTCATCAAATCTAGTAACAAAAATAGCACCACAGCAAACAAACACTGACCTCCTTTTAGAAGCATCATTTACATGGATGATTCTTCTAGAATCATCCAAAGGAACAGTCTCGGAACAGATAGCGCGAGAAGAGGAAAGGGAACTTGGTGAATAGTTGCTTTTGATCTTATAAGAAGAAGGGGTGAGCAGAGAACAGGAGCCAGTCGAGAACATTCCTTCAAGCGGAGATCGAACACAAATGAGCGATTCTTTGAGGCGGAATCAACGAGATTACAAGTTTACAACAATCCTCCCAGGTATCTGATAAGGGAATCTTTTACAATTAGTAGATCTACACCGTTCATTTTAACTATGCACGAATCTTGAAGAAAAATAATGCTGCCCCTGCAGTAGTCCGAATATCAAAGTGGATGACAGTTAATCTCAAACCGTAAAGTGAGGTAAATCTTATACGGTACCTTGGAGGATACGGATCCGCTCTTTCAGACCGCCCTGTCTTCCCGACTGGACCGGATATCGATCCGAAATTTTTAATAATCGAAATTAATTAAAAAAAATATCGAAAAGGAGGAGCCAATAAAAAGTAAGTAAAACGATTGAAATTTTTCCGTCCCCCCGGACGGATAAAATTGTAACGTCCTTACTAACCTAAATTCTCTCCTAACTTACGCACTAATTAACACCTAACTTACGCACCAATTAACAAACGAATCGTCAAAAAAAAAAAAAAAAAATGAGCACGGATGCTAAATTTTTATCCGTCTCAGGGATGCTAAAATTTTACCCATCTCTTAGAGATGCTAAATTTTGATCCGTCCAAGAGCGTTATATATCCTTCAACTTCCCTTCTGAGGTGGCTCTCTATAAGTTGATAGTTGGGAGACTTCGCGGACAGAAAGGGGGACTTCGCGTATTAAAGGAGAAGGGACGGATCAAAATTTCACGTCACTCACGGACGAGTAAATATTTTGCGTCCCTGTTATTTTTTTTTTTTTTGATTCGTTAATTTGCTTAAGTTGGAATGGTATCGTGATTAGTAAGGACGTTAAAAATTATTTCTTTCCTAGAGACATGATAATTTCACCCGGTTTACTTACTTTTCAAAATAAATTGAATTTGCTCCTCCTTTTCAATATATTTTTTTAATTAATTTCGATTGTTAAAAATTTCGGGGATATCGATCGGAGTTCTGATTCCTCTGACAAGTAAGAGATTGAATAAAGACCGTCCGATAAAAATCTGCACGAATATTAAAGGGAACCCGTGAATTAGCTCGAGCCGGATGTCGGATTCTGATCGGACGGGTCGAATCCAAAATCAAATTTTAAGTTACTTTACGGGATCCGGATCCGATCGATCGGCGGTAGCGACACTGGACTTGTCCAGCGAATATAATGGGCCCGGAGTCTAATATCACGGGCTTTCCACTTTAGGCCTGCTAAATTGTTTAAGGACCCTTACTTAAGGACAAAAGTAATAACCCATTTCGAATTATTTAAAGCGCAATCTTTGCGCTGTCCAAATGATGCCAGATTTTCATTCAGCCTGGCTCAGAAAAAAGCCTGATATTTTACAACAGGGCGGCCTTGTCGTAGGTTCAACAACAACCATCCAATTCATCTAAAAATCTGTACGCAAGAAAATCAAAACAGATGCATGTGAAATTTAAAGCCTTACGCACGAATCTTAAATGGTGATTAAACCCATCGAAACTAACGTAGGTCCTACTCTCAAGTCTAAGAAGTTAGGCACCATATCAGTTTGTGCTGAGGCCTGAGGGCACTTACCCAACCCTAGCCGGGTTTCTATGTAAAAACATTTTCTTATCTATATAAATTGTTGGAATATTGTCTCCAATCTTAAAAAAATCTTAAAAAAATGTTAGATATAATTTATGTTATTTTTTCTATACACACATAAAAATTATTCTTTTTCAGTTTTGTTATTATATGAATAAATAAGTTGAAAAAACAATGTTTATAAATTATCCACATAAGTTACTTTTACAAGCGCTTAATAACAATAAAAATAAAGCTGAAATGTCATAACTTTCTACGCGGTATACAGAAAATAATGCATATCATATCTAATTATTTTATTTTCACATTTAAATTTTAAAGGTTAAATTATTAAAAAAAATAGAAATATAATGGAGACAAAAGGGCCTTTAGTAGTTGCAATTAGTTTAATTACCCCGGAAAAAAAAAGAAATTTTTAATCTATTTTTTTTATTAAAGAATTCTGATACAATCTAACATCTTTTATATATTATCATCGAGAATTAAACATGTGTCATTTTGAAAGAGAGACGAAGGCTTGTGCCACTGCACTAAGTATGCAGTTCTGCAATTTCTAATAGGTGGTGCTTGGTTGAGGCCTAAAGATTTTGGAGGACTAAGCTGGTTATTCTAACTTAGGATGTTCTAAGTTATTTATGTTTGGCTGAGACTTAAAAATTAAATCATGGTTTAATCTATTTTTGTTTAGTTCGAGTTTGTGGTTTAATTTATGAATTAAATTGATATCGTTAGCAGTATTCAAGTATATATTTTGGTAATGCAAAAATTCTTTTAGATAGTGCTAATAAGCTTCATAAGGCAGAAAAAAATTTCTTATAAACAGATTATGACTAAGTTACCTCTATAAATACATCAAATGAATATTATTTATTTGGAATGAACATAATAATGGGGTATATTGTGCAATCTATGGTACAATTTCAAACTTTGGGTATATATCAATTTCACAAAATTTGTGTTTTTTTCGTCTTGAAACAGCTAAATCAAGATAAACAATAATAACTTGGGAGAATTTTTAGAATGAGTTAAATTTTCTTAAATAGATAATTTGAGATATTTTAACAATTTTCTCATTAATTCCATTTGTATCAACTTTTGGTAAAACTAAATGTGTGGACTAAACGTTAAACTTTTTACGTTTTAGGCCAACTTAAAAATCGATTTAAGCTATCTTAGTTCGGCTCAATTAAATCATATTTGATGGCTTAAGTGAGGCCTAAATCCTTTATCTCATGATTTTGCCCTCAACCAAACATAACCTATATAGATTAAACTATTTTTTTTCTTTTACAGTAAGTGTTGAAAACTGAAAATTAAGAGTGTGTTTGGATGCAATCTCGAGAATAGCAAGAATAGCGCTAATCTGGGGTTAGTGTTATTTCATTGTTTGAATGGGTTAGCAAGAACAATGCTAACCCCAGAAATAGTTCTATTTTTAGAGTGATCCAAATGTAAAATAGTGGAGAAGAATAACCACTAATCCAAAAACAATACTGACCCCTATTTTTGACGATCCAAATGCACCCTAAATGAAATGTCTCGTCTGTATAGAGTGAAGCACCATACAACAGCACACATTTAAAATTTGTCAAGTTGAATTAATGGTAAGATCCAAAAATTTATAGCACTGAATCTGTTCTTAGAGGAAAGGAAATAATTTCGATTCAGTTTTGGCAAGATATATATATTTAAAAAGACGGAAATTCAGCAAAATATATTGACAGAATTAAAATCGAGATAATCTGGAGATTTGCTGCAGCAGACATGCCAAATTAAGCTCTCTCTGTAAGTGTATAAATTAGCGCATATATTATTTTTAAACCCATTCTTCAGCTCATAAAATACTAAACTGAATTAGAAAAACAACGAAGGCATGGCAAATATTTTCATGTTCCTATCTATTTTGGCTATCTTCACATGTTTCATTTATCCAGGTTCAATTTAATTTATTTTCATAAAAGGAGGTAGACAGGGAATAATTGTGCCTTTAAAAAACAATTATGCTAAAATTTTGTGTTGATACAATAGAAAATGTTCTTTATGAACAATTTGGTATGGTAATTTAATCTACATTGCTTTTCTTTCACAGGTCATGCACAATGCACGCTATCAAATATATCAGTAGCACAGAAGCCGACCGGGAATTTATTCAGCGGCAAGCCTGAATACGAGGTCACGATAAAAAATCTGTGTCCTTGCCAACAGAGCAATGTCCAATTCAACATCCATGGTTTCAAAACAGTTGAGCCAGTTGACCCCAGTGTTCTCGATAAGGACGGCTTTGTCAACGACAAGTTGCCATTGCCATACGATGGTGTAACGTTCAAGTATGCATCGGGTAACTTGTTCCTGTTCAAGCCGATCAGCTCACAAGTTTCTTGCTCTTAAGCAAATTATGGAATGATTTAGGATCTAGTTTTAGAGCCTTTGTTTTAGATTTTGGTTGGCAATAGTTTTTGTTTTGCGTATGTGTTGGAATAATATATTTAATGAGATGACTAATGGTTGATGTTTTCTATAATTTATGTGTTGAAATCTTTTTTCATGCGTTTTAAATAGCACATTAATTCTCTTAATAAAAATTAATGTGTAGATTTTATTCCTTCCAAGTTTATATCCAGTTAAAATCTGAGAACGATTTCTTTATTGAGATTATATTTCATTAAATTATTCTATATTAGATATTTAAATTGTAATTTCCATAAGCTAGACCTCACTTAATGACCTTAATAATTTAATTATACATCGTCATATAGTAATTAATATTATTTAGAATATTCATCAAAATTTTATTTTGCTATTGTGATATTTTCTTCATTTTTTCTTATTAATAAAATTGTTAGTTAGTATTTAAAGCCACTAACTTTCAAAAAAAAAAAAAAAAAAACAGATCTAACATTCAACATAATCTTCATTTACCAAATTTTGTCTTTTTTTTAGAATTTTTTAAATAGGTAGAATTTTATTGTTTTTGAATGGTCTAGAATCCTTTAAATCAATATATTTTATTATCTCTCTAAAGATAGTAAATTTTGTAAAAAAAAAAATATAACATCTGAACTTCAAACGTAGATTAATACGAAAATCATGTTTAATGACTTTATAAATAACAATATAAATGTTATATATTATGCGATGTTAGTCTTTCGGGCAAAAATAGAATATTATATATGGAGCGGAACGCGTTACTTATCTCCTGATTTCTAGTTTATGATCTCCTGTTTTCTCCTGCGTCACTGCAAACCCTAGCAAATCCTAGCTCGAGCCAGGGTAGTATGATTCAATTTTTTAGTTGTGTGAGGGCCCATTTCGCAGTGCATTTGGATAAATGATTTCAGGCTCCTAGCATGCATTAAAGCGGGGCAGTGGGAGGATGCCAACCCCTTGCATTTTAGTAAACTAGTCAAGTGTTTGCTGTGGAAACTAAAAGTGAGATTTGTAATTGTATGTTTGATCTTTGTACTATAATGGATTTATTTATAAATTTAATTCTTTTAATGTGAAATTTGTACTATTATAGGTGCTTTTTTAATTGTATGTTTGATGTTTTTCCTCACTTCTCTTAACCGTGACACAAAATCACGACAAGGAGAAAAGTGACAAAATTAATTATTTTATTATGAAATGTATACTGTTATATAGGTGCTTTTTTTTATTTTTCTATTTGTAATTTGTACCTTTTATTTCATTTAATACAACATAGGTAGGTTCTTCGCCTACCTATTAAAAAAAAATAAAACACAATTGTTTCCCACACAAGTTGAATTTTAAAATTTGACCCAAAAAAATGCAGAACATCATTCACAAAAAAAAAAAAAACAGTTTTGCAGATAAAAGATACAACCAAATGCTTTCTTAGGAAAATTCTTTATAATCCAAAAAAATGCATAAACAATTAAAAAAAATCTACAAGTATGAACAATAGAAATAATTATGGCACTAAGAAGAAAAGAAATACAATCTTGCACAAAGCCTCTCTAAAGAGCACCACCTCCCAAATATTCATCTGAAAAATCAACATCTAAAGCTTCATATCCCCAGTCCTCTATAAACCCAGAATTTACCATCATGAAATGAAAAAGTAACAACATAAAACAAATATTGAGCACATTCAAGAATAAGTTTGTTGTTTGCAAATAACACTGATCATGAAAGTAGGAGAAAAGTTGAGAGTTTTTATGAGGAAATTTGTCAATTTTATAGGATATTTAGTTGATCCGAACTGCTCAATATGATCTCTATATGACAAAGTAATTGGAAATCAAATTTCAAACCCTAAACAACTATCATTAATTCGTCTACTCACTATCTCTCTACATCAAGAGCGATTAGTGTGGCGGTGACAGATTTCATGTAGACATATCTATACCGAAATTTTTATTAATAAAAAAATAAATAAAAAATATCAGTTTTGAGAAAGGTTCTGCGTAGAATTTGAAAACTGAAAAAATCATGATTATTAACGTCCTCTGGATGTGATTGTTGACAACGGCCAGATTAGCGAAAACATAATTAGCGCTAATTAATGCATTTCAAAAAACACTGTAGCTGGTCGTTATGGACAATAATGACCAGCTACATTGTTTTGTTTTTTTTAGTTCAGTTCAGTTCAAATCTGGAAAAAAATCACTGTAGCTGGCCGTTATCGTCCATAACAGTCAGCTACAGTGTTTTTTTTAAACACGTTAATTAGCGCTAATCTAATTCGCTATTCTGGCCGTTGTTAACAATCACATCCAGAGGACGTTATCAATAATCATGATTTTCTCAGTTTTCAAATTCTACGCACAACCTTCCCCAAAACCGATATTTTTTTATTTATATTCTTATTAATAAAAATTCGGATATCTATATCCAATAATATAACATTTATGTTTCTGCTAAAGGTACAAAAGATATTTTTTGTATAATCATAGCATCTTTTCGAAGTGCAGTAATGGTCCATAATTTCTCAAGAATAAAATGGCCTATATTTTCAAACTTACCAAAATAATTGTCAAAATTGATGATAGGTAGATCATTTGCATTCCTACCTTCACCCCTCAGCCTAAGGCAAGAGGCCAAGCAATCTACACTTAGCTTTTTAATACAGTTGTCCAGAGTCCCAAAGACCCATGGATCAGAAGCATGATATTGTAACAAAATAATAGAAAGCTCGCCTGAACTGCACGCACAGGTCCAAAGCGCCTGAGATGTGCATATATTTAGAAGATTGTTCGGAGGTGTAAAAATTGTAGCAGTGCTGCAGCACGAAGCCAGAGAGTCAAGATTGTTTTACTGTTGCGAAGCTATAGCAGTATTGTAGTGTATGGAAAGATCCATTTGATTAATACATTTTAGTTGAACAAAGAAAAGGTTCAGGGACATAATTGAACAATGCAGTGGTTTAAGCTAAACTGAATCAAAAGAATGCTCAGAGGTCTCATCGTTTAGGTGGCAAATTAAACAAAGTGTAACAGTTAAGGGGTCAATACCAGACTTTCCTCTAAAAGGTAGATCTAAATTTAGAAATCTTCAAAATATGTCACACATGGATTAGAATTATATAAATGTTCAGACCAAAGTGTTAGTGTAGGGGTTATCCACTCGCATAATTTAGCTGTAATGTCAGAAGAAAATAACATTTTTATTGCCTAAAAGATAAAAGACATTATTTAAACTGAAAATATTTAACAAACAAAAATATTACTATTTAGAATTTTAACAAAGAAATTGAAGGAATAGTGCCCATTTCAAATTAAGTGCTGGTTGATTTAGAGAGTGCCAGTCAAACTTGGTAACTGATTGCATGTCAGACCAAGCTGAATCTTTTCTTGTTTCTAGTTTGAAGCTACCTGGACTATGGTATCAGGAAGCACCAACAACATAGTGCAGTAAGTGAGAGAGTCTCCTTGGTAGCCACTACCAAGTTTTTCAAGAGAGAGAGATTATAGATTTTCCTATACCAACCTGGAGAGTGAGAAGAAGTGTAAGAGTGAGGCATGGTACTATGCATAGTGCATATTGGCCTGCGCTATGGACTCAAATATTCAGTGAGGCTATGGTACTAACGATTGATCCGAACCATTCAACATAGTTTCTATATGAATATGTATTTGTAAACTAAATTTTACATTTTTTTTTAGATGGGCAGAAAATAACTTTATATGAATATTATGGACTATCCAAAAATAGTGATATACTGTTTGCATGTACGTGCTGATGTATAACTGTATGTTTTTTTGTGAGTGAAAGAAAGATAGCATAAACATATTGTTCAGGTCCATCCGGAGAACCTTGGATGCAAAGGATCTGCTTTAATTGTTAATGTTTCAATAAAAGTGAAATCAGTGGCATAGGTTTTATTTAAATAAAAATGATCAAGGAGAAACATTGATTATATAACACTCTATTAGAAAAAATTGTTTGCTTAATCAAGATTACAAAACCTTAGTGCTTGACATGCACAGTGTGTTAACCAAGTGAAGGTAGAGGTCTAGTATGACGGAGCTTTGATCTTTTCTCTTTGTCAAAGGTGGGCCCCAATTAGCACACCGCTAAGTGCATCAGTGAAGGCACTTAATTGGTCCTCCAATATTAACATACTGTTTTATGTACATTAGCATACTGTTCTTGGGAAAATTGGCTATTTTTAAAGTTTAGATGGGCATACAGGAAATTTTCCCTTTTATAATTACCATTTATTTTGGACCTTGGTTACATGATCAAGTGAAAATCAAATTAAAAAAATTATTATGGTCTTCTAATATACAAGTCTATTTTAATCAAATATATTTCTAGATGTAGAATTACCATTAATTTTAGTTACCTGCCCTGACACAAATTTACGCTCAAGTGGAGCAAGAACCATGCCACCTGCAAACTAGATAAATGAGCAATCACATATTGCAGAAATTTGTAAAGCAGACCTTAGTAGAATTCACCAGCAAATTTCCTTAATATATCAGCCAGTACACAGAGTCAGAGTCGTACCAGGTCACATCTGCAATTGCAAATCCAGACAACGCACAACTTGATCAACCAAATCTGTGCAACAAAAAACAAATAGCATCATTTCAAAATTCTGCTTCTTTTCATTTTGGTATTTCTTACATGACTATCCAAAGAAGAGGTTCGTACGGTGAAGAAAGGAGAGACAGAGAGACTGATCAGCGGTCAACGGGCAATGCTTCTTTTACAAATGGTTTAGATTTCTGGCAATTGTACAGCTTAGGATGCCGAGAGGATATGGATCCTAAAAAATCTGGGGTTTCTCTTTTTTCTCGCAAGTAAGCAATTTATACAACGCACGGGCATATTACCATTAGACTGACTCAACTATTAATATGCAAAACAAAGAAATAGTAATTAAACAATTTTAACACTTGAATCTTAAAAATAAAATACCTGCTCAGCAACCATGGTACTCAGTTGTGCATCATTCGTATGGAGACAACCAACAAAAACATATTCAATTCTCCGTATTATCGGGAAATAAAATCTACCATTTTATAAATAGGGTAAGCTATACCCAGAAAAAATTTAGAACTCTTATACTAAGCAATTAGCACCGAACAAATTACTCCTTTTCAAGGGAGGAAACATAGTGATGATTTACCTTTTCGTTTTATTTCCCAGATTCAGATTGATTTGTCTTTTCTCCTCAATCTGTTGATCCAAAAATTGTGCAAAATTCATGATTAAGTATATTCAAATATCCTTTATCAGGGGTAGAAATCTCAGATTAAGAGTTTGCCATTTATTTATTAGGGTTTTTATTGTGTTTTTGCCAATTTTAAGTATATTCTACTGGTTCTTTGTAGTTCCTAGAGTCCAGTATGCATCTAGATGACAGAGAAATTGTATGAAGAATTGAGATTAAAAAAAAATCAGAGAAATCACTTAAAATATCAGATTTTTCAATAAAAACCAGAAAAAGAGAAAATGGGATACAGAAACATAATCACCTGATCATCACTATCTCAAATCATCCTGCAATCATATTTAGAGGTACCACAACTATTCGTCTCCAAAAACATTTGCAATTGGTTAAGAAATCATTATTAAAGATAACCGGACTCCAATTCAGACATGTACCAAGGGTTTAAATATGTCTCAACTCAAAACTGCACTTCTCATCCAAAATAATCTCAATTCAACCTTTTAACTAACTGTAAACACATAGCTGGCCAGATACAAGGCCGCATCAAGAGCAGATCAAGCCCCACTCCAGATCCCTAAACCCAAACTATACAGCCAATATGAGGGTCCCAAAACAAAAACTACAAGGAAATAAGGGGCTAATTAGAAACCTGTTGATGGGGGAGATAATCAGGCTTGATGAAAGCAATGGAAGCGAGCATCTCTGAAAATATGATCAATCACTTATAGTATTATATCCGCCTGCTAAACACATAATTTGTCTATAAAATTGCCAGTCAACCAAATTTATATTTTCTTATAATTGTGAATAAGATTAGGAAAAAGCCATAGAATAGATGGATGTGCATCAGTTTTAAGAAATGCTAGAGGTAAGCCTCACCTTACGGTATGCTGAAATTCCGGGCTTATTTTCTGTGGCTTGTATGAAACATTGAATTCTGGTATCTCAATATCTGTTCCTTCTATGCTACCATAAGGCCTTCTTTGCATCGGGAAATAGAAAGTGCACGCAGACAGAGGAGAAAAATGAAAAAATGTGGCGAGTATGTTTGACTGAGAGTATGATTTGCATTGAATTGGGTTGGTTTTTAATTGATTTTATACTTCTACACACAGAGTTACATGAAAACAGAAGTTATAAAATCAGAGAGTGATCAACGACTGAGATTGATTGAATGTGAAGCTGAGATGTTTTCTGAAAAGATAACTTCTTCATCTCTCTAAAATTTAAGATAGTTTTCTTAGGAGTACTGATAATATTGCTCAGTGCCTGTTTAGTTTGGACGTTCTCAATGGCTTTTCTACATTAATTTTTCTTTTCAAATATCAATTGCTCCAAGGGATGCTAAAATCCTAACCTATAAATAATAAAAGGAAAATTTGCAAGAAGAAAAAAAAAATTGTAGAGTGGTTGAATTCATATTATACATTTTGGTAAACAAATGAGTGCTTTGCTGCTAATTGCTAGAGAAGGAAATTAATACAATTTTATAATTTTGTATGAACTAGAAGATGACCTCGAAGCTTATTGGAATTTAGGTTTCCACTTTCCACAATGAAACAGCATATAATATGTGACCCTTCCAACCCCAAAGAAACCAGTTGCAATCTTCTTCAATAAAAAATGCCTCGTTATAATCATTTCTAACCATTTCACGGCATTCTTTCACTACACGTGGATCTACCGGAAGTTGTTTGAAACCGCTCTGCAAATTTCGCATGTGGCACTGCTTGTAGGACTCCAGTCTTACAACCAAATCTGATCCTTCACATGCTACCAAATTAATTATAGAAGGACCCAACATTTCTCTTTCCATTAGTTGCCTATACTTGTAGTCTCGTGGGATCAACGTGTCAAGCAAGTCGAAGTACCGGAGTACTGCAACAAAACCATTTTAAACCGTGTGATGAAGAAGGGACTGAAGGATAAGTTGTATATTCCTTGAACAAAAACCTTCGGTTTGATCTCTTGAATCAGATCAAGGAGTTTATTCCTAGAATTATTCCTATCTAACAAAGGATCATCCCTTACTCTACTCAAGTTATACATACTATTAACTATAAGCACTTCATCATCATGGATACTAAGATTATCAACACAAATGAACTCCCACTGTGAGGCGATCCCTCGATACTCAAAAGGAACTCCAAAACTTCGAGCATAATCTTTCAACCTCCTTCCTGTTTCGGTTACTCTTTTAGCAGGGTGAAAGCCCGGCTGAGGCAAATCTATCCCAGTAATTCGGAGTTTTGGGGGCCCATCTTTTCTTTTTGCAAGTGATTGAATTAGAGATGGCCATTGAAAACCAAAAGTAATGCCAAAATCAACTACATGAATTTTGGTTGCATTGCCTGTGGCACTGAGAATACTCTCATTAACAAAATGAAATTGAAGTCTGGGAGCGGGACTTACCCTCGAGCACATATAATTGACCTTCAGATAGTCGATGGTGCGTACTTGCCCTGTGACATATTGACGATACGCCGCACTTCCTGTACCAGCTAAGCGGGCCTCTAGTCCATCAACAAGAATGCATGCAAGCCTTTGAATCCCATCTCCAATAGGAGATGTTTCCTTTCTTATTTGTTTTATAAGTTCACCAGCAATTTTATAATCATTCATAGATATCGCCTCTGCACAAGAGATGAGGTGTGTTTTGAGATTGGTATGGTTGTGTTGGTTTTGATTCTCAATATATGAGTTTGCTTTGAGCTCCTTGATTTCTCTTAAGCTGGCTATTTCTTCTCTTGGACGGATTTTCCCGTGGAATAGTAGTTCTTTATCAAACATCTCATCTCTAATTGTTTCCTCATTGGAGACCATGGGTATTTTGCAATTCCGCCCCTCCAAAAGGTCCAAGTTTGCATCATTTGTATTCTTTTTACCCTTAGACTTATATTGCACATCACTTTCTTTCTCTTCCCCCGGTTTGATCTCTAGTGAGTTGCTATCACATTTCTTCGTTGGATTAAGTGAAAGATTACTCACTTGCAAATTAATTGACAATCTATTATGATTTGGGAGGAACTTTAATCCTTCTTCTACACCTCTCTGAAATTCAGTAGCCAACAAGTTCTCTATATGCGGGTGTTGTTCCAAACTTTCACTAAAGGTCGGAACTACTTTATCATTTAAATCAGATTTTTCTTTTGATTGTTTTGATACCAATTGAGTATCTTGTGGAGGTGGATGCTTTTCGCCCAGGATATCATAGAAGAGTTTCTCCATGTCCCAGAGAGCTGCTTCTTCATAACCATTAATCTTTTCATCTATATCGCCTTCCAATAAATACCAGCTTATGTAGTCTAGTGTTGGGTCTATAAGTACCTCAGACTTTTCTTGTTGGCTTAGAGAAAGGTTGTTGTTTGGGTCTTTTTCGAGGATAATTTGTAAGAAGTTTGTGTGATTACAATTATCAATGGAACCGTATAATTCATTCGACTTGGAAGATCCTGAGTTGTTCTCTTTAGGCAAAGCCATATTGCTTGCAGCTTCCAAAATTTGATTGACAAAAAATTTGATCTAAAAATTCCATAAATGAATCCAATTAATGATGTGAAACTGTTGAGTGATATTATTCAGTGGAAGTTATGTAGGGCAAAAAGTGACTATTTACAGATTTTTCAATGATACAAGCTTTGCAAATTTTCAAAATGATGCTTAAAGCCCTTGTTAATAATAGAAGGATATTCCATGAAATTAATTAGTAAGACCAGTTTGCAGATCTTTTTCCAACGAAACATTATATCTTCAAGTTTTTACTCTTAAAGACTGTGAGTCACAAAGTAAAGCATACAATTGCAAAATATCATTTTGTCGGAAAAAAAATGTTAAATGGTTTGGAGAGAGAATTTTCCAGCATACCTCAAAAGAGCATCACCAATTAGCTAGAGCGGTAGAGCCAAGAGAGGCTTGAGGAATGAGGTAGAAACTCCTTTAAGATAGACTTTGGGATGTTTTAGTGATCATTACATCTATTACCAGTCTTAGACGTTATTCTTTCCGGACCGTCAATATCTAGTGAATTTTCTGCCCTGTTATTGATGAAATGTCTATTTCAACTGACATTATTGACAGTACAGTAGAGTTTCAGGGTTCTCTGTTGACCTCAGGTAGTCAACGTACATTTTCTAACTGATGAAAAAAAGATATTCCATTCAGTTGCAATCAAGAGTTTTCTCCTATTATTTCCTTTTGTTCTCTATATATATTTTATTATTTGGTTTTAACAAAATAAAATGAAATAGCACTCAACTTTCCAAAATTTGACGAAATTGCAATTATAATCCAATATGATCTCAATCTATCAGAATTTTCAAGTAAAATAAAAGTCTGCTTAGGTCCATTATTTGCACCTTACAAAAGCTCTTCGTAACTGCTGGAGTGCTAATATTTCCACTAACGTCAAATCTATTTGAAAATATAAAATGTTTGGCCAAGATTTGGATCGGATGGTTTTGGCTGCCTTATATTCTTTGCAGATATTTTAGTTGCCTCAACAGCTGTCCCTTTTAAGCATATAATTGATTGAAATGTTTTCTTTGCCCAATTGATTATCTACCCTGTGAGATATTTACAAAACATTAATTGCAGTCTGACTTTAAAGGTAGAATTAGTGGGTACTACTTTGATGGTAATTGGATATGTGTTCAACTAAAATAAAAATAAAAATATATATCTGTTCAATTTCACCAGTGGGATCAAATGCAGATGGGTTGGGGAAATATTTGCCAATGATAATTACATTATCAGATTCTTCTTGTGAAATGAAGTTCTTTTTTCCTGATGCACTTAATTTCACCTAAATTGTTTTTAATTACTTTCTCTTTGTGGCATTAGATAGCTAGCTAACAAATAAAATATTAGAAAGTAGAAACTGTGAGTGTTTATTATTTTTGGGAATGGGCTGGTTGGAAATTTTAAAGAGGGAAAAGAAATATTGGGCTGCAGATTTTGTCAAAGTAATTGGGCCGGATTGGATTTCTATTAGTCTAAATTTGTTGTGGCCTCATAATTGATTGATTATACCATCTAAGTGCTGCTTTTGTGAAATAAACAGTAGCACTAACTTCTATTTTGTTTAAATGTAACATGACACAGTACTGGTTAGTCTGAATGAAGACATGATATTTGCCAACTATTATGGTCCGAGTTAACTCGTTTTCGCTCCTAATTTGTTTTCGTTAATCTAGCTGTGATGTTCTGTAACGTCCTCTGGACGCTACAGAATATCACTGTTTTTCTACTTTTCAAATTCCACCGTAAATCTTTCCCAATGACGATATTTTATTTATTAATTTTCTATTAATAAAAATTTCGGATCGAATGGCTCCAACCTGGTTTTGATATCTCCTCTCTTCTCCTGCGTCATTGCAAACGCTAGCAAATCCTAGCTCGAGTCAGGGTAGAATGCATGGTTCAATTTTTTAGTTGTGTGAGGGCCCATTTCGCAGTGCATTTGGATAAATGATTTCAGGCTCCTAGCATTAAAGCGGGGCAGTGAGAGGATGCCAACCAACCCTTTACATTTTGGTAAATGCTTTCTTTTTTGCAGGACATTTAGAGTGTGTTCAGCGTATCATTGTTGCCGTGGAAAAAAAAAAAATTCAGAGTGAATTTTTTTTTCCACGCACACAGTGTTTCGTCCATTCAAATTAGATCCGAATCAAAACCCATTCCCAATCCTCACGTGCATCCGAATAGGTCCTTAATGTGTTAAGATAGTAGTTAAATCTTGTCCAAGAGTATAAAACTTCCACTCAGTAGCAAATGCTCGATAATGTTTTAGAATTTAATAGTATAAAAAAACTAGAATGAATAGGAGATAAAAAAAGATAGTAGTTAATTAATTGATGTATTTAGAATATTAGAATGACAAGTGGAAGAAATTGGAAACAAATATCTTAATTTGTATATAATTCTTGTAATCAACATGTTGAATGAAATGAATTGAGTCGTTTTCTCTATTATATCTTTACCCTCTCTTCTTTTCCTATGCCATCTTCTATCTGGTGCCTCTCTTCTCTTCTCTCTACACACTTATATCCATTTTATATTAAATTAATATACCTAAAAATTCCACAATTAAAAAAATTAAATTATCCAGTTGCCCCCAAATTGTCATGGCCCTACTCATTTGGGTCATGACATGCTCTCAGCGCCTGTTTGGTTTGGGCGTTCTCAAGGGCTTTGCTACATTAAATTTTCTTTTCAAACATCAATTGCTTCAAGGGATGCTAAAATCCTGGTCTATAAATAATAAAAGGAAAACTTGCAAGAAGAAGAAAAAAAAATTGTAGAGTGGTTGAATTCATATTATACATTTTGGTAAATAAATGAGTGCTTCGCTGTTAATTGCTAGAGATGGAAATTCAATTTTCTAAGTTTATATGAACTAGAAGATGACCTCAAAGCTTATTCGAATTTAGGTTTCCACTTTCCACAATGAAATAGCATATATTATGTGACCCTTCCAACCCCAAAGAAACCAGTTGCAATCTTCTTCAACAAAAAATGCCTCGTTATAATCATTTCTAACTATTTCACGGCATTCTTTCACTACACGTGGATCTACCGGAAGTTGTTTGAAACCGCTCTGCAAATTTCGCATGTGGCACTGCTTGTAGGACTCAAGTCTTACAACCAAATCTGATCCTTCACATGCTATCAAATTAATTATAGAAGGACCCAACATTTCTCTTTCCATTAGTTGCCTATGCTTGTAGTCTCGTGGGATCAATGTGTCAAGCATGTCAAAGAACCGGGAGTACTGCAACAAAACCATTCTGAACCGTGTGATAAAGAAGGGACTGAAGGATAAATGCAATATTCCTTGAACGAAAACCTTCGGTTTGATCTCTTGAATCAGATCGAGGAGTTTATTCCTAGAATTATTCCTATCTAACAAAGGATCGTCCCTTACTCTACCCAAGTTATACATACTATTAACAATAAGCACTTCATCATCATTGATACTAAGATCATCAATACAAATGAACTCCCACCGTGAGGCGATCCCTTGATACTCAAAAGGAACTCCAAAACTTCGAGCATAATCTTTCAACCTCCTTCCTGTTTCTTTTATTCTTTTAGCAGGGTGAAAGCCTGGCTGAGGCAAATCTATCCCAGTAATTCGGAGTTTCGGAGGCCCATCTTTTCTTTTTGCAAGTGATTGAATTAGAGATGGCCATTGGAAACCAAAAGTAATGCCAAAATCAACTACATGGATTTTTGTTGCATTGCCTGTGGCACTGAGAATACTCTCATTAGCAAAATAAAATTGAAGTCTGGGAGCGGGACATACCCTCGAGCACATATAATTGGCCTTCAGATAGTCGATGGTGCGTACTTGCCCTGTGACATATTGACGATAGACCGCACTTCCCGTACCAGCCAAGCGGGCCTCTAGTCCATCAACAAGAATGCATGCAAGCCTTTGAATCCCATCTCCAATAGGAGATGCTTCCTTTCTTATTTGTTTTATAAGTTCACCAACAAATTTATAATCATTCATAGATATCGCCTCTGCACAAGAGATGAGGTGTGTTTTGAGATTGATATGGTTGTGTTGGTTTTGATTCTCAATATATGAGTTTGCTTTGAGCTCCTTGATTTCTCTTAAGCTAGCTATTTCTTCTCTTGGACGGTTTTTCCCGTGGTATAGTAGTGCTTTATCAAACATCTCATCTCTAATTGTTTCCTCATTGGAGACCATGGGTATTTTGCAATTCCGCCCCTCCAAAAGGTCTAAGTTTGTATTATTTGTATTCTTTTTACCCTTAGATTTATATTGCACATCATTTTCTTTCTTTTCCACTGATTTGATCTCTAGCGAGTTGCTATCACATTTCTTCGTTGGATTAAGTGAAAGATTACTCACTTGCAAATTAATTGACAATCTATTGTGATTTGGGAGGAACTTCAATCCTTCTTCTACACCTCTCTGAAATTCAGTAGCCAACAAGTTTTCTATATGCGGGTGTTGTTCCAAAACCTCACTAAAGGTCGAAACTGCTTGATCTTGTAAATCAGATTTTTTCTTTGATTGTTTTGATACCAATTGAGTATCTTGTGGAGGTGGATACTTCTCGCCCAAGACATCATAAAAGGGTTTCTCCATGTCCCAAAGAGCTGCCTCTTCATAACTATTAATCTTTTCATCTATATCATCTTCCAATAAATACCGGCTTATGTAGTCTAGTGTTGGGTCTATAAGTACCTCAGACTTCCCTTGTTGGCTCAGAGAAAGGTTGTTGTTTGGGTCTTTTTCGAGGATAATTTGAGAGAAGTTTGTGTGATTACAATTATCAATGGAACCGTACAATTCATTCGACTTGGAAGATCCTGAGTTGTTCTCTTTAGACAAAGCCATGTTGCTTGCAGATTCCATAATTTGATTGACAAAAAATTTGATCTAAAAATTCCGTAAATGAATCCAATTAATGATGTGAAACTGTTGAATGATATTATTCAGTGGAAGTTATGTACGGCAAAAAGTGACTATTTACAGACTTTTCAATAATACAAGCTTTGCAAATTTTAAAAATGATGCTTAAAGCCCTTGTTAATAATAGAAGGATATTCCATGAAATTAATTAGTAAGACAAGTTTGCAGATCTTTTTCCAACGAAACATTAATTATATCTTCAAGTTTTTACTCTTAATTAAAGACTGTGAGTCACAAAGTAAAGCATATAATTGCGAAATATGATCATTTTATCGGGAAAAAAATGTTAAATGGTTTTGAGAGAGAATTTTCCAGCATACCTCAAATGAGCATCTCCAGTTAGCTAGAGCGACAGAGCCTAGAGTCTTGAGGAAGAAACCCCTTTAGATATTATATTGAGACGTTTGGGATTTTTAGTAAGCATCACATCTAATTACCTGTCTTACACGTTATGCTTTCCGTCGAAATATAGTGAATTTTCTGCCCTTTTATTGATGAAAATGTCTATTTCAAGTGACATCGATCATTGACAGCCATGTAGAGTTTTAAGGGTTCACTGTTGACCTCAAATATGTGGTCACCGGTCTCAAACTTCCACCTAGTGTTTTGAAATAGACCGTGGGGACGTGATCCGGACCAAACCGCCCGCAACCCGTTCCTGACTGGACGTGATTCGGACGGCTTCACTGTGACTAGTTTATATTATCTGGCTACAAGAGTCTTGTAATTCAAGTCTTAACTTTGACTTCACAAACCGTTCAGGTTTAATTTGAATAATATTTAGTCAAGATGTTATGGTGGAAAAACTCATAAAATTAAAACTTTCCTAAAAAATATGGTTCTATTTCTATATTTTACTCAGGAAAAATTATAACAATATTTAATATTCAAAATAGTTATCACCAAAAAAAAATTTATCCTACCCTGCTAAATTTTGACTCCACTGCTGAACCTAGTAACAAAATTTTAATTACTAATATATTTTATTTTACCAGTATCCTAATTTCTTAACTGGTATTGTTTATGAAGTCTCAGTAGTGATATATCCTGCTTTGACTATTACCTACTAGCCATCATAATTCAAATTCAAACTTTGACAAACACTCTATTCAAAGGTCTATTTGCTTATTCACTATTTGAAGTTTGAACAGCCCATCTTTCTCTTGAATTTTCGTTTATTATTTTTTTAAAAATATTAAAGAAAACTGACTCATGTGGTCCTCAATTCTGATGATTTAATAGGTACCAAAAATTATTTTCATCATCTTTTATATTATCAACTTGTGCTTAATTTGCATGTGTAAGCAGTTAATTTAGTTTGAATTTGAATTTAGTTCTATATAAAAATACAATTTTACAAATAGTAATTTTTAGTTTTTTTCTGGTGGTTTGAGGCATTTGATTTGTGTTGAGATTCGTGTGCCGAGTTTACATTTAGCAGAGATCACTACAATTTTAATTTCCACACAAATCTCAATGCAAATCAAACGATTTGGACCAGACATCTTACTGAATTTGGTTCAATGTTAATCAGATGACCCTTTCTCTTAGTCATAGAATAATAAATATAACAATCAATAAATTTTTAGTTTGATATTAAGAATCCAACAAAACATAAATAAATACATATTAAACAAAAAACAGAAATGAAAAAAAAATAAACAGAGATGGAAAAAAAAAACAGTCCGGGTTTGACCCGGACCACACGGACCGCCGACATGTGCAGGCAAGGGTCCAAGGACGGATAAGGATAGGGTTTCAAAAAATCACCCGTCCTACCCGGACCATGCTACCCGTGCTACCCGTCCTACCTGAGATGACCCGGTCCGCCCTGCCCTGCCCTTATTCAATACACTACTTCCACCACATGGCACATGCCATTCAGTTGCAATCAAGAGTTTCTCCTATTATTTCCTTTTGTTCTCTATATTTTATTATATGGTTTTAACAAAATAAAATTGAAATAACACTCAACTTTTGAAGACAAAAGTTGAGTTCTATTTTCAAATTATGTCAATTATTGGGCTAAATTGCAAATATATCCAATATGATCTCAATTTATCAGAATTAAAAAAAAATTCTGCTTAGGCCCTGATTTGTACCTTACAAAAGCTCTTCATAACAGCTGGAGTGCTAATATCTCCATTAACGTCAAATCTATTTGAAAATTAGTTAAAAAAAGAAAAGCTCCCTTTTAAGCATATAATTGATTGAAATGTTTTCTTTGCCCAATTGATTTTATCTACCCTGTGAGATATTTACAAAACATTAATTGCAGTCTGACTTTAAAGGTAGAATTAGTGGGTACTACATTGATGGTAATTAGATATGTGTTCAACTAAAATAAAAATAAAAATATATATCTTCTGTTCAATTTCACCAGTGGGATCAAATGCAGATGGGTTGGGGAAATATTTGCCAATGATAATTACAGTATCAGTTTCTTCTTGTGAAATGAAGTTCTTTTTTCCTGATGCACTTAATTTCACCTAAATTGTTTTTAATTACTTTCTCTTTGCAGCATTAGATAAGCTAGTGTCATATTAGAAAGTAGAAACTGTGAGTGTTTATTATTTTAGGGAATGGGCTGGTTGGAAATTTTAAAGAGGGGAAAAGAAATATTGGGCTACAGATTTTGTCAAAGTAATTGGGCCGGACTGGATTTCTATTGGTCTAAATTTGCTGTGGCCTCATATTATGCTAAAACGTCCGCAATTGGTCTATTATAGGGATGTACAAAATATTCATAGTTTGAGATTCGATTCGAAAAAAATCGTAAAAAAATTGATTCTAAATAGTTTTTAAATTGATTCAAACCAAACTCAAACTGGACCTGGTTCGTCCAAAATAGGCTCGCGAACTATTCTAATTCGAATCTCAAAGTAACGTGAACCGTTGATTTCCACTGATGATTTATGTTCGCTAATAACTTAAAAGTTAAAACATGAGGCCGCCCAGTCATAAGTAATAACTCATAAGTCGTAACTCTTGCTCTCAGTTCTAAATGTAAATATATTGACTGGCCTTTACTTTATTTTTATGACAACAATGCCCCCGGAATGTTTCTACTTCTGGTTGCTGTAATTTATAAAGTTACTACTTTTATTTTAGCCAATTGAAAGCAAGGAACAACCTAAGTGCTGCTTTTGTGAAATGAACAGTAGCACTAACTTCTATTTTTCTTAAATGTAACATGACACAGTACCGGTTAGTCTGAATGAAGACAAGGAACAACATAACTTATGTGCTTATGTTAATAAATTGATAGCAGGAACTAAATTACGTAATCATGTATGAGAATCCAAAATGAATGTCTGACAGTGCTTTAAAATTAAATTGAAGGCTTTCTACTTCGAAACTGAACCTATACCAGCACGACTATTATAGCCAAAATAATTATATTACAAATAATAATGACAAGTTGAACATCAAAGAAATACCAAGTACCATTCTTTCAGTTGCAAATCCAAAATATCACAAAAAAAAAACATCATTTACATTATAATCCTAATTTATCTATACCAAGCCATGCTCAAGGAGCTAAATATAAAAAAAATAGTCCTGTAGAGACATTTTTATAAAGCCACTCTATTTCTCTAAACCTGCAAAGTAAGAATAAAAAATTAAGTCATATTTTCTCTAAATTTGCAAAGTTTACATTGCGTGCTTATCAGTATATCATTATCAATTTATCAGGAAATTTCCTGGTTAAAGATAATTGGTCAAAATAAAGCATATTCCGGTGATAAACTTCGGCAATAAGATAAGATCTAAACGTTAATTTGCTTATTGATTCCTCATTTAATGATTGATTTGCTCGTTAACTTATGGACAAAACAAAATGTAAACTTTTGGAGGTACCACGATTGAGTTCTCAAATTGGCATAGAAGAGACGGAGTGGGTCCGATGCCCATCGGACATACTTTTAGGTTTAACGAGCTCCACAACCGTCTGATCCATCTTAAGATATGTGAGCACGAAAATTGAAGCAAATCCGCATGAAATTTAAAGCATCACACAAATCTTAAAACATATTGAACGGTGATTGAAACCGTCGAACCAAAGTAGGTCTGATGGGCATCCGACCTACTTTCAAATCGACATAAAAATATTTAGTCGAGCAGGATCTCTAATTTAGAGAATTTGTACATATTTAATTACAACTTTTGTAAATAATTTTTTTTATCGATCAATGAAAATGTCAGTTCTACTGACCTTAAAAAAAAACTTTTGGGGGGTAAACTAAAAGATGTTAATAAGTTTTCTTTGTTGACCTAATCACCTAATAACCTTAACCTCCAGCTAAAAGTTACCGACAACAAAATAACTTCCTAAGCTGAATTTGTTCATCTCCAATTTGATTCTATCCATCCACCATCCTCCAACCGAACATAGTTTTTGAGCATAGAAAACATCTATATATAAATACAAAAATATTTGAGATATTTATATTTTTGGAAAGGCCTAGCTTGAGCAGCCCAAATAAAAACAATAATGGCAACTCCTGTAAAGCTCGTTCAAGCCATTGCCCTCTTCTACTTCCTCTTCAAAGGTCTCTCTCTCTCTCTCTCTCTCTCTCTCTCTCCTTTCCTCTCCCTCTCCTCTCTCTCTCTCTCTCCAATTGATTCATGAAGGACAGCAGTTTGGGTCCGATTTGCGTCCGATTGGTTTCATAACTATCCGATTCACTTTAAGATCCATGCACACGAATATTAAAGCGGACACGCATGATATTAAAGCTCTGCGCACAAATCATAAAGTGAATTGGACGGTTATGGGACCCATCGCGCTCAGTTTGAGTCCAATGGACATCGGACCCAAACTGCTCTCTTCATGAAATGACTTGAATCCTCAATTAATTTGGATTTTGCGAATTTTATGCTACTGGTTCATACATAAGACACGTGTGTGATAGCATTTTGTATAAAACAAATCACAATAATTTTCTGGCATGTGACAGGGTACGCACAATCGCAATGCAGCTACAGAGATTTACTGGTCACTGAATCACGGACGGGAAGTTTTATTCAAAACAAACCCCAATACCAAGTGGTGATAAGGAACAACTGCGTGTGCGCTCAGTCGGGGATCCAAATTGACTGCACCGGCTTTACAAGTGTCGCGGAGATCAAGCCGAGCATCCTACGTCGTGCCGGGAATGTGTGCATCCTGATACAAGGAGGGATCTTGAACAGAGGTGTTTGGGTTCAGTTCAAGTATGCAGCTGACAGGCAGTTTGGATTCAATCCAATCAACTCTGATCCCAGCTGCTGATCAAAATGTTTTATATCTCTGTTGTTTATTGTTGTTTCTTTCTTTCTTTTGCTCTTGGTGTCATGGTGTGTGTTGTCTCAATGTAATGTAAAATAAATTTGAAAATTACATTGAAACAAACTGGGAATGGGATGAAAATATTTCTTTTTGAAGGAAATGTTGGGAGATGGGAAATAAATCTGCTGTGATTCCAATCTCAACTGTTTATTTATCAGTATATACAAATTTCAAATAAAGTTAATTTTTATGCACAAATTTCAAAACACATGAACAGTTGAGATTGAAATCGCTGCGATCCTTTGGAATTGCAGCAGATTTATTTCTTGGGAGATGAAAGAAGAGATGATGGTAAAAATTCTCGCATAAATTAAAATACACAATTTTTTTTTATTTATTCAAGCTTACATTATAACTCGGGATGAGTATCTACATTCCAGCAACTCAAATAAGTTTCTAAATAACTGTTAATTACTTTTTAGAAATTACGGTCTCTAAAGTTTTTAATTTTTACATTCCCGAAATTAATTTTAGAGTTTCTATTAAGCCACGCCAGCAATTAATTAAAAATGAGAAATAATTTGACCCAATTATTTATCGGTGTGGAGTTTATAAACAGTTTATTTAATAAAAAAACTTTCCTTCGTAACTTATAAATAAAAAAACTCTCACATTTCTGAAACTGAATTAGAAATTGTCACATAAACTCTCATAATACTAGAGATGTAGATATTCTTAGATTTAATACCTTAAAAAAAATACTATAATTCACTTATAGTGAAAAGCAAATAAAATATAATACTGTAAATCTATGATTGACTCGTATCTAAATCAAATTGAATCAAATCATGATACATAACAAAAAAAAATTGTAGTTTAATTTAACAGATTGTAGCCATTCTTTGACTGTAACTCCCCCATCTAAGATATACCTTTCTTTTAAAATGGTGTTTTGATTATTTTCTTATATCCTATCTAATATAGCTGTACAATCTATTAGCAACAACTTGAGGGAAATTTTAAAACTACATTCAAGAAACTTACGAGTTTATATTGGTTCTGAATCTACTGAAATTCGAAACGAATGAACAGTGTTTCTAAAATTCCTGCATTCCGGAAATAGCCGTTGAATTGTTCCGAGATGCGTGCGTGAAAAAACCAGCTGTTTTGCAATGTATGCACAGAAAAAATTTGAACGGCTGGAATCTCAAATTTGAGCAGATTTAAATTCGTCTATATTATGCTATCATAGAGCCTCCTGAATATTAGATATTAAACAAAAAAAACTGCTCTACTCAATCGTACGGTTTTTATCACAGAAAATCAAAAGTTGGCTCAGTCGTTCAATAAGTGCCCGCCGAATTAGCGGCTGTTGGGCCACTTGATTGGTGCGTCTCCCTCGCTAAAATATTTAAACTGCCGTTCAGTTAGAATGATAGTGATGAAAGGGTTGGTAGTGTTTTTAGAGCTTCTTAAAAAGTTAAGATAACAAGTTAAGTTTGTCAAACACTTACTTCTTTATAAAGCTTAAAGTTATTTTTTTTTAACTTTTTGTGTCTACATTTTTAAACTTACTCATATTTTTAAGGAGTCATTCTATATGGTTTGAGGATTTGAGACTTCTTAAGAAAATTAAAAATGTATTTTCTTAACTTTTTGTTATCAAACACCTCTTCTTTAGCCGAGTTAAAAATTTAATCCTACCCAATTTGCTGAACACTATCTTTGTAATTATGGAATTCTAATTTGGGTAATAGGTACAAAATAGTATAATCAATTTGACAATTCCTTTTGAATTATTTCATATGTGAGTTGTGTCTTTAACTAAATTATGAATCTTATTTTTTTTAATTATTACATATTGTTTAATTTCTTCTATTTTGCACTATTCTTTACCATATCACAAAGAAGTATCACATGATACTCAAGATAGTGGTACCAGCCCCTCAAGCTTTCTAAAATAGCAATTACTAGTTAAATGGTAGACAAACCAAACCGAAAAAAAGTATCACATGATACTTAGATAGTAGTTGGTTTATTATGTGTGTTGCTTTTAATTGAGAAAACTTGTGCAAACTTGTTGTATATATACTTTGGGTGGTAGGTTGTTACAACAAATTTATTGTAGATATGTACATAAAATAATAAAAAAAATACAGAATCATCGTATCAACAAATTATTATCAGAGATCACGGTTCAAGGTAAATAAAAGTATAGAATCATATAAATTCTCTACTAACTTGTCCCTCAATTTTTGAATAATAATTATATTTTTTTGGTATATTTTTTTATAAAAATATGTTATGTTGTACGAGTATTTTTTTTTTACTATAATATGTCTCCATTGCAACTCACAGCCACTGGTACTAGTGTAATTTTAATTAGACCCGTTCCAGGTGCTGTTCTGGACCACCAGTCAGTTGTTTGAGACAAAAAGCCAACAAAGTCTGTATAAAGAATATTAGCAATGAAACAATTGTCCTTGTCAATCTTTAAATAAACTATCTTCATCTCGACAATTGAAATAAATTTTTAAATAACTATCAACCATTTTTATAAATTAAATCCTCTAAGATTTCTAAATTTCACATTTTTAAAATTAATTTTAGAGTTTCTAAATAGACCACGTGGCGATTAAAATAATTTGAGCGAATTATTTGGTCAGCGTGACGATTGGAAACATTTTTTCTAATAAGAAATTTTACCGAATAGTTTCTAAATAAAAGATATGAAATTATAATATAAATCTCAAAAGTTTTTAAGATGGAAATTAATAACAACAGAGAAACTTTTGAAGCGTTACATGAGTTATTGCGTGAAATGTTAGTAGGGCAGGTCATGAGACGAGTTGAGAGCAACTTGGATTCAACTCGTGAACTCATGAGTCGAGTTGAGTCTGAGTTGTTAATCCAGTTTCGAGTCAGAAATTTCAATTTGGAATTAACTCGCGAATAATTTGAGTCAACTCAAGTCGACTAATGACTCGTAGATATAAACAAATTAAGTCTAACAAAATAAATAGTGCATCGTTTATCAAAATAATGCACAATTTAAAATTTTACATAGTAAAACAATGGTAAATACATAATTAAACAGTGCAAAGTTTAAAAGAATGCATGAGAACTAAAACTTTTAGCTTAAGTTGGTGGAAAGAGAATTGCAATATTTTTGTTGTTGGTGTAGCTACGAAAACTAATCTTAGAAAAAAAGTTGCAATTTTTGAATTTAGATAGTGCGAAGTTAGACGGAAATTTTTTATCAGTAGAAATAAAAAAAAAAAGAAATAGGAAAGAGTATATCATATTTTTTATTGGTAAAAAAATTAGTATGATTTCGACTGATTTTATAAATAAAAAGTTTAAATCAGTAAGAATTCTAAAACATATACTAAATCGACGCATGAAAAAAGTTTTAAACAGATAAATTATAGATAACAACAACCATTAGTCATCTCATTAAATATATTATTTCAACACATACGCAAAACAAAAACTAATGCCAACCAAAATCTAAAACAAAGGCTCTAACTAGATCCTAAACCATTCCATAATTTGCTTAAGAGCAAGAAACTTGTGAGCTGATCGGCTTGAACGGGAACAAGGTACACCATGCATACTTGAACGTTACACCACCGTATGGCAACGGCAACTTGTTATTGACAAAGCCGTCCTTATCGAGAATACTGGAGTTCACCGGCTCAGCTGTTTGGAAACCATGGATGTTGAGTTGGACATTGCTCTGTTGGCAAGGGCATAGTTTTTTTATCGTAACCTCATATTCAGGCTTGCCGCTGAACAAATACCCGGTTGGCTTTTGTGTTACTGATATATTTGATAGTGTGCACTGTGCATGACCTGTGAAAGAAAAACAATGTAGATCAAATTATCATACCAAATTGTTCATAATCAGCGACAAGAATATTTTATTCCGTGAATTTCACAAATCGCAAAGAACATTTTCTACTGTATCAACACAAAATTTTAGTATATTTGTTTTTTAAAGGCACGATTCCCTGTCTACCTCCTTTTATGAAAATAAATTAAATTGAACCTGGATAAATGAAACATGCGAAGACAGCCAAAATAGCTAGGAACTTGAAAATATTTGCCAGGCCTTGGTTCTTTCTCTGATTTAGCCAAAACATGTGATGTATGAACCAGTAGCATAAAATTCGCAAAATTATATTTTACTGATTTCTGTATTGAAAAGCTGAATTGCCTAATCCAAATTAATTGAGGATTCAAGTCACTTATATTTCTGTATTGAGGAATCAATTGGAGGGAGAGAGAGAGGAGAGAGAGAGAGACCTTTAACGAGGAAGCAGAAGAGGGCAATGGCTTGAACGAGCTTTACAGGAGTTACCATTATTGTTTTTATTTTGGCTGCTCGAGCTAGGCCTTTCCAAAATTATAAATCTCAAATATTTTTGTCATTTATATAGAGATGTTTCCTATGCTCAGAACTACCGCAATTTTTATTTAGATCCAAAAATAAATATAAATTGCTAACTATGTCCATAAAAGTTAGGAAATTTTAAACATACTCAAACCGCCCAATAATTAGGCGGTTCCTATTTTTTTTATTAGAAATCTTAGTTTTTTTTTTTTTAAATATGGATAGTTGATGCTTATATTTTTTGATTAAATTTTTAAGTATGAAAACAATAGAGAATGATATAAAAATATTTAAATATAGTTTTGATGTATCTATCTTACGAATCATTTGAAATTATTATTTTTTAGACGATTATTTGACAAAATTTGTTGATTGATTTATTATGGTTAGGTTTTTTTGACTAAATTTATTGTGATTTATTAGTATGGTTTATATTTTGACATTTATAAGTATGATATAGTCATGATATAAGAGAAATACGATATGCAAACATAAAGTAGGAAATATAAATAAACAAAGAGAGATAATACAAGTATAAAATGACAAACACAGTAGACCAAATGTAAATCCTACAATGCGCTCAAGTGGCACTAAGAGCAGTGCTAAAGTGGCACAAAGAGTGACGCTAAATTGTGCCAAAATGTGCTAAATTACGCTAAATTGCGCCAAAATTCGATAAAAGGTACTAAAATCCTAATAAATATGCTAAAATACACTAAAATAATAATAAAATACGCTACTTGTACTTAAAAATAAAATGATATTAATTAATATAAAAAATTAATTATACTAAAATATACTAATTTATGCTAATTATAATATTTTATGCATATTTATTTCCAAATTACGCTAAGTTATATAACTAAAATATACATAAATATACAATTATGATATAGCCATGATAAATTATACACTAATTTATGGTAAGTTACTCTAAAATACGCTCAAATTCGCTAAAATACGCAAGTTTTATTTTCTGTCATTAGAATATACATTAACATATCAAAATATATATTATGTGATAACTTAACATAATAAATACATTCCTCGGGCAATTTTAACTTGACATACTATATCAGAAAGTGAATTCCTCGGGCAATTTTAATTTATTACTATCATCTCTAAGTACGATATGAATTTATAATAAAAAAATTTATACTAATTATAATTGTTTAATAATTATACATTAACGTTACAATTTATTTTGTTTGGAGTTTTGAGTTGTTCAAATGTCTAATTATTTAACAACACTTGACCACTATCATTTTTATTTCCAAATAACTATTCATACAAAAAGAAAAAGAAGAAGAATTATCAATTAAACGTCAAATAATCTTTTCTTGAATTCAAATTGCTGTTCGAACTATTACTTACGTTATCAACATTCAAAAAACTAATATTTGTATGAAATTCCCACTAGAAAAGGCCTATAATACAAATTTTTTACATCCTGTCACAAATAGGTCCCTATTCAGGGATTGTTTTCTAAAGAAGTTTTATTTTCTGTCACAGTTTGGTCCTCAGATCCGAAATTTTGCACAACAGAACCTGTTATTTACCAAAATTTACTCACAGTTTTACATAATACTGAAAATGTGCATAAAATACCCTGTTATAGGATTTACATTTGGTTTTCTGTGCTTGTCATTTTATACTTATATTATCTCTGTTTGTTTATTTATATTTCATATTTTATGTTTGCATATCGTTTTTCTTTTATATCATGACTATATCATACTTATAAATATCAAAATATAAACTATACTAATAAATTATAATAAATTTAGTCGAAAAAACCAAATCATAACAAATCAATCAATAAATTTTGTTAAATTATCGTCTAAAAAACAAGAATTTTAAATGATTCGTAAGATAGATACATCAAAACTATATTTAAATGTTTTTATATCTTCTTTATTGTTTTGATACTTAAATTTAGTCAAAAAAACTATAGGCATCAACTATCCATATTTACAAAAAAAAAAAAAAAAAAAACTAAGGTATCTAATAAAAAATAGAAACTGCCTAGTTATTAGGCGATTTCTAATAAAAAAATAGGAAGCGCCTAGTTATTGGACGGAAATTTGGACATTGCTCTGTTGGCAATGACACATATTTTTTTATCATGACCTCGTATTAGGGCTTGCCGCCAAACAAATTTCCAGTCGGCTTCTGTATTACTGATATATCTGACAGTGTACATTGTGCATGACCTGTGAAAGAAAAACAATTTAGATCAAATTACCATACCAAATTGTTCATAATCACGCACAAGAATATTTTATTCCATGAATTTCGCAAATTGCGAAGACACAAAATTTTAGTATATTTTTTTAAAGGCACGATTCCATGTCTACCTTTGTGAAAATAAAATAAATACAAAGATATTTCTAATATTGGTTGATCTCACTAAAGCAGTAGAGAAAGAAATTGAGACATGAGACGGACAAAAGCCAAAGGCAAACGATGGAATAACGCTAACTTCATATTAGCGTTATTTTTGCTATTTTCGGGATTGCATCCATACACACTCTAATTTAAAAAAATAGTTTAATCTGTATAAGTTATGTTATGTTTGGTTTAGGCTAAAATCATGAGATAAAGAGTTTAGGTTTCAGTTAAGCTGTCAAATGTGATTTAATTGAGTCGGACTAAGATGGCTTAAATTGATCTCTAGGTCGGCCTAAAACTTAAAAGTTAAGATGGTTTAACATTTAGTCCACGCATGTAGTTTAATCAAAAGTTGATACAATGAAATTAATGAGAAAATTGTTAAATTATCTCAAATTATCTAATTAAGAGAATTTAACTCATTCTAAAAATTCTCCCAAATTATTATTGTTTATCTCGATTTAGCTGTTTCAAGACATAAAAAACACAAATTTTGTGAAATTGATATATACCCAAAGTTTGAAATTGTACCGTAGATTGCACAATATATGTCATTGTTATGTTCATTCCAAATAAGCAATATTCACTCCATGCATTTATAGAGGTAACTCAGTCATAATCTGTTTATAAGAATTTTTTTCTGCCTTATGAAGCTTATTAGCACTAACTAAAAAAATATTTGCATTACCAAAATATATACTCGAACACTGTTATTGATATCAATTTAATTCATAAATTAAGCCACAAACTCTAACTAAACAAGAAATAGATTAAACCATAATTTAATTTTTAAGTGTCAACCAAACATAAAATAACTTAGAATGTCCTAAGTTAGAATAACCAGCTTAGGCCTCAACCAAACACTATCTATTAAAAATTGCAGAACCGCATACTTCTTTTTCAAGATGACACATGTTTATAATAACATATATAAAAGATGTTAGAGTGTACCAGAATTTTTTAATAAAAAGAAATATATTAGAATTTTTTTTTATTTCCGTCTTTTGTTACTCTTTTAGATCTCACTATCCGGATTTGTATCCTCTCTATTACTGTAGAGGACGGGCCTCACTTTACGGTTTGAGATTCGGGAAATAGGAGGCAGTATTATTGGACTTTGAGATTCGTGCCAAGCTAAAAAGAACGGTTCGGATCCACTAATTGTAAAATATTATCTTTTCAGATAATGCACTACTGCACTGGATGTGAATTCCTCATTGTCCACGGTCAGGTATTACACTGGATCTGAAAGATAACGGACGACTCAGATCTCATCAAAACAAACGGATCCTGCAATCAAGGCAAATATCTGAAACAAATTCTACTCAATTTTTTCTAGGGGGACGAACTTGGGTCCGATGCCCATTCGACTCAAACTGAGTTCAATGGGTTCTATAACCGTCCGATTTGCCTTAAAATCATATGTTTAAGCTTTAATATCCGCACGCACGGATCTTGAGGCAAATCGGGCAGTTATGAAACCATCTGACCCAAATTTGAGTCAAGTGGGCATCGGACCCAAGTATGTTTCCTTTTGCAGACGAAGAGAAGCGAGAGGTAAAAGAGCGGGAATCGAACCCACTATTCCCGCCACACTAAACCCTCGTCTCTCAATCTGATCTTAGGATCTCTTTGTTCTCGAACTTGACAGAAGCTGTCAAGAATTTCAAAAAATAAAGAAAAGGGATCTCTTTGTTCTTTATCTCCCCTTTCTCTCATTCGATCGGTAATCAGCCATGAGCGGAGATGGTAAGCGGCGGAGAAGGGAGAGAACAAACTCCTACGGCAACGATTTGAGGTCGAAATCGAAGCAAAAGCTTCGCCTGGGAGCAGAAGAACAACTGGAGAGTAAGCTAGGGTTTTCTATCTTCACAGAGGGAGATAAACGACTCGGATGGCTCCTCACCTTTTCTACGGTAGCAATTACATCTCTATATACCTTGATTCTATCTCTAGCTGCGAATTACTACTATACGTTTCTTTTAAATTAATTTTCCGTTAACCATGGTTTTAACCAATGTTTCATGTCAGACCATGAAACGATACCCAATTTGCACCCCTAGTCAGCACCAAATCGAACAAAATGTACTTAATCTATTATGATTTTATAAGAAATAAACTTTGGTACCACTTTTTTGCTTCAGTGCCGATTTTCCTTTCCGTTTCTTCTCCTCAAATTGTTTCATAAATTTTGATTAGCGGTATAAGCTCTGTTATATGTTCTCATTTGTGTAGTTATTTATTATCTAAAATCTGGCCAAAATTTGAAGATCCCGAACTAATTATATATTCAAACTAGGCAAGCACAAGTCAAACTAATTACAGAGAAGTACTCTTATGGTTCATCCGCACGCAATTCATACTATTATCTTGAATCAACCTTTTTTTGCATCAAAATGGGCAAGGATTAAGTTAAATGGAAGTCACATATTTTGTGACCTTGATTTCAATACGCAGTCATCAAGGGAGGATGAAGATACAGAAAAGTACTCTTATAGCTTGTCCACATGCAATTCATACTATTATCTTAAATCAAACATTTTTGCATTAAAATAGGCACAACTTAAATTAAACTGAAGTCCAATTTCTTCTGACCATGATTTCAATACACAGTCTTCATGGGAGGATGAGGACACAGGAAAGATCTACAGCTGCATTGATCTATACTTTGTCTCTCAGGTGATTTACTAGATTCAATAACTTGCTTATTTACAATTACATTATCATTTGAAGTTTTGTTTTTGAGTTGTGTTATCATGTTACTTTACGTTAAAGTGAGTTACATTAATTCATCAAAGGGTTTAAATTTTGCTTGTTTGCTCATTTAGATAACGGGATCCAGACCTCACTGGTATTATTCAGGTTCGGCCCCATACTAGCATGTAGTGGAGAACTAATTTACGGTCAATTGGGTTAGATAGAGCTTTAATCACCAAGGTTTAAATTTCACCTGCTTCCTCTTCTGAAGAACCAGTTACAGATCATCCGATACCATTTGGGTCAGGCCTCACCCTGCTATGTACTAGATGGCGTAGTTAGATGCCTGCAATAGACAATTTTCTATTAAGCTCCTCAATTTGTAGAAAATGAACACAAGTATTATTTTGCTTTCCTTATTATTTCAGGACGGTTCTACTTTTAAAGTTAAGTACAAGTTCAAGCCGTACTTTTACGCTGCCACAAAGGTACTTAAAAGAGAACATAAATGATTTCATGTTGGCACTAGCCTTGATGGCAGGTGCAGTGCACCGTACTTTAGTAGGCAGCTAATAATTTTTTAAATTGGAAATTCTAGGAAGAGATGGAACTAGAGGTGGATGGGTATCTTAGAAGAAGGTATGAAGGCCAAATTGCGGATATTGAGATTGTAGAGAAAGAGGATCTTGATCTTGTAAGCTGCTTTTCTACTTCTGTCTTCTTAACGACAAAATAACATACATGACTTCCACTATTCTTTCCAATCAGATAGTACGTGCTGTTGTAGTTGTTTCAATTGGATCATCATGAGCTTGTTGTTCCTTATTTACTTTTCTTAGTTTTTCGGTGCATTTAAATGCATAACCTGTCGTACAACAGCTTAAAATGCAGAATCAAGGGCCATTTCTTGTAATTATGGGCTAAATCAACCCTTAGCTGCAAATAATTGAGGCTGAGTTGTATAATTGCACATGTGAGATTCAAATGGATCTAGTTGAGGTTTAATTATGCAATTATGACTCTATGAAGTCTCATGTTTTCCATCTAAGCCAGAATTAAGTCTTTATTATCAAATTACATTTCAGCTGAGGCTTAATTGCACAATTAAGACTAAATTGAGGTCTAAGTTAGGCTAATTTACATAGTTTTGACTCAAATGAAGCTTCGGAAAAGCTTATTTCGGGTTTAGTAGATCATATGGGAATCTCTTTCTAAAAAACGTTCAAATGCGCAGTTTTCTACCATAATTCTTTATTTCTAAACACCATTTTGGTTGACATGATTAGAAAAATCATTTGTCCGGCCTTCGAAGAAAATACTTAAAGCTTTCTTTTGACACGGTTCAACAATTGATGGGAGTCAGAAATGACCTTCATCATGTGGTTGAAAGAAACAAGGCAAAACAAGATGCAGTGGAAGCATTTGAGTCCTTCTACAGTACTAAAAGGTACTTAAATCAAATAATTGTTCAACATGGGTGCTTAAACACCAATATTTATCCAAATAATATTTTAATAATATTTTAACTGGAAATTAATTCTGTTTTCAGGAATGAGAGGACTTTAGATTACACAAATAGTATTATCGAGTTACGTGAATATGACGTGCCGTACCACATTCGTTTTGCTATTGATCTTGGTATGCAACTTTACTGTTCCATTAAAACGGTTTTCGCTTTTCTCTTTACTTGTTTTTGTCCTGGATTTGTTTCAATATTAAAGTTTTTTTTTTTGGTGGGGTCTTTTACACCTTACTACAATTGGACAATTGTAATCATCAAAAATGAAATTGCAATATCTACCAATTAACTGTAGGAATATACCAGAACTGTGTTAGTACCCTGTTTTTTCTGAACTTCTAATTTATGCACTATCTCTAGCTCCTCTAGCTAACATGTACACTGGTATGGCCACAGATGTGAGATGTGGGCAATGGTATGACGTGAGTATCTGTAGTTCCGGTCCTTTACTGGAGAAGAGGAGTGATCTCTTACAGCGTGCTGAAGTGCATGTCTGTGCATTTGATATCGAGACAACTAAACTGCCCCTCAAGTTTCCTGATGCCACCACTGATCAAATCATGATGATTTCTTACATGATAGATGGCCAAGGCTATCTCATTATTAACCGCGAGGTTTGGTTATCAATTTATACAGTTTCTTCTATCAACTTCTGTTTGAAGTTATGAGTAATTCAAATAACCAAGCTAGCTTTCAAGTGGAAAATGACTTAAATGCTTTGAGATATACATCCCTTCCTAATTTTACTTCTACTTCTATTGCTAGTTTGTTGGGGAGGACATTGAAGACTTGGAGTATACACCAAAAACTGAATTCCAGGGTTACTTTAAAGTTGAGAACGTGAAGAATGAGGTAATAAGTTGGTACGTACTTAACAGTATGGCAAGTCAATTTCATCTAAAACTTTATTACTAATTCTATTGTTTAAATAAAGTTGGAGTTGTTAAGAGCTTGGTTCAGACACATGCAAGAGGTGAAGCCAGGGATTTATGTTACTTACAATGGAGATTTCTTTGATTGGCCATTTGTAGAGAAAAGGGCTTCTCACCATGGTATCAATATGGGTCAGGTACAGCTCTCAATTTATATATATATATATATATATATTAGTTTTACATTTGCAAGGAGCCCACCATGAGGATAATTCATGAATTATTCTGGTGGACTGGTTCTTATTGGTTGGGAGAGAGAGAGGTGATCTTGAAATTGAATTTTCTATTTTCTTTTTATGTCTCTTTGTAGGAGATTGGTTTTAAATGTGACAGTGAGCAAGGGGAATGTGGTGCAAAATTTTCATGCCATTTGGATTGTTTTGCATGGGTCAAAAGAGATAGTTATCTTCCACAAGGCAGTCAAGGTCTTAAGGTATTTGATTATATATGTATTTGGCCATGTGCAGCTCTATAATGTATTGAACTGTTGCAGGAAAGGTCTTGCTCTTTGAGCTCTGTTGGATTTTAAGCACGTGGGCTGACACTGACTAATGAAAATGCCATAAATTTTATTTTAATCAAGGAGCAATTCAGGATTTTGGTCCTGTTGGTACTGTATGTAATTTTAAAAGTCGGTCTAGCAAATGCATGCATGGTTGATCCATTTAAATGCACAATTAGTTAGTCAATAACTATAATTGTTCTGAATATTACAGGTATAGATTAATGTTCATGGTTTCTTTCAACTCTTTATATTGGCTGCCAATGAAAATAACAAGCTTTAACTGCTAAGTTCTCAACCAAGCAATAATTATTAATAGTTTTGATCCTTTACTTAAATCAGGCCGTAACTAAAGCAAAACTAGGCTATGACCCACTGGAGGTTGATCCTGAAGAAATGGTTCACTTTGCCAAGACACAACCCCAGGTATACTTCTCTTTTTGTACCATTCATTGCTAATACATGTAACCACTGTACTGATTTCTTATGTTTGATTTATCTGTATCTGTTGTCTTGATTTTATTTTTTGTTGCCATCCCTTGTTCTGAAGTTTTGGCTTGAACACAAGAGGGTTGGTTAAAAATTCTTTTGGATGCACCTTTTTTTTTTTTTTTTTGAGTAATCTTTTCGATTTTGTTGATAATTTTCAGAGAATGGCTTCTTATTCAGTGTCAGATGCAGTGTCAACATATTATCTATACATGACCTATGTACATCCCTTCATATTCTCTCTTGCAACTATAATTCCTATGTCGCCAGATGAGGTGTTAAGGAAAGGAAGTGGGACCCTTTGTGAAATGCTTCTCATGGTTCAGGTTGGCATCATCAAACTTATCCTTCAATCTAATCTTTTAGGTAAACTTCCTTGACAAGCCTAGAAACCGTAAAAAAATCATGAACGCACACTCATAATATGGATGTCATCCATGCCTCTATACAACTGGAAATTCCATCTTTGCCCCCCAATTATCTGGCCAGGTTGAAAGGAAAGCTGCTTTTTGCACATCTTTGGATGATTACATACTTGATGCTTTGATGAATCATACACGCTACTAACCATATTTTGAGGTGGTGGTTGTTGTAGCTTCAGAACTATCTGCATGGAGAGTTTAATTAAGTACTTGATTTTTTTTATTACAGGCATACAAAGCAAATGTAATATGCCCAAACAAGCACCAAGATGAACCAGAGAAATTTCACAACAATCGCCTCTTAGAAAGCGAGACATATATAGGAGGCCACGTCGAGTGCCTTGAAACTGGCGTCTTTCGATCTGATCTCCCCACCAAGTTTCATCTTGAACCCTCTGCTTACCAGGTTGAAAAAATTATACATCTGCCTATTAAATTTCTTGTTTATGTTTTAGATTATAGAAAAAAATCATATATTTTTTGCAGCAACTAATTGACAACCTTGATCGAGACCTTCAATATGCCATAACAGTAGAAGGAAAAATGGAGATTGATTCCATCTCAAACTATGAAGATGTGAAGAATGCCATATTGCAAAAGGTGTGCCCCTTTTTTGTCTTATGGAGGGTGTAATACTGCCGTAGTTGTCCCTGGATTAGCAATTGAGTCTTATTTAACCAAAGCCAATATCACTTTTGTTCAAAAAGAAAAAATATCACTTTTGTTCAGTTTAGCACATTTTTCACACTCTATTCCTGTCCAATGATAAAAATGCAGCTGATATGTTTGAAAGATCACCCAATTGTTGAAGAGCATCCCCTTATTTATCATCTCGATGTAGCTGCCATGTATCCCAACATCATTTTAACAAACAGGCTTCAGGTCTGCTTCTAGCTTTCCTACATCCTTCTTTTCTTTTTCCCTCAGGTTTTCTTTTACTTACTGAAAACAAGAAGACAGTGAATGTGGTACTTTGGTCATATAACCTCCAAAAACCAAAAACAAGGAGTAAAAAGAAATGAAATCTTACAATAGACCAAGTACAAGACAAATCTATATTTGCTAAAGGACCCAATAAGTTATATGTGATAAATGATTTGACATACTTGACAACTTTAATATCCTTCTGCTTACACAGTGTTTATTTACACAATGTTTAATTGCTAGTTTCTTAAATGAGACAAGAAGCATTTCAATACTGTACACACAAAGAAAACATGACCAAGTACTTATAGTTGCTGTATCATAAATTCAGGTTAAAAGTTTGGAACTATAATGCTCTGGGTTTCTTTTTCTTTTACTTCAGCCACCATCAATAGTAACAGATGTAGTGTGCACGGCATGTGATTTCAATCGTCCTGGGAAAAACTGCCTCAGAAAGCTTGAATGGGTCTGGCGAGGAGAGACCTACACGGCCAAAAGGAGGTCTCGGTTATTTTATTTTATTTTAAATTTTGCAACGAAGTACAAGGATAATCCACCATCGAAAATCTATTGTTCAAGGGAAAATAACTTTCATCTAGAGCCAATTATTAAAAATCAACATTGATTGAAAATATTTCTAATATCCTTTCTTAAAATCAGTGACTATTATCATATAAAAAGACAAATTGAGTCGGAGATTGTTGAAGGCGGCGAAGGACAGCCATCAAAGTCATATCTTGACCTTCCAAAATTAGATCAACAATTGAGATTGAAGGATCGTTTGAAAAAGTACTGTCAAAAGGTACACATAAGCATGTGATGTTTCAATTTTTTTTCTTCTTTTCAAATTGCTCCCAGCATCTTTTGCACTATTTCAAGTAACAACAACATGTTAGAAATCAAATTTAAGCTGAGCAAAAAGTACTATAACATACCTAATGTTTCTGCCCAACTAACTGATGGCTGCCCAACAAGCTTGTATTGACCAAAGACCCGGGGTGAAATCTCCCAGTCTAGTTATCTTGGCAGAGGCAGGGGCGAGTTGACCGTGTTAATCATGCATATCTTTTCCAAGCTAATCAACTATTCTTGAAAACTGGTGGCAAAATGTTTGGCGTAATTTGAAAAATAATTAAATTAAAGATAATAGTACTTTTGGCATATGTGTTTGCCTTTTTTATAGGCATATAAAAGGGCACTGGATAAACCGACAACTGAGCTTAGAGAAGCTGGAATATGTATGCGTGAAAATCCTTTCTATGTGGACACAGTCCGGAGGTAAACATTTTGATTTTAGTTTAATTATATTGTTTCAGTCACTCCAATTATGCTCCATAAGGTAAGGTACCACAGTTGAGTAATATCAGAACCCTCTATGCTCGATCTGATTGTGATGAACTCCAGTCCAACTAACATTCAATTGCACCTATGAAGTGTCACTTGATCTTGATTTGTGCAATAATTTAAGATCAGTGCTAATAATTGCCCAGGGGTATGCTCGTTCCTGAGTCTCCCACCAATGGTATGCTGTTGCGTGCTCTTGTTTAGTGCTAACCATGTTTAAGTTTAGATAACACCTAACTCATGCAATTAACCCTAGCCTATGATCTCTTAATTGACACTAAATGTGCAAATAGACCTTAATAGAAGTTTGTAAAAGACCCAAATTACTATCAACTTCAGCTTCTACTTTGGAGTTGAGCACCTGACTAGGTAGAAAGAAACACAACATGAAAAGGGGCTGACTAAACTGAACTGTTGTATCAGTTATATACTCGACTTCATCATCCATTTTCCTTCAAGTAACTTCTTTGTACTATTTGGTGCTTCAGTTTTCGAGACAGGAGGTATGAGTACAAAGGTCTTAATAAGTTGTGGAAGGGAAAATTAACCGAGGCAAATAAAGCTGGAGACAAAAATCCTATGAAAATTCAAGAAGCACAGGTACTTCCGGCTTACAATATAATTAACTGAGGCAAATAAAGCTGGAGACAAATAAACCAGTGACACAGTGCTGGTCTATCTGATACCATCATGTTGTTTCTTTTGTTTCTTTCGGCTTCGTTTTTTATCATTGTCATAATTATGTGTTGAAAACTTATATACTGGGCTATGCGTGGTACTGGTATACTTGTTAGTGCCCTTTTCCCCAGCTTTGGCATCATGTCATTTATATTTGTTTAAGTCAATAGTCTAATGGTTATGTTGCTGCCTTTTAAAAGCTGTGATATATAGTCTTGCCCTAAAATTGAATTGATTTACACATGCTTCCTCTATTGCTTGATATTATTAGCATTCCAATGGATTATTCTCACACCGTATTAAATAGTTGAACCTGTCTGATGAATCTCGATGCCCTTGGGCTTTTTATAATTATTTCAGGATATGGTTGTTCTCTATGATTCTTTGCAATTGGCGCATAAATGTATATTAAATTCCTTTTATGGATATGTCATGCGCAAGTAAGTTCTCCTTTGAACTACCAATTTTGGTCTTTGCTTTTTTCTCCTCACATGATTTTTAGTTCCAATAGTTTTCTCTGTATTTAATTAAACAGAGGAGGGCTCTCAAGTCCGATATTCATTGCTTGAACCCACTACTCTACCAGCCAGGGTTTATACAATTGATCTCCTATTTATCTTGCACATCTTTCCCCTGCATTTTGGTTGGTTGCAAATGACAAAACCCCTGGTACATTCATGGAACGAAAGTTTACTGTTTGGCAATTTTAATGCTCAATTTTGTTGCTGTTCTTCTAAATTGTAGGGGAGCAAGGTGGTATTCAATGGAAATGGCTGGAGTGGTGACATATACTGGTGCAAAGATAATACAGAATGCACGTCTGCTTGTAGAGAAAATAGGCCGGCCACTTGAACTTGATACTGATGGTATTTGGTGTGCTCTTCCTGGCTCTTTCCCTGAGAACTTCACCTTCAAATCCATGTGAGTTCATGATGCCTCTCACTCTCTCATTCATGCATTGATTAACACATGCCTACAATGGATATGCATGTGTGGTGGAAAATACTTGATTAAGAGTTGGAGTAGATGATCATGGTCTATACTTCTATTTTTTTGTCAGGCTCTCATAGAAGTTCTGGTACTATGGCATTAATGGGTAGGTTTCAAGTCTTTTTTTTTTTGCCACCTGTCCATTAACATGAAACTATTATTTTGGGGTTAGAGCTGGCCTTGACAAAAAGCCTAATTGCCTTATGCCTATGCCAAACTGGTTATACTCAATAACTACACAGAATGTCTGTAATTAAATCCCTGTAAATTTATTTACATTAATCGTTATCTTTTCTTTTCAGAGATGGGAAGAAAAAGCTCACAATCTCATACCCCTGTGTGATGCTGAATGTTGATGTTGCGAGGAACAATACAAACGACCAATACCAAGTGAGAAAGAAACAAAAAATCAACCCATGATTAGCCATTTGAAGTTAAGTTTAAAAGGAGAATCATGAGATATCTGTTCTAACTTTTCTTTTATACTAATATCCCTTCAGACACTGAAAGATCCACTAAACAAGATATACACCACACACAGTGAATGCTCCATTGAGTTTGAAGTAGATGGACCATACAAGGTACTCATACTTTACAAATTGTATCAGAATTTACCAATTTAGTTGCAAAAACAAGCTGCAATGACATTTATTTTAGATAACAAATCCAAAAAACTGATTGCATTTAAATGTAGCATAACACAGATTTGCTGGTCTGTTTACAACTATCATTTGATATAAAAAAAAAAGAGGGATGTAAAGGCATGCAAGATTCTTTTAATTGGAGAAAACATATTCCAGATGGAGCATTTTATAGATTTCAGCATGAGAACCCACAAGCCAACTACAAAAAAGGAATAATATCATTAAGAGATTAATGGATTTAAAATGAAAAAATGTCAAAGTAGCAAAAATGGTTTTGATTTTGTTTTATCGCTATGCTGGTAAAGTTAATTTCATCGTTATTTGCTTATGCATGTTATTTATAATATTACTGACAAAAATAATAAACAAGGCAATGATTCTACCTGCGTCAAAAGAAGAAGGGGTCTTGCTGAAGAAGAGGTATGCTGTTTTCAATGAAGATGGAACACTTGCAGAGCTCAAGGGCTTTGAGATCAAAAGAAGAGGCGAGCTCAAGCTCATTAAAGTTTTCCAAGTACGTCTCCTTTCTAATACAATACATTACTACATTGTACTTGGTTCAACCAGCAATGTCATTGTGATTGTGTTGTTGGACACATATCCGGGTTTAATGGATCTTCAACATTTAGGTCCTGACAGGTCGTGATATATCGATCTGAGAAAGTATTATATATCACTGTTTTCTCTGTAATCTTTGAAATTTAGGTCCTGAAATGTAGAAGCATAGTAATATGGGAAAGTATTTTATATCACCGCCTCTCTTTTAGATTTCATATCAAATGCCAACTTTGATCATATAAAACCACAATGATAAAAAAAATTATGATGTGTAATTGGTTTCTTTCACATATTTGATTATTTATTTGTTGCGTGACAGGCAGAGGTGTTTGACAAGTTTCTCCATGGATCAACTCTAGAGGAGTGCTATGCTGCTGTTGCATCAGTTGCAAATCGATGGTTAGATATGCTTGATGTAAGTTGCCTTAGTAAATAGTATAATAAAAATGTTTGTTAATGGTATTGTGGGGTGTGGGAATGGGGCTTACAGTATGGGGGTTTGGGGATTAAGGGTATGCAATTGTAGCCAGACCGAGCCAAACCATCCTGTGATCTGTCTGCAAAGACTGGTCAGTAACCATTTCATCCAGGCTTGGTTGGGCCAACAGATTTAGTGGTACCTTTGCCAGATTCTCCTTGTAGAAAACGTTTTCAGTCTGGCAATATATTGTAAATGGTAAATAGTTATTTTCTGCTCTTAAATTTACTTTTTCTATTTTTCAGAATCAGGGAATTGATTTAGCTGATAGTGAGTTGCTAGACTACATATCAGAGTCGAATACAATGAGCAAGTCATTGGTGGATTACGGTGAGCAGAAATCCTGTGCTGTAACTACTGCCAAACGCCTAGCTGACTTCCTTGGTCCTGCCATGGTCCGAGAGAAGGGCCTGCGTTGCACCTATGTTATTGCGCAACAACCACAGGTAAACCATGATTTCCTGCTGTTTCTTTTCATGCCTGACCAAATGTTATCTGAGGTAAAGTGCCAATACTAAGAGGTCATTGACCAGAACTCGATGTTTTATCCCAAAATTTGAGTCCCTATGCATAAAACCTTAAATATATGGATTTGGTATGACCTAGTCCAGTACGTGCTGGAACCATCAACAATAATAATTTATTTAAAAGGAACCCATGTTTTCTCCTATGGCTAGATGCCTATGCATAAATAGAACCGTCGTTCAACTCGTGTGTTTGGTACAATCCAGGCGGCTACATACAGGTACTGGACATTACCAGTATGGTGTTCCAAGTATGATTGTTCCTTTTTCAATATTGTTCCACATTGCATTCATATTACTGCACAGCAACAGCATATGTTCTTGTTTAGTTGGGTACTATAAGAAACTTCAATAGTTCTTTGGAAGATCTAAATGAAAAAAAAAACATAGAAATGAAATTTTTTCAACAACAACATAATTTTTGTGCATTAAAATCTGCAGGGAACATCAGTAAGCGAGCGTGCTGTACCAGTAGCATTATTTGGCAAGGAAGTTGGTATAGCACATTTTTTCTCTTTTGTTCATGACAAGAGTTTGAGTTTAGGCTTGGTAAACTTGAATATTGTTTGGTACAATTGATAACAGGTTTGACCAGGACCACATTATTTCCCTAGTACAACAATATGCTTCATTTTGACCCACTTGATCTCTCAAACTGGCAACTGAGCTGCACATAGCCTCTGAACTGCTATTTGAACTAAATAAGTGAATGAAAAAATGAAACACTAAGCAAAGGATGGTCGGAATGCTACATGCCAGTTAATAATCCAAATGATAATTTACATGAAAAATCTAAAAGAATAAAAATTTAGTAATACAACTGCTTATATCAGAATTAGTAGAATTCTGTCGATAATATGATAGATTAATGCATGTAAAAGGGTAGGGTGGATGTGTGAATGCCATGTTTTGCAGCCTTACATTCCTTTGTTCTTTTATGTTTCTCCAGGAGAAATCACAAGGAGTGTCTATCTTCGTAAATGGTGCAAAATCTTGTCAGATAATGGCATCCGGTCAATCATAGATTGGTCATACTACAAGCAACGCCTTTGCTCAACCATTCAAAAAATTATTACCATTCCTGCGGCCATGCAGAAGGTAATACATAGCCCCCTTCTTATGCATAGACGCCCTAATATTTCTCAATTTATAATTTTTTACATTCTTTTGAATGCATTTGGTCTAGCAATAACAATTGACCTGACATCAGAGAAATCTAAGTCCCACTTGTGAGAGAATTTATCAGAATTTAAAGAATTTAGATTAAAATAAATGGCTTTGGCCAGGAATTAAGTAGGGATTAAAGCGCAAGAAGACTCAGCATTAATTCATGCTCTAATGCCTTGGTAATCCCAATAAGGGATGTCAATTAATTAAGGAAAGAAATTGACCACCACATTAGTTCTGGCTAGTTCCATGTCTAATTCCTTGATAAATTAACAAAATAACAAGAATGTTGTATTCCTTTGCCAAAATTGTAAGGTGTCTAACCCCGTACCAAGAGTGGTCCACCCTGATTGGTTGCACAAAAAGGTGCGAGAGAAGGACGATCGGTTCCGTCAGCGCAAGCTCAATGACATTTTTAAGGCAAAAGAAACAGATAAGAACACAGAAGGAATAGAAAACATGGCAGACATGGAAGATTTAGGCACATCAAAGGTTGAATCTAGAGCATTGCATAACCCAATTGCCCGAAGATTTGAGGCTAACAAGGACAATTACCCAAACAAACGAGTATTGGCTCCTCGTCAGAAGATTGATGATAATGTCCCCAGTGAAGAGGTGGATAAAGAGAAGGATTATTGTGGATGGCTCGATGGCAAAAAGAGAAAATGGAAGGAGGTTCTTGAACAAAAGAAAAGACGCAGGTAGATTTCGTGTTTCTGAGTTGTATGATTCGAAGATTCTCAAGTTTTAACATTTCTACTCCAGGGATAATGCATTAAATGATTGTTTTATCAATTAAAAGTAAACGCTCACTAGCATAAACCAAAAAGCAGGCTCCAACAGGAATGGATTGTTTGGTTTGTGATGCTAAGACTTAATTTGGACCAGATACCTAATCAACTGCAATGCAGGTAGAGAATATCATAAAAGAATAAGCTTGTGTCCCACTGGTGTATATAAATTTCTTCTTCAGTTTTGATTGTCATTATGGTGGATATAAAAGAACAAACTGAATTTTGTCTTTTCTTTTCAGGTTCTGCGATGCTAATATTTCATCTAGTGTTGTTGGCCAATCAAAACTTGCCACATCCATTCTTGGTAAACAGCTTGGCAAGGATGGGACCCACACTACAGTTTTCAGGAAACAGGAGCTGGCTCTTGTCAAGACTCATTGGCAAGTAAGTTCCATATTCATTTTGCCATATGTTGGTGCTTTAGTATCAATGCAACTGTCATGGGAATTTGTATCCTCCGCATTAACTCAATTTTGCCATCAATGCAACTGTCATGTTGTATCCTCCGCATTAACTCAACTATGGAGTTAATACAGAATGAATCCAGACCGTCTGATCCATGTTGGCACGGATATTAAAGATGCCTCGTGCGTTTCACCTTGGGCTGGATTGGCTCGGATTCAGATCAGACGGCCCAGATTTATTAACTCAAAAGTTGAGTTAAAGCAGAAGATGCAAACTCCTGTCATGGTGCCCTCATACCCCACAGATAGATTTAAGAAAAGAAAAGAAAAGATAATATCTTATAAATTTAGTTGAATCAGTTAGCTCTGTTGTGGTATGAGTCAGAACTGGCTGCCAATTTAAAGTTTAATGAACTTTTACCTCATATATCCAGAATAATAACACATTATCTGATGAATTATTTTATTTATGGAACAGATAATTCAATTGGTTCCTAGTGGTCAACCCGGGTGTTTGTTAGCATGGGTGGTTGCCAATGGAGTAATGTTTAAGGTCCCTATAAATGTGCCAAGGCTGTTCTATATCAACTCCAGAGGTACAGTTCCAGAAGAGTTCCCTGGTAGGCGGGTGAAGAAGATTCTTCCTCACAGCCGACCCAACTATGACCTCCTTGAGGTATATACATTATATGTTTGAATTTAATATATTTTTTTTCACTTCTTCATTCTTTTTTATCATTTCATACCACTAAAAACACTATTTTGATCTCAATTTTCAGATTTTGTATGTACAACCGTAATATATTGATTTAGTTGACTCTGATCAAGCCCTGAAAATTTCATAGCATTTTCTTGACATTGATTTATTTTGTACAAAATTTACACATCTGATACTGCTTTTGTATAAACTATACTATTGATATGTATCTAAAATAATAATTTTGTATGTTATTATATATTATATTTGCATCATTTGTATCAATTTGAATACATACTAGCCTGGGCAATGGTTCTGTGGTTCTGTAGGTGATTGTTATTTATTATTTTGTTTGGTATGCAAAATATAACCTGAAGATGAAAAAAAAAACTTTTGTTGTCATCTTTAAATTGGTATATCTACCTACCCCATGTGTTAGAGACCTTGGTAGGGATGTAGCTGCTATTTTTTGAAGATTAAATAACCGATAGAACCATAAGACATGCTTATTAACAGATCTGTGATTTATACTCCGTTACGAGCTCTAATTTTATTTCTAATTTTGCTGCTTACTATAGGTTGTCACAAGTGAAGACAAGTTTAAGTCTGACAGCAAGAAGCTTGAGGCCTACCTTGCAGAGCCTGAAGTTGAGGTACGGTCTACATGTTAGATGACTGGTCTAATGATACCTTATCTCTAGATTGACTGGTCTTTATGTCTGAAGGGTTTTACACTGTTTCTCCAAGACTGTCCTCCAGACCTGTCAAATTAAAGTTGGGCCCCATCTTAACCCATTTTAGGCTACTGGATGCTTAATTTGCAATAAAGATCTATTACACATTGAGTTAATTTTACTATCACCCTGCAACACCATTAGGGCCGAAAGACCAAATTAGTCTGAGTTTGCACTAGCAGTATGAGATACACGACAACATACAACTACAGCACAATGTGACCTTGTTTGAGTGGATGAACAAACCAGGCAACAGCAAAAACCAACCAGAACATAGCACTGTTATTGATTGTGCAATCTATCAATTGAACCACAATGACTGCTAAATTGTTCAATTAGGCCTGATGTTGAACAAATTTAGCCTCTATTAACTTTCAGTGGTGCAGTCAAACCTTAACTGAGATTTTATTGTTATCGGCTGAACCCAAATGAACTTTTAGTTCTAGTTTCAGGTGTGCAATTGAGCACCGTGAGTTCCGTTATTTTTACTAATTACTGGTCTTTTGTAGGGGATATATGAGACAAAGGTAACAGTAGATTTCAACGCGATCCTCAAATTAGGATGTGTGTGCAAAGTGAACAAGAGTGCAACCAACAGGAGCATGCAACAAGGATGGAATCTATCTGAGCTAAGCATGAAGACCACAGCTGAGTGTGCTTACCTGGAGCAGTCGATTTCTTTTTTCTATCTCTATCACAGGTTAGTTTACCGGATGCTATGTATTGATGTCATATTGCCACTGTTAGAATGTAAAAGGACCAGGTGTTAAGATGTCACCTTGACGAGTCATCAGCATTTGCTGATGATGAAATTTTTTCCAACTTTATTGTTTCAATGGTGCACGCCTGCGAGTACAAATATCATTGCAATGCTTACTAGGAAAATTCACATGGTTTACAATGACAGTTATGCAAAGATTGTACATGCAAATTGTGTTGTCGTCTCATCATGGAAAACACATATACTTGTTTTTTCAAAATTTCAGCCCTCATAATCTCTATTTTATGTATGTGAACCCTCGTAGAAATAATACTAAATCCCTATTTTTGCTCTACAGCTTATCCGAAGGACGAGGTGTGTATGTCATATATTTTCCTGTCTCTCACGCTGTAAATGCTATTGTAGTAAATCCTGTCAGAAATAGAGAGCTGACTTCTGGCCTTCTTGAGAAGAACTTTCGTGAAGCTTGCCAGACTATAACTAATACATCTACTGTATCAGTCCCTGCATTTAAGGTAATTGTTTTAAATTATTGCAATGTACAGGTTTTGGGTTGGCCTTTAATTCTTAGTCATATGGTGATACTTAAGGCTCACGTAAGCAACTCAATCATAGCCTAACAAATTAGTACGGTATTTGAATGAAATATAATTATATGCCAATAGGCACATTCTAAGAACCAAGACTGCTGCCTAAGATTTTTGTATTGTACCGGTTAGGTCTGATTCTGGTATGGTATCATACTTTGTACAGTTTTGTTGGGTTGCGTTTTTTTTTTTTCTGAACTTATTCAGTTTCTTGATTTTGGTTCAATAACGTGTTGAAAATTCAGAAGTATTGGCTTGATCTAGTAGGATGGCAGTTCTACGTACTGCCGGTTGATATCCTACCGGGGACAGCTAGCCAGTATGACAATCCTTGTTACACAATATAACTTTTTTTGCATAGTGTTAATGTGCTTTCTTGTTACGAAGGTGGATTATTTCCAAACATGGGAAGCTGCTAGCAAGTTCCTGCAAACAATGCTAACTGACTACAGGTCTGCTCTTTTTCTTTTTCATCTTATTGTGCTACTTGAAGACATGAAACGTTATCTGTTTTACACCTGTTGAGAAATAAAATTACATGCCCCCCTTCGTCAAGTTTTAACAAATAGAAGATATTGCTATTAAAAAGCTACATGCTTGCTGTTATGTCTAACAGCTATGTATATAGAACAGGTTCTTTAATTTTGGCTTAATTTGTATAAGTTAAAATATATCATTTTATCTAGTATCAATTCCCTTGACATGCCAATCCTCAACGGTTATTAACTCCAAAATATATGATCTCATCCTCTTACCATGCTTGATTTTAGTAGTTATTTAATTTTATTCCTTTGTAGGCGTCAGCACCTGGAACCCATTATTGGTTTGATAGAATGCCCCAGTATACATGCAGTAAAATCATATATACGGGCTTTAGATGACTTCCCTTGTGTTGCTGTCCCTTGCAATGCACGAGATAGTGACTATCAGGTCGCACAATATCCTTTACCTTTTGTTTTGTTCTTTAGGATTATCTTAATTTATAGGCTAGGCTGTGCATTACTGGTATGTACAGGATAATGTAATATTGTTCCATCAATTGTGGATAGTCCCTTGACAATTTTTAATTAGGCCTGTATTAAGAACTAAGTTATAGTTCTGGCATCCTTGCATTAACCATCTGACTCAGCATTTCGAGCTCTATTTACACTCAGTTGTGTACTATTTAGCACCGCAAAAGCCAAGTAAAGAGAATTAAGCAGAACATTTTGTCCAACCACCTGTTACAGTGGTTGTAATTTCTCAATGAAGAGACAATTTGACCCATCTAAGCTAATTTCATACCGGTTTCACCTCTGTATATGTAATTGAGACTCAATTAAGGTCAGATCATCCCAACTAAAACTTCTGCCTTGAGTTACCCTTTGTGTTGCGGTTAGAGCACCTAGAAAAGCAAGAAAGGATACCAAAATCTGAGGTTATACAAGATTGTGTGTAATATAGGTACTTGTTAGATGGGTGGGTTAGTTCTAACTAATTTTATGTCATAACTAATAATAGGCACTTCTGTGGCAAGTAACAGCTGGAAAAATAAGTATGCAAAGATGTGTGGCATCCTCGCAGTGGTTCAGTGAAAGAGTTCTTCTTTCTAGATATGCTCATGTATTTCTCTCTCCCGGCATTTTTTTTTAAAAACAATGTTGTACTTTGTTATGAAATTTGCAGGTTTTACAATTTGAAATTAGCTTCCCAGAAGTTCTCGCCCCAGATACCCCCAAATTACTTTTATTTGGACAGTATTATATTATCCCCTGCAAATAGGGTCTTACACTGATTTTGCAGTTTAGCATATTAGCAAACAGCAGATTACTTTTTGCTTTCTTTTTGAATATAGCGCATAATCCGTGGAATCAAGATTAAATCGATGGGTGCTACTTATAACTCGAAACAAAATTGAATGCCAGTCAGAAAAATGAGAAATGTTGATTGATTATTACCAATTGGGTACAGTAGTTGTAGTTTGCAACAAGAAATATTAGGTGATTAATTGGCAACGGACACAGTTCAATAATAACCAACCAACATATGGAGCAATTTACATGTTTTATTATCGTTAATCATCATGTAATAATCTATATTTACCTTGGCACTATTGTATGACTTGTGTTGTAAAATTTGGTCTAGCTAAAAGGATTGTTATTTTGATCTGTGGTATTCACTGAGGTGATACTTATAATTATTTGAACAGGTACCTTTGGGAAATTTTGAATTCGATTGGCTTCTTTTCACCTCAGATATTTTCTTCTCAAGGGCTTTAAGAGATCAGCAGCAGGTTAGTTATTTGCACATTGTGTCAGCATTCTCCATTTGTTCTGAAGTGAATTTTATCTGCTTAGTTCTTCATTTTGGTTTTTCTCGGCCTATGTATGAATTGGTGCTTGCGTAAGCTCGTGATAATTTGTTTGACCCAAGAAAAACATGCGAGAAGTGATAGTAATTATGCATGTCAACAAGTTATGGATTGGTTCACAGTTCACACAGATTTTGGGATGCTTTCAGTGCTCATTTGAAATGGATATATGTTGATAGATGGATAGGCAGGCATACATGCACACGGAAGCAATCTCTTTTCCTTGTAATATTTAAAATGCTCTTTCTCAGGTGCTTTGGATTTCAGATGATGGAATTCCAGATTTAGGAGGCACATACGAGGGAGACTCATGCTTTGCTGATGAGGTACTTATTTCTTCATTCATTTACCTCAAAGAATAAGAAAGGCTTTTGATTCCAGACTTTTATTTTGTATCTTTTGGTTTTTTGTTGAATTCAATTGAAGTTCTAATTTAGGCATCAGGGAAAATCAATATTGCCAGATGGAACCTTTAATATAAACCTATGCTAGTCTATATCATGTGGATACTTGATTTGATTGTAATCTGAAATCTATAGGTCAGTCAACCAGATCTTAATAATCCTGGAGCGTACAGAAGAATATCTGTTGAACTAAAGGCAAGTTCAAGTTTCTGCCTTCTTTCAAATAAGAAATGACCTATATGTTACGATCTGCAAAGAGTGAGAATATGTCTTATTGTGACACTTCATTTTTTTCGAGAGGCCTTGTTACTTCATTTCTTGCTAACATTATGTTATGTTTGTGGTGTGTTCCAATCTTAGGTTTGTGATTCATCATTAAAATCGTGGGTTCTAAAAGAGCTAACAGACATAATTAAATAAAAAAATGATGGCATGCAGGGTTCAAGTTTGACATCCCTAAAAGGTTTTAGAAACCAGCAAAGAAAAATTAAAAACAGGGCCTCCGTTAAATAATGAGTATCCAAAGTTCACCTACACATGATGCACATTAACATTCTCTTGCTGATACTGGGTTGGTGTAGATTCATCATCTGGCAGTTAATTCGTTCCTCAAGAGTAGCCAGTTGGATGAGCTGGACGGAGGGCCAGTGTACTGTTTCGACCAGGAGGCACCACCTAGCGAAGATGATTTTGATGAGTTGGTTTCATGTCGGCCCGCCTTTCAGGTTCTGAAGCAACTAGTACAGAGATGTGTTTCTGATGTTGTCTCATCTGGAAATGTATTTGCTGATGCGATACTCCAGCATGTGTACCGTTGGATCTGTAGGCAAGTATATGATATTTTACTATTTTATGGCAAAAGATCACAATGCCAGATTGTGGTATGGTTTTCATCAGGTCTGTGTATTGCTGCCAAACAGCTTTCTGCAACTGCCATGGGTACTGATACTGTTTGGATCTATTCAAGACCTTTTTTGTTCCTTTGTATTTCTTTCTTGTGGTCTTTGTTTGTTCCAGTCACACAATTGAGCAAAAATTGATAAAAATGCAGTTCAAATCAGGTTTAATGGAGGGTTGACTGAAGCTCTATTGAACCAATTAATTCTGATTTATACATCAGCCAAAGATATTCTATGATGGCCAGAATTGTATCGTAACTCTGCCTATGTTTTGTCTTTCAGCCCTTCATCAAAACTTCATGATCCTTCTCTCCATCGTGCCCTTCACAATTGTAAGTTCAGATAAATGCTTTCCAAATATAGTGTTTAGGCTCAGTAATGGTGCACATATCAAGTCATACTTAATCTGGTACAGAACTCTACTAGTCATGTTGAAAAATGAACTCTCTGATAGTTTGTACATGGCAGGTAATGAGAAAGGTGTTTGCGTTACTAATCGCTGAATTGAAGAATTTAGGGGCCACTGTCATATTTGCTAGTTTCTCTAGAATAATTATTGACACTGGCAAGATTGATTTGGCATCAGCACATGCCTACTGTGATTGTATGCTCAATACACTTCAAAAAAGGTACTGTTTTCTTTGTGTTTTGCTTCAAGTTTCAGAGAAAAAAGAGGAACACAAGACATGTCTGTGGGAATATTTTTTTCTGTATATCCTGTTTTTGATAAAAACTGAAAACAATATCCCTGTTTTTGAAAAAAAAAGCAAAAAAAGGTGCTCTAAATCTGAATGCCCTAAAGTGCTTGAACACATGCATTGATATAGTAAATCGCAAGGAACAAAAGATCCGAACATCTGTGTATAAAGCTCTGAATACTTGCATCCATACAACACTACCACATGTCCCATTTCAAGCATAAATACTCTCTGCGGTTCCAAAATCAATTTTCTTGCAATTATCAATGAAAATAGGACCAAATTTTTTTCTCATGTACCCTAGCAACAAAATTTGCTCACTTTACAAAAAATGAGAGTAATTCCATTGTACTCGGTGTAAGGTCGTGGCAATTTCTTCAATGCCCCATCCTATCTCAACTTTTCTCAAGGAAATCCCAAAATACCCATTTTTTCTTAAAATGGAATTAGATGTGGGAGGCAGTGGTTGGTATTTCATAATTTGTTGCAAGAAATTTTATATTTCAAATGTTTTGTTAAGAAATGCATGAGATTACTCATCTTGCTGGGGAGTACATACGAGATCATCCTGAAAATAGTTTTAATTTATATTAATGCAAGTCTATGTTGTTGAACCAGGGCTTTCAATAGAAAAAAAATTGCTAAATTTATAAAGAAAATTTTGTTTCTGTTCTTTAGGGATCTTTTTGAGTGGATTGAGCTTGAGCCTGTTCATTACTGGCACTCCTTGCTCTTTATGGATCAGGTTTCTCCTTTTATATATATTTTTTTTCCTTTTGATAATGCATGTGCCTAGTATATACATGACAATTTAATGCATGTTAGTTGGAAGGTATAAGACAATACATTTCTTCGGAAGTCACTAAATGTTGCCCGTGATAGTTACTGAATTTTGATTGGTCCCCCTGGAGCCACCAAACTTTTGATTTGTCATTAGGTCACTTTATCACCCCTCCATCCAAATAACTCACAGCTAAAGTCTGTATCCACATATTGTCTACATCTGGATGAATACAAGTTATCAATCTCATCCAAAAATGTTCTACACATCATAAGAAATATCCATCTGAATTCGATACTTCTTTGTGATGGTAAGATAACAGAATGACCTTATTGAGGCAATCAAAATTTTACTACTTGAGGGGGACCAACCGAAGTTAACCAATCAACTTGGGATACAAAAACTCTTTCCCAAGTCATATGGAGGTAGATAGAAGAAAATTTATGCAGATTATATTTCAAATTACTCATCTGTTTCTGTGTTGTATGGTATAGTATAACTATGGAGGAATCCGAGCTAAATCTGAAAAAGAGCCATCTCCTGTCGAGCCTCAAGTTGATATCATCTTGAGCTGGAACATAGCACAATCACTACCCAAGGAAATTCAGGTACAGTGTGGTAGCAACACATCATGAACAGCACCGACCAGTTTCTGATTTTAATGTTTGTTGACTACAATAGCACCTCTATACAACTGAGGATACATTAAATCATTACTGTGTTTGAACATGCCAATCAGCCCATACACAACGAACTATACTGAACTTGCAACAATTGTTTGGTAATCTTTGTAGCATTTGTGGTGAACATGATTAACTTGTCTAATAATACAATTCAGGATCATTTTGAATTGATTGTATCGGAGTTCATGTACTTACCATGGAAGTATTTGGAGACGCAAATAGCTAGACGTACAAATACTTTAGATGAGACATCTTCTACTCAATCTATTACAATCATGGCTGCAGAGAACCTTGAGACTTCAGTTGCAGATTTTCTCAGAAATAAGGTAACTTTGTATTCTCAGAAAAGTTCTTGCGGTGGAGGGATTAGGTATATGAAATCCCAAATAAGGCTTCTACTGTTATAGTTTGGTCTGTACAGGATTTGCAGTTTGGCACTCAGTACAGAACATACTTGTTTGAAATTTTAGCCTCAACCTTCTGTTGTTTTGTTTGTGCATGCAGATACGCAGCCATTTCTCGGTGAAGCTTCACAAAATAGTCGATGAGATAATGAACCGCAAATTGGTCCTCGATAAAGAAAGAGATCCCACAATGGAGTTCATAAAACATGTTTTTGCTGTCCTTTGTCTTGACGAGAATGTACAATATGATATTCTTGTAAGTTCCGTTATAACATTTATTTTTGTCTCCAAGGAGTTCTGAATGGCATGTCTGGATTTATATTCACCATACAATAATAAACCTTTTTCTTAAAATCCGCATGCCCTGCAGTCATATCTTCTTGTTTGATTTTATAATCATGCTTGTGTTTCATTTTGCGGCTAAATTAAACTAGATGGATGAAAACTGAGGTGAATCACATGATTGATGGTTAATTGAGTCTGAAATGTCTGGCATACATGCTAAGTGCTAAAGCTGAGAGATGTTCTCAATTTATTTAGTTTAAATTGGTATTACATTTGCACGTTTGGGTTTCTGTCTCTGATGATGCTCTGATCCACTGCTGGTCTAATTGGGCCTTGCGAACTGCTAGCCTTTGGAATCAATTTTCAGTTTTTGCATTTGTAACATATTTCAAGTAACAGCATGATGTAATTTGTCTTTTGCTGTTATAATTTTTGCAGACAACAAGAAAAAACTTGTTGAGGCTGGTCGGTGTTAAAGATTTCGACCGAAAAGTGCAGTTTGAGGATGTTTGCCCTTCCTTTTCCCTTCCAAATGTTATCTGCAGGTAACTAACTACCTTATCTGTGCCATACAAGCTGTTACGTATCAGACTTGCCAGTGAGCTGTGTAATCCCACCAAACTGATCCCATTGGGAAGAAATCACTATCACATTTCCTGCCAAGCCAAACCATGCCAACCCTTGAGAAATGAGAAAAACACATATTGCCCTATTGTAGGAACTAAAAAATATCTCATATGACTCTGAATAGCATGAGCATTGTCACGTACCATTCAGGCTTGGAGGGGTGGTACAGAAATATTTCAGTGTTCGTGTTTACTGTTTACATGCATGCAGATCTAAAGTTTTCAAGATAAAAAGAAAGAGCATTTAATTGTATTATCACGAGTTCTCAACTAGAAACCTTGTTATTTTTATTCAGTTATTGCAATGACTGTCGGGATCTGGACTTATGCCGAGACTCAACGCTACTTGACCAGGAGTGGTGCTGTGGCGTGCCGGAGTGTGGCCAACCATACAACAGGGAGAAAATGGAGAACTCACTTCTACAGATAGTACGTCAGAGGGAGAGGTTGTACCACTTACAGGATTTGCTGTGTAGAAGATGTCGGCATGTCAAGGCTGCACATCTGGCCGATCAGTGTTCCTGCGGTGGCTCTTTTAAGTGCAAAGAGGGGCGGTCAGAATATTTACAAAAGATGAGGATCTTTTTACATATTGCGCAAATGCAGAAGTTTAGGCTTCTTGAGGATTGCGCTTCAAGGATTTTGGAGAACTTTTTTATTTGAATTGAGTTGGTTGTGAGATTTTTGTACATATGCAGTCTAAAAGCATTATTTATTATACAAGCTGAATTCAAGTATTTGAAAGTCTTCTAGTTGTAAGGTTAACTGTACAGTAACTCGGTCAATATCAAGCATTATTTATTAGAGATATATTCATGACCAAGTGCTTGTAATTCATTGGTTCAAATGTTGTCCAATTACAAGGACGAATTACTGCATTCTCTGGATAATTCGCTGAACTCTGGGGGTATGTTTGAATGAAATGATAATAGCTAGAATAGAATAGGGAACTATTCAAGAATAAAGGCTATTCGGAATAGCAATGTGCATTCAAATAATATTTTTGCTATATGGATTAGTTAGAATAATTGCTATACTATTTGAAAGTATTAAGGGAGAATAAAAATTTCTTCCTTTTTGAATTTATGCCAATACAGTTTTGAAATGACAAAATGGATACTACTTTTGTTATCCTCATATTGTGACAATTTGTTTAAGATTCAATTTCTGAAAGTGTTAGTCCCTTCTCCATTAGTACATTTAGTACGGATCGTTAGGTGTGAAATCTATATGGTTTATTTAAGGGTAGCTTTTACAAGTTTGAATTTCTATATAATTAACACGATAACATCTCATTATTATTTTGACACTATTTAGTTTGTCGTCGGAGAAATATATACATTTTTTTCTTCCTTTCTAGCTATGATTATCTTGTGTAATGAACAGTTATTAGCTAGTTAAGATTGAACTCGCAACACATAAGTACGTATGGAAGTTGCTCAGAAAAAAAATTAAGAAAACAAGAGCTTAAGCTGTTCCATGGTTGCAATAAATAATTAGTCCATAAATGGTGCATGTTACAGTTTGCATCAAGTCACGAACAACTTCAAAAATGGATGATGATACTAACACAATTAATTCTTTTATTAGCACAACAAATTCAATTTTTTTACACATATGGACCAATTTGTTCTGGCTTAAGTTCTCTCAGATGTCATATCTTTTTAAGGGGAGAGGGACTGTCCGATGCCCATCGGACCAAATTCGGTTCGATGGGTGCTTTCTACCGTCCGATTCACTTTAAAATCTGTGCAGATGGATATTAAAGCAAATAGCACGGATATTAAAGTAATGCACAAAGATCTTGAAATGGATCGGACGGTAGAAAGCACCCATCGAACCGAGTTTGATCCGATGGGCATCGGACACCCCCTCTCCCCTTTTTAAGATGCACTTGTTTATATTAACAGTCATTAATTTTTTATTTTATTTCCACAACTAAAACATCTAGTAAAATCTTCAAGAACTTATTAGAAATGCTTCATTTTTTCAAGTTTGAAATGTCCATTTACAAAAATTTGCTAAGTAACAATAATTTGCAAAAAAGAAGAAGAAATGAATAGCGGAAAACAAGCTTACTTTTTGATGTAGTCAACTTATTCGCATTTGTTACGCTGAATACATTACTTCTTGCATTATATATGTCGTTTTATTTTTTATTTTTACTTTTATTTTACTGATCGTGCATTAAGTGGTTTGTACAAAAAAATTTTATTGACGAAAGTTAGAAAAAAAATATTATTACATTCAAAATATATTATCATAGTTCAATAAAAGCACACTAGAAACTCTATTGATGAATGTTAAAAAAAAGGTCCAATTACATTCAAAATATATTAACAGAATTCAATTAAAACACACTAGAAACTCTATTAATTAAAAGTAAATTTCTCACTGAAATAAAACTTTATCAGTTTAAATAGTTATTTGATAGAATGATTTTTTATCTGTAAATAATGAGTTTTTTTTTTTCTTATTCCGTGCTTTGAAAATGAAATGTTATAAGAGGGTCTATCAGTTATGGAATGATTTTCCATCTATAAGTGTACTTTTCTTCTATTGTTGTTCTTTTTATTTGGAAAAAGATCTAACAATGAAAAATATATAGTAACTTAATAAATGATTCTTTTACTAGAAAATTATATAATCACCGGGGATATAAATGACAATTGAAATAAATATGTATGGAGGAGGCAAAGTTGTCTATAAAGTTCGAAAATTCAATATTGTTGTATTAAAATAAAAAAAAGTATTGTGCTAATACCAGTATCCTTCAAAAATTCGTGCATATCATGCGTGCACGAAATTTGATGTTAATCGAACCGCCCCACTTAGGAAGGAAACAGCAAGATAGGCAAAACACCGAAATTTTTAATAATCGAAATTAAATAAAAAAAATATCGAAAAGGAGGAATGAATTCAATTTATTTTGAAATATAAGTAGAACGGGACAAATTATCCCGTCCCTATGGACGGGATAATTTACCACGTCCCTACTAATGACGATTCCAAACTTAAACTTACCATTAACCAAACAAATCACAAAAAAAAAAAAATTACAGGGACGCTGAGGATTATCCCATCCCTGAGGGATGCTGAGAATTATGCCATCCCCGAGAGACGCTAAGGATTATCCCGTCCCTTAGCGATAAAAATCTTCTATGTTCTACGCTATCTTCTAACTTCCCGCCACTAGGCCTCACTGAAGAAGCAGAAGAACCCAGGGACATAACATTCTCTAGCGTCCCTGAATTTATTTATTTTTTTTTCTCACGGACGGGACCATCCATAGCGTCCCTGATATATATATATATATATATTTTTCTCTGATTCGTTTGGGTTAGTTAATGGTAATTTTGGGGAGTGATTATGATTAACAGGGACGTGATAAATTATCCCATTCTTAGGGACGGGATAATTTGTTCCGTTTTACTTATATTTCGAAATAAACTGAATTCGTTCCTCCTTTTCGATATTTTTTTTATTTAATTTCGATTATTAAAAATTTCGGAGAAAAACATGTTGGGAAATAAATTTGCTCTCGGGAATGGGAGAGGGGGTTTCCGATGCCCATCGGACCAGAGTCTGTTCGATGGATGGTTTCTACCGTTCGATCCACTTCAAGATCTATGTGCACGGATATTAAAGCAAACAACATGTATATTAAAATTATGTTCACAGATCTTGAAGTGGATCGGATGGTAGAAACCACCCATCGAACAGACTCTGGTCCGATGGGCATCGGACACCCCCTCCCCCCTCGGGAATAACAGGAACTTGTTATACTAGTTCCAACCTTTTACTGCGCAAATTTCAATGAAATAAGTTTTGTATGCGTGAATCCCAATGAAAATCAATGGTTGAGATTGGAAAAACAGATTTTGAAATGACAGCAGATTTATTTCCAACATGTAGACATGTTTTGAAACCGGGCCTAGTGGCCTACTAATCGTTTAGCTGAAGAGACTTAAGAGTAGTATTTTGGTTCGACCGAATTCAGTAACTGTTTAATGTGCTTTTAAGATATGTGTGCAATTTTTAAATGTCATGCACTTTGTTTCAATTTTCGTGCGCACAGATCTTAAAATGAATCGAATTATCTTGAAGCTCGTTGAACCTAAAAAGTAAGTTCTATGGGCATCGTACCCAATCCGTTCTCAGCTGAAGATCTACCAGATCAAGCATAGTCACGGAGCAGGCTATCAAACGGTCAGCATTGTTAGGTGTATGCATTATTGCAGTATTTGCAGTAAGTCCGCTCAACTGGCAATGTCATTTATTTCTGTCAAAAAGAGATGTTAGCCAATCAAGCAGTGCGTGTTATTGATAGATGACGAGCTGGAGAAGTGCAAAGCATTCAGATCATAAGAAGTTAGGAGTGAAAACGGTATAGATAATATCTGATCCGTATTCAATCTGTATTAAAAAAAAGAATAAAATTTGGTTTAAATGATTTTGGACCGGACACTATCTAAAGCCTCTAAAAATTGTACAATTAAAGTCCAAACAGTCGATCCGAACCACTCAACATGGTTTTCATATTAGAATGTGCTCGGAGACCAAATTTTATATTTTTTAAAAATTATTTGCTATTTTTTTAGATACGTATAACATCACTATTTCGGAACGGTCCAAAAACGTATCTAAAAATAGTAAAAAAATTTCAAAAAATATAAAATTTGGCCTCTGAGCATAATTTAATATGAAAATAATGTTGAGTGGTTCAGATCAACTGTTCGAACTTTAATCATACTATTTCTAGACGCTTTGAAAGGTGTCTTATCCAAAATAATTTGAACCAAATCTCATCCCATTGGGAAAATATATTCATATAACATTCTTCTCTTTACAATACTAACTGCTACATGTACCCAAATTTGCCATCTCCAACGTATTCCATTCTAATTAAATTTCCATCTTAAAATAAAACTTGACCTAAAAATATGTTAAGACAAAACAATTATCCTCAAATAATCTACATATAATATAATAAAAGCATTACAATACTTATATAATATTATACAAGCATTACAATCAAAACAAACTATTCTTTAGTCTTGCAAAAAAAAAAAAAAAAACCACTCTAGATCCCTGTTTAGTCTCTCAAGAAAAGGGCACTCTCTGATACAACATAATATTATGTACTAATGATTTTTATTTGAGGAAAAATAAGGAATACGAAATATTATATTGAAAAAAACTACAAACAAGAATGAACTCCTACAAGAGAAAAAGAAAAAAGAAAAAAAAAAAAAGACTATTCGACCTGTAACCAAGTACATTATTTTACAAATGGTAAGATGCTTTGATCTATCTCCTGCAATTCTGCAATAAAATTTGCATATGACAAGCTCATGTTATAATCAAATTATACATTTTTTTTTAGTAAAGTTAGAGGTCAAGCCACCCAACTATTTAATAGCTTTGTTATTATAACAAAGGATTCCCCCATCTAGGTTTCGAACTCATGACCTCTCACATAGAAACCATGTGCCTTAGCCACTAGACCAAATGCTAGTTCTCATAATCAAATTATACTTACTAATAAATAATTGTATCTTCCTTTGAAATGATGCTTACTTTATTCCTTAACCTTGAAGTTTTAGCTGCTAATTAACTGCATCCGTCTGCTAACATGCATTTCCTTTCAGCTCAGTATAAAACCAAATCTAGTATTCAATATTAAAAAAAAGGTAATTGTTAGATCAATAGAAAAGTACTTTGGCTATCATAGTGCACTAAAACTGTACAAGCAACATAAAAAGAAAAGAGTGACCAATGACAAAATAAACAAAAATAAATAAATAAAAAATAAATCCAGTACAGAATAAAGTTTGTCAAGCAGATACGCCACCAGTGCCAGAATTTATCAAATTGGCCTGATATTAAATTTCCTTTTCAATGTATTTATGTTTCAAGCCAAAATGATTGAAGTGCTTGAATTTGTTGAACTTTTAAGCCTACCTCATAACGGAAAGTACTTGTATTGGAAGAGTGTCAGCACGAAGCCATAGTGGAATTTTTAAAGTATTACCTGAAGGAATGGATAAGTTAAGATATCTACACTCCTTTGATGTTTCTTAGTTTCACACATTCTTCAGTTATCTCATTGCGGCTTCCTATTGTTAGTGATCGAATGTGAGGGAACTTGATTTGCAGTTGCTTGAGGGAAGGGAAAAGATCAAAAGGAAATGATTCAAGATTTTTTTTACAGCCCCCGATATTGACCAAGTCGATAGATTTAAGGAGCTGCAGAGAAACTTCATGCTCTTCAGTAAAAGCATAAACTTCCAATGCAAAAATTTGAAGGGAAGTGAGCTGCCTGCAAATAGGCAAGGTTAATAGGGAAAGAGAGTCGCCAAAGATTGTTTTTAGAGGCAAAGGAGAAGTCTGGCTTAGTCCTCTCTATTTCTTTTGATGCAGAGTCCCAAGCTGCAATGAAACCAGGGCACTCACGAAATACCAGTCCATTGCAGGTTGACCCACGATTTTAGATCTATCATTGAGCTCAGTGCTTTACAAGATACAATTGTGAGGCTCTTCAAATAGACCAAATGCTCCCCAAAAGTAAGGGAAGTGAGTGATTGGCACTCCGTTATATTCAACTCCTCTAAAACTACAAAAGAATGCAAGTCCAAATATTTCAAACTGGAGATGTGGGATATGCTTAGAAACTTGAGATGGGGGATAACCAAATTCTCATGGAAGGATTCCATACTGGAGATGTGGGATATTTCTAGATGACGCAGAGAGCTATGCTCATGGAAAGCCAATAGTTCACCCCTTAAATTTCTCAACTGGAACCGATCGGATTTCTAGGGAAGGAAACATCTCCAACACCTCAGATGTAGATCCCGAGAGAGGAAGATCCACTAATTTAGGGCAATCAAGAATTGTGAGTTTCTTAGTTTTTTAAAGCAAAGAAATTGTTGAAGTTGGTAACTCCACACCCATTTTTCGAGATTTGGCATTGCTGTGATCTCTAACTCTTCTAATGATTGAAATTTCATGCTTTGACCAGAGTACCAGACGTCCAATTTCCCTCACGAAAGGAAACCTCTCCAAATACCTCGAGACTGCAGACTCTCCTAGAGGTGGAAGTAGTCCACTAATTTAGGGCAATTTCGAATTGTAAGTTTTATGAGTTTTTTAAAGCATTGAAATTGTTGAAGTTGGTCACTCCACACCCATTTTTCGAGATTTGGCATATTCGTGATCTCTAACTCTTCTAAGGATTGAAATTTCATGCTTTGACGAGTACCATAGCACTGAGGTCCAATTTCCCTCACAGGCAAATTAGACAGCCTCAAATACTTGAGAGACTCCAACTCTCCTATAGGTGGAAGTAGCTCCCATGCTTTACAATTTTGAATTGTGAGTTTTTTGAGTTTTTTAAAGCAAAGAAATTGTTGAAGTTGGTCACTCCACACCCATTTTTTGAGATTTGGCATATCTGTGATCTCTAACTCTTCTAAGGATTGAAATTTCATGCCTTGACGAGTACCATAGCACTGAGGTCCAATTTCCCTCAAAGGCAATCTACACAGCTTCAACTTCTTGAGAAACTCAAACTCCCCTATAGGTGGAAGTAGCTCCCATGCTTTACAATTCTCCAAAGTTAGAGATTCAAGAAAAATGAGAGAGGTATCCAACCACTTTGGAGACGCCACACCACCATATCCATATATAACAAGAAATTTGAGGTTGGTGTTTGGTTTAAGGCCCTCCAGGACACTTTCATTTTCTTTTTCACCATGATTCCATTGTAAATACAAAGCGTCAAGCTTCCCTTTCTCTGCTAATCTAGCCTTGCTTGCCTCTCCATCAGATTTTACGTTCTCAAGTTTTGATATATTGAGTGATCCTCCAATCTCCTTAAGAGATCCCAATTGTTCTATCTCAAATCCTTTCTTTTGTTGAACCTCAAAATGATTCAGCTTTTGCAAAGAGGTTAGTTTCCCTACACCACATATCTTAGAGTGCACCCAAGGCATAAGTTATAATAATAAAATGCCTCAAGCTAACAAGGTCACTAAAATTATTTGGCAACTCATCCAAATGGCACGAACCATTGCCTATTTCCAATACTTCTAGGTGATATAGCCTACATATTTCTCTTGGAAGGGTGTTCTGATTGCTCGACATAAAAAATATTAGATACCGGAGGCTAACAAAATTACGAAAGTTACAATTATGTAGTTGTACCAAGCAATCTAATCTCACTACACGGAGAAATTTTGTTTTCTTCACCAGGTCCCAAATACCATGGGAAATACGGGAAGGTAACTTGTCCCAAATAAATATCGTGCCTAAATTTTCTCCTTCCAAACCTGCCAATGCCGTGACTATTTCTTCACTTTCGTCCTTTTCTGCACTATTAAAAATCGAGAAATGACGTATGGTTTGTGGAATTTCTTTTGTTATGCCACCATTAATGCTGAAACATTCTTTGAAGGAAACCGCACATGCCAAATTATGAATCAAGTCATGAAATGTATAATGCACTTCATTGTACTATATCTTGTTTGCACGGTTTGGAAGAAACCACGGTTGAATAGATCATTGAAGTAAGCCCTCCCAATATCCTCCATCCTTTTTCCTTCAGAACTTGCATCGAGATAACCTTGAGCCATCCATAGATATACCAACTCCTTACATGTAAAAGGGTGATCCTCTGGAAAAATAGCACAATATGAGAAACATCTTTGGAGATGAAAGGGCATATGCTCATAACTTAACCGGAGTGCCGGCATAATATGATTTGAACCACTCTGAGTTTTCCATTCTTCACTATCCCTTATTTCAATCCAATATCTCTCATCACGATTTTCTTTTAACAGAGCACATACAGTTTTTGCCACTAGTGGGTTACCCTTCAACTTATTGGCAATTTGTTCTCCGATATTTCTTAACCTCCAGTTGCCCCCGTAGTTTGTATCATTGAATATACAGGTACTGAAGAATGATAGAAATGTATTCTCATCTAGACCCTTCAAATGAATAATATTATCTCCTGCATCGACTATTTTAGCAACATTCTGGTTTCTAGTCGTCACTAAGATTATGCTCCCATTCCCCATGCAATTATTTAATGGAGCTACCATTAAATCCCATTGGCTCTTATCTTTATCTTCCCACATGTCATCCAAAACAAGTAGGAATCTCTTAGACCCCAATTCGTTTTTAAGTTTATTTTGAAGCTCATTAGGGTTAGTGAGGTCACATTTGGTGCCACATGCACTTTCTATCATCTCACGTGTAAGTCTGACCCAATCAAACTGAGTAGACACACAAATCCATGATTTAACCTCAAAGCAGCTATGAACTTTTGGATCATTGAAAACTAGCCTAGCAAGGGTAGTTTTCCCCAAACCACCACTACCAACTATTGCTAGAACAGGGACCTTACCAACTTTTGCAGTTTCTTTATGTGTTAGTTTCTTTAGGATGTTCATTAGTTGGCCATGCTCTTGGTCTCTCCCAAAAACTATAGGTTCTGTGAGAAATGCTGTTGTTTGCCGTGCACTTGTACTTATTTCCGTATTCCGGACAGGTTTAACATGTGCTTCTATTTGTACAGCATTGCGGACTTTCTCCTCAGATTTCTGCAACTGCTTGACTAAATCTTTCATCCTTTGGGACAGATTAATTCTGTTTTCACAACCTTGCACATCTGATTGTGCAGAGCAACAAGACATCCCTTTCAAAGTTGAAAGGATGGAACGGCTTGTGAGCCGAAAACCAGAAGAAGAGGATTCAACTGATGGTTTATTGTTGCAGTTTACTTTCTCCTGGGTACCTGTTAGAAAAATTATACCAAATACAGAAATAAATTTTAATTGAGTCGTAATCTCTGACTGTAAAATAAAGAAATGGTCATCTAGCATAACTTCTAGGATAATAAGACATGTTAAGGATTTAAATGGACAGCACATCACTTCTTCTTCTACTTCCTCAACGGAGGATCATCTCAAACCAGACCTTTCTCTCCCATCTCCATTTTTCTTTTAGGAACGGTGGGAAATTAGTTAATTTTAGATCAAAGAGAGATGCTGGGTATTTAAGGAATAATTAAATATCGTTTGGGTTGCAAGCGCACTCGATCTACATAAAAAGGAGATAATTATTAGTCTTTCCTAGATATTCTCTTGTTTGTATCATTTTATTATTATTTGGCAAAATTTCTGATCTACATAAAAGGGAGACAATTGTAGAGAGAAACAGTGGGAAAACAGAGATCTTCTTTGATTACGGGGTGCATTATTTAGCTTTCCTCTCTTTCATGATACTTAGTGTTTTATGAATCCATAGTTGATTTGTCTAATTTTTTTTGCTTAATAAGTTAGTAATTATTGTTTGTTAATTGTGAATTTTTGACATGGGGACTTTACAAATCATAAAAAGTCAAAATAACATCTTGCGTTAAAAAGCATACATGTACGAATTAATTTAGCTAGATTTTGGTTTAATTTTTTATATTTCATTTCAATCATGAAAAAAATATACATGTACGAATTATAATTGTGTAAATATGAAACAACAATAACACTTGTCAGGTACCTCCTTCTTGAATCTTATACTCCAGCCGGTAGTAGTCCAATTCGTCAAGTAAGTTTTCAGCTTGATATGCAAGTTGCTGAAGTTCCTGAACCAACTCCTCCAGAAAACTATTGTCTGTACGAATGCCGCGGGCACTTGTAAGCAGGGAACCAGTCTGAAGAAGCTGGTCCTTGAGGGTTTTGAAGTCATCTCCAAGGCCAGTGCGCTTTGCCCATGCTTCCAACAGTCCAGTTACAGCCTTCTCGACCAGTGCACTCATCAGCCAGCCGACTGCCGTTAAGGTTATTGACACAGGATCCATTCTTCTTGGGTATCAAACAGGAGATTACAAGTATGAAAAATTTCTATTGGAAAGATATCAGATCCAAGTTTCAAGAGAACGATAACTGCAAGTGCTGGTTCATACTTTACTCTTGGAAGAGACAGGAGGAGCGGGTTTGCTGTAACTATTCCTTGTCAAGCGGGTTCTGTAGTTAAACTAAGACATGTGTAACTTATAGTGAATGGGTACAGCAGAGCAGGCTAGATTGATAACTCACTACACTATGTTATACTCAGGAAGTGCAAAGGCTTGCAAATGATTTCTCTCTGGGCGTGAGTGCGTGACTTATAGTCAATGGGTACAGTAAAGAGTCTTTGTTACTAATTCACATCCTCTCTCTGATTTGCTAAACAAGAATAAAAAATTATTTTAGTTTGGCCGAAAGTGTGCCACTTCGTAATGCGCTCCACATGAGAATCTTTATCTTTGGAGAACATCAATCTGTATTGTGCTCCACTTGTGAAGGTGACTTTTGTCGTTGCACTAAAAAGTTACCAATATTAAACTATAATTACTTAACTTTCCCTTCCTCCAATAACCGAGGTGATTAAGTTATTTCGTATTGTTCAATGCATCAAATCGGTATTTTAATAGAAGTCCACCTCGCTGTGTTTCATGAAACGTCCCCTGTCTGTTCTCCAGATAAAATTAGTTGAAACAACTAAAAGACAAACAAAAACGCGTTAATAACGCAAAAAAGGCAGGCGAACCACCGTTTGTATTCATTATCAATACAAATGTATTCATTCGTCTGCAAAGAAGTATTCAACCATGGACGGCAAAAAATTCATTGGCGGGAACGGTAAAAGTCATTCCAACGACAAACCGGGGACAACGCAAACGTCCACATCAATACCGTATTTAACTGTGGGGACCATTAACGTCCATTGAAAGCGACAGGGAAGGTAATGCACACTTTTAAGAATTAGTATGTTAAGTATTCACTCAATTTAATTATAGTATTCATTTTAGTGCTCAAAAGCATTCACTTTTCATATGATCACAGTAAATTATTCATATAAACTATTCATCTTTAACCTTAAAGTATTCAACTGTAATGGACAAAATATTCACCTTTTATGAACATAACATATTACTCAGTAAAAATTAACCTTTAAAAACTGTCAGAAAACACTTCTCATAAAAGTATTCAACTGTTTTGGCCAAAATATTCAATATAAACCATACAGTATTCAACTATCAGAAAATACTCATTCAGCAGTCATCAAATAAAATTCAAATAACAAGTTAAGAAATTAACATCTACAATCAGTAAATACCAGTTACAACTCAAGAAAAACAATTCCAAGCAAATACAATTCTAATTTTTGACAATGCTAACTTCAAATAACTTCAAACTTCCGATCATTTCTTTCATCTATCAGCATCCTAAAAGCTATCAGGATCCGTTCCACACTGATCATGTGCTACAAATTTTAAAAAATAAAAAAGAGTCAGTTTCATATACAGTCAAATTTTAAAATAAAAAAATCATTCTTAACATACAAGTATTCATCTCATTCTGTCAACATAAGGACACAATAATACAGATACACAGTTAATGTATTCAACCAATGCAATGAAGTATTCAACAACAATGTAACATGTATTCAACCAATGCAATCGACTGTGGTTTTCATTCAGAGCACAAAAAAATAATAGTGACCATAGTATTCATTCAGAACTTCAAAGTATTCGACAATAGCACCTAGCTGTCCCCCTCTAACAGTCCCCTATTTTGTCTCCCAGTCAATAACTACCTGAGTAACTATTAACTAACTGGGGGACCACTTAATATTTGGGGACCGCCTAATATTTGAAAGATTTTACAACTGTCGCGCGGAAGTATTCATCTATAATACATCAAGTATTCATCTGTAATTCATCAAGTATTCATCCTAAGATATCAAGTATTCATCCTAATATTTGAAAGATTTATTTGAAATAACAAAATTTAGTAGCAATATATGAAACGAGAAAACTATATTAACTTGTAAACGAGTCATAAATTATAAAAATCATGAACAAAAATGACATTTTACAATAGGGACTTGCTAGTTTTTCTTCCTTCCATACCAGTACCATATTGTACCAGTCTGGTACTGTTGCTTTTTTGCCCCTCGTTTGTACCAGTACCAGTTTGGTACCGCTGCTTTTTTATTCCTCAACTGTTGCAGTTTTTTACCAGTTTGGTACTCAAAAGTCTGTATGTTAATGTGTTATAAGAATATGTTGAAGCATGAATTGTTTCATAAATCATTTTCTCAAACTTATACGCCTCATCAAGTTTGCGAATGAAGACAAATTATCACAACATAAAAGACAAATTATATGTCTAACTTAACATTAACAACATAAACAATACCAGAAAAGATAAATTATCACACTCACATATGTACTGAGCTGGAATAATTATTATGCTTGAAATACAAAGGATCGTCTATCATTTCGTAAATTTCTTGCCCTTAAGGAGGGGACGTGAAGAGAATCTTGTCACTTTCATGAAATCAAGGTTTTGGAACTGGTTGTACTCATCTCCTCTAGCCTCTACCTTTGTGTAAACAAATCCTCTGTTATGATAAGGTTCTTAAGCTGGATCATGCGGGTTTTGAGCACCGATCGGGGCGTGGCAAGGTTCTTGTGAGTTTTACGGAGTAAGGAGGTGAGAGCGTCAATGGCAGAGCGAAGGGAGGAGAGGGAGGTGGAGGTTTGACGAAGGGAGATGAGCGAGAAGAGGACGAGGACGTCGACGAGGCGGTCATGGAATCGTCGGTGGTGACGATTTCGTTCTCCAGCTCTCATCGCTGGCTTGCCATTGTCGACGAGGAGATGACTTCAATGGACAAAACCCTAACTCTAGGCTCCTAGCTAAGAGAGAGATAAGAGAGGTGAGGGAGTTTTAGGCGAGTAGGGATTTAGGACAGAAAAAAGAGAAAGAATGCATTTTGGCAAATAGCAAAAGTTTCATCAGACGGTTAACAACTAAATTTGATATTGGGGGACGTTTAGGGGACGGATTCACAGGGGAAATTAGAATTACCCATTTTAATACGGACCCGTATCTGTTACCACAGAGGTTGGACCTCACTTTACAGTTTCAGATTAAATCTCAGGTGGTTTGAGATTCGGGAAGAAATAGGAGACAGTATCATTGGACTTTGAGATTCGTGTCAAGTTAAAATGAATGGTCGGGATTCACTAATTGTAAAAGATTTTCATGTTTTTTCTGGTTATAGTAGGCCTCCGAGGTTCTAATGGATGGCTTAATTACAAGTTATGTATAAATATGAACCAAGTATGGTATTTTTGGAGCCTGAATTTTGGTTTTTAGTTGGCTTATAACAAGTTATGGTAATTTTCTTTTAATATCAGACTTAATTTTACACCACGAACAAATTCTGGTATTTTTGGATCCTGAATTTTGATATTCTGTTGGCTTAATAACAAGTTACAATAAATCTAAACAAAGTCTGGTATTTTTAAAATAATTTATAACAGTTTTGAACAATTTCTAATAATTTCTAATATTTTATAATAGTTTATTGCAATTTATATTATTTTATAATAATTCATACTGATTTATAACAGTTCCTATAAATTTATACCAATTAATAATAATTTATGATATAAAAATCCTATAATTTGATACATTTATATCAAATTTATAATTAATTAATTTCTAACAATTCCTATGATTTATAAAAAATATATAACTAATTTATAACTTATTTATACAAGTTTAGTACATTTCTAACAAATTCTACCAATTTATGACAAATTTGGACTATAAAAAAAATATTATAAAATATAAGAACTTACTTACAAATAGACGAGACTATGGAAGAAAATAATGGAGAGAGAGATAAAGAGGGGAGAGGGAGGTTGAAAGATTCTGACGGTCCTGATGGGGATTGCCAGAATTTATGGCAGTATGGAGATTTTTAGAAATAAATAAAATGAGGGCAACTTATGAATTTTGTATTTCTTTTACGATATTATAAAAAAAATCGGTGGAAAGATAAAGGAGGATCTATTTTAATTGTACTATCCGATTTGAAATTGAAGATCACATTCATATAAAAAAAAAAGCCTCATGGAATTCAAATCAAGTGATTTGCTTCTTATTTAGAAAATAAAGAAAAGAAAACAAATGTAAAATTATGTTTCAAGTATATTCTCATATGACGAGAGTTTAAATGTCTCTATGTTCGTGTGCCTCCATCAAGCCTCTATTATTTTCTATTTGCACATATAAAATATCATGAAATTTTGTTTTTATTTTGATCAGTATCAAGTGTTTGCAAAAATACACTTTTGGATAAATATTGGACATTGACGTTTTAACTTATTGATTCATATATAAATCAAAATCGAAAATTAATATTTTTTTTATGTGCATATAGAGAAAATAATATATATCATAACTAACGGATATATAGATTAGACAGGCAACTGAGATAGGTCTTTTGGATCTTGAAAATAAAAATTTCAAGTCACAGTAGCCAAACCACGTGATATAAGTGGGTCGTACAATGATGTATTTCGGCCTTGTAGGTCCTATGCCTCCACTCACGCCCTTGTGGGGCCCTTGTTTCACAAGATACCAGCGGGCAACGGCCCAGGCTGGCCCGCCCTTGTGGAGCCCATACCTCCACTAAGGCCTTGCTTCATGCAAATTTGCAGTCCTCCATTCCATGGCATGTATTTAATTATTGTTTATAAAATTCGGTTCCATATCAATATAATTTTTTTGGGCCTTTGAATTGGGCCAAGGTCCTAAAATGGGAACAATTTGGAGTTGACGCCATTGAGTCCGATGAGTTTCTTGTCCGTTTGATTTGTTTTAGAATTTGTGTAAACAGTGATGCACACAAATATTGAATTGATGCGTACAGATTTCAAAGTCAATCAGCGATGAATGTAAACATGTGAGTGCACTCGATGGGCTAATAAAAATGGGTCTGTTATTTCATTCGGCTGATCCACTTGTTTTTTAACAGAATTCATAGTGTGAAGGAAAAAAAAAGTGATTCATCATTTCATTTGGGGGACACACTTTTTTTTTTCTTTTCCTCTGTTTTTAGATGAGTTTTGTTAAAAAAAAAGTTGGGTCCGTCAAATAAAATGGCGGACCTGCCAATTTAATTAGGGGACATGGTACTTTTCTAATTTTCCAAAAACAGTAGTTATTTGATTTATTTATTTTTTAATATGGTATAAATAAAAATTTCGGTTAAGATCATAAAAATGGGGATTGGCACTGTACATTTATAAAGGATCTTTCTGATCGCCTCCAAGAGAGGGATTCACATCTGCTGCGATCCTAAAAGGATGAACAGTAATCCTAAAATCCCTGCTTTTCCAAATCTGACCGTCCAATAATTTCGTGCACATATCTCAAAGTAGCTGATTTTTCCTTGCACGAATTTCGAAATAATTCAACAGTTGGATTTGGAAAAGCAGGAATCACAGGTTACTGTTCATGAGCGAAGAATCGCAGCAGATTCGGATCCGCAAGAGAGAGTTGCTAATCTTTCAAAACATTACAACTAGAACCTTTATATATCCTAAAACAGCTCCAGAAAAACACGAGAGTCTTTATTTATCATCGTGGTATAAGTAACTAACGTTTGTATATAATTAATGCAATTATTTGATTAGAACTAATGTTTGTTTGGTTCCCATGAAACTGCTATAGTGCTAATCAAATAATTGCATGAATGTTTTACAAACTATCCGCTCCGTTTCCACCCCTATATAAAAGTATTTCATTAAAATTAATCCGTTCATTATTAATTAGTACGAATGTAAAAAAATATCATAAATTTTAGATAGGTTCGACCCAATTGTAAATACACTCCCGTGCAAATTCTCAACGATTATTAAAATCGCTTCAATTCCCTTTTAGAAAATTGGAAATACTTCTGGAGCTAAGGGTCGTTATTCACTTATTTATTATTCTAATATACGATTTATAAATGGCTGGGTCAAGATGTTATTTTGGAATGTCGGATATCAATGAAGATACTGAATCTTGAAAATTACAGAAGATTGTATGAAGATTAAGATCATGAAGATTATGAAGATCATATTTTACTATTTTGCATTGTTATTTTTATTTATATCCAAAAGTATGGTAAAGTAGATCTGAGGTTGAGATCACTTGAGTCTAGCCGTTGCTTGGCTGAATATCAAATTCAAAATTCAAATTATCGGATATAATCAATACTGAAAACTTGAGCACAAACAAAATAGGCTAAATCATTATGTTGTAGATCTTGTAATATGCAAAGATCTATTGGCTCTCCTTTGAACTCCACTATAAATAGTGGGATATGTCTCCTGTCTCAATTGATGAGAGAATACCCTTATAAACCTTGCACTTTAGAATCATTTTGAGAGATTTAGCCTAGTCCATTGTTGTTTGTACTCAAATTTCAATTATCTTTTCAGCAATCTCAAATATACTTCACATAAATTAATCTATTGTGAGACTAGAGTGAAGTCAGTGATTGTCTAAACTTAGAGCCGCGAGCTCAACTATACCAAAGCCGTGTTCTCACTTTATTTCCTTTGAGCTGTTGTGCTCAATCTGTCGTTTGTGTGGACCACAGGAGTGTTGTCTTGTACCGGTCACAATTGTATCCATTTCTTCATTGGGTAATAGAAAGGCGCACATCTTAAGGTTGCGTTGCTCCGAAGAGTAGGTCTTTTAGTGACCGAACTTTGTTAACAACTCATGTATCAATCAATCTAACCCTATATATTTATTTTACTGCACTTTAATATTTATTTAATTGTAGTTTAAATTGTAAATTTTTGATTCCGCTAAAAACTTACAGTAGATAGATTAACTAAACACAAAAATGACTTTCAATCTTGACTATCCGACCATAGTTACAAGGTGTAGGGGTTAAATTTTAAAACATACCAATTCACCCTCTCCCTCTCCTCTAGGTTAGTGTTCTAAAAATGCCCGCGCGGGCGTGCCCCGCCCGCGCCGCGCCCCCGCCGCCCGCGCCGCGCCGCGGCACGGGCGTTAAACGGGCCGGGCACCATATTTTTTTCCCCCGCCCGCGCGTGCCCGGCCCGCGCGCCCGCGCCCGCCGCCCCTGTTTTTTTTTTTTTTTTTTCGGAAAATTTGAATTTGAATTCAAATTTTCCCCCCCCCTCCAGCAGGCAGCAGAGTAGCAAACCCACCCCCCAGTCCCCCACGTCCCCACCTCTCCATTTTTAATTTTTTTTTTTTAAATTCAAATTTTAATCCCTCCAAACAAAATTCTATAAATATACACTCATTCCTTTCAATATTTTCACATCTCTCTCAATATTTTCATCTCTCATTCTCTCAATCTCAATCTCAATATTTTTATTATTCTCCAATTTTAATTTTGTTGTTAAAAGAAATATAGTTGTTTAACAAATACGCAAACGGAATTACGAAGGTATTCTCGAAGATTTTCCCACGAAATTAAAAAGGTAACATTAATTTTTGTGAGATTATATTTTGGTAGATTAAATTTTGTTAGATTGAAATATTGAATGTTAGATTTATTTTTGTAGAGAAATTTAGAATTTAAATTGAATGTTAGATTTATTGAATGTTAGATTTATTGAATGTTAAGTAATTAGATTTATTAAATTTGTTAAGTAGTTAGTTACTTAAATTTGTAGTTAGATTTATTTTTTAGAAATGTGAAGTAATTAGATTTATTTTAGAATATGTTAGAATTTAGTTTGAAATTCGGATTTATTTTTAATAGGTTAAAAAAAATAGGTTAGAATTTATTTTTTGGAAATGTGAAGTAATTAGATTTATTTTAGAATATGTTAGAATTTATTTTGAAATTCGGATTTATTTTTAATAGGTTAAAAAAATAGGTTAGAATTTATTTCTTGAAAATGTGAAGTAATTAGATTTATTTTAGAATATGTTAGAATTTATTTTGAAATTCGGATTTATTTTTAATTGGTTAAAAAAAATAGGTTAGAATTTATTTTTTGGAAATGTAAAGTAATTAGATTTATTTTAGAATATGTTAGAATTTATTTTGAAATTCGGATTTATTTTTAATAGGTTAAAAAAAATAGGTTAGATTTGTTTTTTGGAAATGTGAAGTAATTAGATTTATTTTAGAATATGTTAGAATTTATTTTGAAATTCGGATTTATTTTTAATAGGTTAAAAAAAATAGGTTAGAATTTATTTTTTGGAAATGTGAAGTAATTAGATTTATTTTAGAATATGTTAGAATTTATTTTGAAATTCGGATTTATTTTTAATAGGTTAAAAAAAATAGGTTAGAATTTATTTTTTGAAAATGTGAAGTAATTAGATTTATTTTAGAATATGTTAGAATTTATTTTGAAATTCGGATTTATTTTTAATAGGTTAAAAAAAATAGGTTAGAATTTATTTTTTGGAAATGTGAAGTAATTAGATTTATTTTAGAATATGTTAGAATTTATTTTGAAATTCGAATTTATTTTTAATAGGTTAAAAAAAATAGGTTAGATTTGTTTTTTGGAAATGTGAAGTAATTAGATTTATTTTAGAATATGTTAGAATTTATTTTGAAATTCGGATTTATTTTTAATAGGTTAAAAAAAATAGGTTAGAATTTATTTTTTGGAAATGTGAAGTAATTAGATTTATTTTAGAATATGTTAGAATTTATTTTGAAATTCGGATTTATTTTTAATAGGTTAAAAAAAATAGGTTAGAATTTATCTTTTGAAAATGTGAAGTAATTAGATTTATTTTAAAATATGTTAGAATTTATTTTGAAATTCGGATTTATTTTTAATAGGTTAAAAAAAATAGGTTAGAATTTATTTTTTGAAAATGTGAAGTAATTAGATTTATTTTAGAATATGTTAGAATTTATTTTAAAATTCGGATTTATTTTTAATAGGTTAAAAAAAATAGGTTAGAATTTATTTTTTGGAAATGTGAAGTAATTAGATTTATTTTAGAATATGTTAGAATTTATTTTGAAATTCGGATTTATTTTTAATAGGTTAAAAAAAATAGGTTAGAATTTATTTTTTGAAAATGTGAAGTAATTAGATTTATTTTAAAATATGTTAGAATTTATTGTGAAATTCGGATTTCTTTTTAATAGGTTAGAATTTATTTTTTGAAAATGTGAAGTAATTAGATTTATTTTAGAATATGTTAGAATTTATTTTGAAATTCGGATTTATTTTTAATAGGTTAAAAAAAATAGGTTAGATTTGTTTTTTGGAAATGTGAAGTAATTAGATTTATTTTAGAATATGTTAGAATTTATTTTGAAATTCGGATTTATTTTTTTAAATAGATTTAAAAAATGACAACTCCTCATCGCGAATCGGTGGAAGAACAAATCGAAAGATTGTCGACCGAGCTTTTTGGCACTGTGGCCCCTGTCCGCCCCAATTATCAACCAAGTTCCTCCCAAATGCCACCATCTAATTATCCACTTATTTATCCACAAAATTATCAAAGAAGGGACCAAATGCTAGATTTAAATTATCAACAAACCACTCAAATGACCACACCGTATTATACTTCAAATGATCCAAACATGTTTATTCCACAACAAGCACATCAACCGATACCACCGTATGCACATGGAGGCACTTCTTCTGTAGCATCGAGTCAATTCACGGACACTGCCCCTACAAGAGATACTCCTTCGGCAGGTCTCCTTGAAATTCAAGAAGAAGATGTCCCTCCCTCGACAGAAGAAGTGCCCCCGCAAGAACCAGCAGGAAAGAAGGCGAAAAGATGGACCGAATACAATAAACCGTGGTTGAGATACTATGATTGGACAAGAGATGAGGAGGGCACTATGCAATATCTACAATGTAAGGTAAACAAATGTAACAAGAGTTATGTGTATAAAAGAAAGGACGGTATGAATAGCTTTAAGAGACACGCCGAAATGCACGAAAAAAAGGGTGAACAACCAAGTGAAAATGTTGGATCGAGACAAATCCAAACCCTTTTAAACGCGGATGGTACCAGAACCAACCCAAAATTCGATGAATCAAAAATGCTTAGTGAATTGGCTCGGTACATTACCCATAAAGAACAACCAATAAGTATGGGTGGTTGCATGAGTTTTGCCCGGTTGGTCATTCGGGGGTGTGCTTAACCAATGTACAAGAGGATTCATCATAAAAAATTGTCTAGTGAAATAAAAAACCAGTTTACCAACAGAAAAGCTGATATGAAAGCTACATTTGCATACCAAAACAATAACGTCTCAATTACCTCCGATATATGGACTGCTGGTAAACATGGACTCGGGTACTCTTGTATTACCGGGCATTGGATGGATGATAATTGGGTATTACAAAAGAGGATATTAACTTTTCGAGTGTTGGAATTCCCGCACACTGCAAATGTAATTTTTAAATCAATTATTGAGGTTTTAGAAGAGTGTAATCTTAAGAGGAATCTGCATAATAAGATTTTTTCTATCTCATTCGATAATGCTAGCAACAACATAGCTTCCATTGAGATTTTTAAACGGTCACTAAACCCGATTATGAACGGTGAAATGTTTCACCAAAAGTGTGCTTGCCACATACTTAACCTCGTCGTGAAGGCGGGTCTTAAAACAGAAGCTGTAAAGGTATTGATAATTAAATTTAAAGATGCTCTCAACCACATTGTTTCGAACCAAGAAAGAAAACAACGGTTTGCAAGATTATGTGTCCACTATAATATAAGCAAGTTGAAAGTACCTTGGGATATAGATACCCGTTGGAACTCTACCTATAGGATGTTACACCGATGTCTTCCTTACAGAGCTGTCATAGGGGAGGCTTTGAGAGGCTCAATCCCCGAGGGATTGGCATTGGAACTCACCAATGGAGAATGGGAGCAACTAGAAAGGCTTAAAGAGTTCCTAAAAACCTTCTTTACAGCAACCGTTCAACTATCCTGCTCGTACTCACCAACGTCGTTTAAGTTGCTCGAACATCTCTATTACATCTCCAAGGTATATAATGATTTGGAACGAGCTGAAATCAATGATAAATCTCTCACACTGATCGTAGATGCCATGAAACAAAAATTCCTAAAATATTGGGAAAATGTACCCCTCCTGGCCGTTATTGCAAACTGCCTCAACCCGGCATACAAGAAGTATTACACGATCAAATTTATTGAAAGGTACAAAGATTATCTACATTTAGACAGCACCGGGGTGGAGGCATACGTGGATTCGAAGTTCGATGAGATGTTTCACATATACAGCTCAAGAATGAGTGGCAATCAGAACCTGTCTTCGTCCCATGCGGGCCCGAGGTATAAATAAAAATATACATGTATTTTTAATATTTTTTATTTATAATATCTACATTATTTGTCCCATGCGGGCCCGAGTGGCAATCAGAACCTGTCTTGGATTGTTAGCAGATTTTCAATCGGAGAGCCAACCGCACACATCCACAAATGAGATATTGAGCTATATGGCGATGCTCAATGAACCTGAAAATGTTGACGTTGTTGGGTGGTGGAGGAGGCATGCAAGGATCTATCCAATCCTGGCGATGATGGCCCGTGATATATTTGCCGTGCCGGTGTCAACCGTCCCTTCCGAAAGTTGTTTTAGTTCGGCAAACATGATCCTATCTGATAAACGCAGTAAGTTGGGTCCACATGTCTTTGAGAGACTTGTGTGCTTAAAAGACTGGATTGATGCTGAAGAGCGCACGCAACATCTGCCTCAACAACAATCATCACCCGAGGCCAACACTGAAGAGAGCGGTACTGGCGAGGCTAATTCAGATTCAGATGGTGCGGAAGAGAGCGAACAATGGTATAGGAATGCGAACTTCTAGTCTTCTAGATAAATAGTGTCGGTATATATTTCTAACATCTTTTATCTTTATGATTATTTTTTAAATTATAAATTTCTAAACATTTCAATTAGTTTTTAAATTATTCATTTTAACGAAAAATTACTAACAAAAACAAAGTTAGAACTCTGCCTATGTTATTTTACATAGCCGGTCCCAAGCCCGGAAAAAAAGAGGAGGGTAACTTTTATTTTTTAATATATTGTTTTAAAATAAGAGCTTAATTATTTTTAAAGTAATTGATTTAAGAAATTTTTAATTTATATTTTATTATAACAAAAATTATCGAGTTACAACCATGTCAAATGAATTTAAATTGGCATGAATTTGGATTTATAATTTATTGGTTTTCAAAGAAAAAAAAAAAGAAAAAAAAACCGAAAAAAAAAAAAAAAAAAACAGGAAAAAAAAAATAAATAATGCCCGCAGGCGCGGGCGGGGCGCGGCGCGGCGTCGCGGGCGCGCGGGCATGGGGCGCGGGCATTACGCGGGCAGGGGCGTGAGTTTTGAAATTTTTGCCCGCGGCGCCCGCGCCCGCATGCCCGCGCGCCCGCATGCTCGTGCGCCCGCGACGCCCGCGCCCGCACCCGCGGGGCCCTGCCCGGCCCGCCCGTAGACCACTACTCTAGGTGATGGGGTTAAATTTTAAAACATACCAATTCACCCTCTCCCTCTCCTCTAGGTGATGTTAGGGACAACATTTAGTAAACTAGACCTCCACCTTTCTTTAAAAAAAAAAAAGATTTCCGATTGAGTTTAAGTTTTTAATTTTCTAATATTTTTTTGTTCTTTATCATATTTTTTTTCTTAGGCATGATTCATGTAAATGTATAAAGTCTCATATCTAGAATTTTTTGTTAAATTTTTATTTATTTTTAGTTAAAATGTTATTTATGTAAATATTTTAATTTTGAAATTTAGTTTAGTATTTTTGCATTCACATCTAGGGTATGCTATAAAAAAAGACAACCGCTGAGATTTAGTTTAGTGTTTTATCATATTTAATTTAGTATTTTTATTTTGAGAATTTTCAACAACAATAAAATAAACAATCACCCAGAACCGGGCAGTTTACTTTCAAAGTCTACCATCCAGATTATGGGCAGTTTTCTAGGAATTGACCCGTCTAGAATTTTAGCGGTTGGAGTATTTAAAAAAAAATTAAGGGTATTTGTGTAATTTTTATTTAACGGAGGATAAGAATAATTTTTTTGGCATTATTGGGTTTCAAATTTGCAGCACTTTCATATAATAGACAACTCTTAACCACTAAATTAGACGTGGTTATATATCCATTTAATCAAATATTGACCAATCTTGAATATATTAACTATTAAGCGAAAAAAACAAATATGCAACCCACCCAAGTAATTGACTTTTTAAAAAAATAATGAAGTATTTAATATTTTTTTCTAAAAGCGTGCTCCAGACAGAAATTTAAAAAAAGAGAAAGGAAGAAAGAAATAATATAAAAAGTTTACTTCTTCTACACTTAAATCCGAGAGTTAAAAAAAACTGTTAAATTTATATACCAAGTTACCCCTTTTTTCTCGTTTCATTCAAATTTCATTGGTATGAAACAAATAAACTAAGTTTGATCAGAACTTGTCATCCTTCTCTCTTTCCTCTAGAGTGGAAAAAAATGTGCCATGTTATAAATTTAGTCTCGTGTCATGCTGTACTGTGATCAAGTGAACAGTCACACATACCTTGTCATGTCGTGACCAACATGTCGAGAAGTGGTCGTGGAGTATTCAAACATAATTGGTTACGTTTCTCACGTTTAACTATTTTTTTTTATAATTTAAGTTAGTTTATTCAATATTCACCATTTGATCAAGACCTAATGGTCTTAATTACGCGTGGCTCGCGTGACCACATGTCATGTGTAACCGGATCTTTCGCGTGACGTGTTGTGCTGTATTCAATTTTAAAAAATAATTACGATACGGAACAGTCACACGTATCGTACCATATCGTTCCGTAATAGTTCCGCATCTACCGTGCTATTTTTCCCACTGTACTCTCCTCCCCTTCAAGTGACCCGACGAGAAAAGACACTTTACAAGAAACTTTAAAATTAACTGGCGATGACTTTGAATTTTTCCAAAACAACCAAAAAATAAATTTACTAGCTAGGATCATGGCCTAGGAAAGCAGACAAAATCCCATGAACAAAACCCCCCTTTATGATCTTTCACACATCTTCTTCAATTCTTGACAAAATTTAGTTTAGTCAAATGTGAACATCAGAAAAAAAAAATTAAAAACAATGACAACTTATATATATACATGATTACATAGGTCCTGCAACGACGAACTTAGATGGACTTATGAGGCCATATCTATAAGGAGATCTGGAGAAGTTACATCTCGGCGAGTTGTCGGGACTTCTCTGTTGTTCCATCTCCAGCATTACCTGTTGAAATGTCTCGACATCACAAGGCAACATTACCGGGCCATCGGATGCGAATCCAAATTCGTTTTCGGCTTGCTGGAGAAGCGCGTGAAAGAGGGTATGGTTCAAGCATGCCATCTTGACCACGAACCGTTGCTTCTTGGGTCCCACGCAAACTGTTACGCAACCCGCTGGCACAACCCAGGAGCTGCTGACACGACCACTTGATTCTGACTGGTGCAAAAAGCTTGGCAAGGGTGATGCTAGATTGAATTTTGATTGGGTTTTCATGTCATGATACCAACTACTGAGAGACCAGCTTCTCTGTAATGTCTCGGTGAGGTTTTTCTTCTCCGTTCGCTGCGTGGAACCATGCCACGAACAGCTGGTTGATTTCGATCGATTCCAAAAGCCGATCCGGGGTGATGCTTGCCTGGGTGATGATGGATTTGATCTAAATTTTGATTGGTTTTTCGTATCGCCTGACAGGCTGCCACCGAAGGACCGACATCTCTCTATTGCCTTTGCAAATAAACCTTTCTTCTCTTTCTTTTTCGAAGAACCAGTCGGGTTCTCCATTAGAGCTCTAGAAGAAGAACACATAAATATTATTACAAATACTCGATCGAACAAATTAAGTGTAAAACTAATGGTACGGAGAAGAGAGCACTGAAAAAATATATACAAAAGATATGTAACCTGTGTGCGTAAAGTAACCCCTGTCGGAGACTTGGTTAATCAGGTTGAATTTGGCCTTTTGAGAAAAAGAGGTTATTCATGGCCTTTTGGGTTTAAAAGGGCAAAAGTTTCAAAAGCACCTGTTGGAAGTTGAAGGAGAAAGGTTTCAACCAAGAAAGGCATTGTTGAGGAATGTGGCTTTTAGAAGCCGGTACCGATATATATATATATATCATATATGGGACAAACATGTTGACTTTATAGAACAAAATCAAAATTAAAGACGAAACTAGTTAAAAAATGTTTGATCACCTGCATGATTGATTAATTATGTGTTCGCATTATCTGTTAAAAATTATTGTCTATTTTATTTGGTGAAAAATACATAATTGTTAGCTAACATCTACTACATATAAATTAAAATATACAAGCGATGTTTCTAATAAATAGTACTTGTTAGTAATTATATATTTTTACTTATTAAAAATAAAATTATTCTTAACAGATAAGATTACAAAAAAAAGACAGGAAGTAAGCGAACAATTACTAAAAAATAGATTATTATCCGCAAGGATAAAAAGTGATTATTTTTAAAAATACACTGACAAAAAAATATTATTTATGAACGTATCGGTATTATCCGCGAACATACCTTGAGTAAATATGACTTTTACCCGCATATTATTGCAGTGAATTAACTGCATGTGCTATTTTCACTTCTTTTGCACCAATTAGCAGCTACGAGAGATTAAAAATAATAAATAAATAGAAGCTAGCGGCTTACAAATTTTTATTTTCTTCTTTTTTTTTTTTCTAATCTGCCCTTTTTGTTCTTGTTTGTGGAATCTTTCATCCCACTTACTTTTTTATTTTTGAAATTACACACCTATTGACCTAGTCACTATTTGTTTATTCTTTTATTTTTCTATAACAATGGTGTGACACCTTTTCTTTAACCTTACCTCAGTTAGATTAGTCTTCTAGCTAATAATTCCATTATTTTAATGAAATTTAAGATACAGCTCTTTTATCCCACATGTTGTCCTTCTGACTTTCAGTGGAAATTTGTTTGCTGGTTGATATTATGTTGTTTCGTCAGCCAATTTAAAAAAAGAAAACCCAATGAAATAAAATAAAAGGGAAAAAAAGTTGTTACGTTAAATTAAGCAAGGTTCATGGACCAATAATGGAGTTCAAATATCTTGAAATCCTTATTAATTATATCCTAGCTATAGATCATTCGCCAAGAATTAAGAATTTTTTGGAGCGTGCCTTCCCTGCTTAATGCATAATTTAAGTACATTTTAATAAGTTATTTATTAGCAAGCTATCACCTTTGCTCAAATAGGTAACATTAATCATTTTTTCCTTAGGAATTTATATTATTTAAACTACAGACACACACGTATATAGTATATAGATGGACTAACTTGCTTTAAAAATTAAAGAGAGTGCTTCAGCTCTAGCTCCAGCCCAAAAAGACCGAATTAATATGGGATAAAATAAAAGTACTACTTTTTTCGAAAATATATATATTTCTAAAATTAAAAAATTGTTCGATATGTGCATTTAGTGTTTCCAAATGTTTTTTTCTTCTAAAAATAAATCTTGATTAAGTTCTAATTTTAACAAGTATGAGTAGGTAGGAATAGAATATGAATAAGATTAATTCTTAGTAAGTATAGGATTGAAAATACTTTCGTTTTATCTGTATCGTATCCATTGACACTTCTAGTTGTGGCTCTTGTTGGAGATAGATAGAATTGCATTAACAATCTTAAAAATAATTTTGGAACTATACGTGTGCTGGCTCAGTTAAAATTTGAATATAGATAAGATGTGCTAAACAAATTATTCTTTGAGGGCAGTGCATATTCAAGTAGTCTATGTTTGGGGCGGTTTGTATATGGTGATGTGTTTTACTAGTGAAGACTAGTCAGTCGGCTGTAAATATTGCTTACTTAAAATTGCACGCTTCTCATAAATTTAAAAATTTACTAGTATTTTGCTTGTGCGTTATAACGGAAACATGTTATAATTAAACAAAAAAAATATCTTCTACAAAAATGACATACCTATATCAACAAAAAAATAGATTAATGGAAAGAATAATTATTCAACATTTGAAATTAAACTGTTGGAATAATCTCACTTTGCAATATTGCATTGTACTGTATCAGTATGCAAAAAAATAGAAGAGAGAGACATGTATAGCAGTGCAAGTATTTTTTTTTTAGAAACAAATGGAAATTTCCTACGATGGTTGAAAATTATTTAGAGTTTAATCGGATCATATCACTCAGTGAAGTTCATGTGATTTCAATTCAAAAAAATTCATAGAGATGAGTTCCAATTAAACTTTGAGTAGTGAAAACTAGTCAGTCGGTTGTAATTGCTTACTTAAAATTGCACGATTCCCACAAATTAAAAAATTTATACAAAGTTCACACTTAACAAAAAAATTATATATTTTTTTTGTTAAAAAGAATTTGTTTAAAATTCACTAAACATTATTAATGCATTAAAATCCTTGTTGAAGCATCCATGCAAACGAACAAATTCATGCATGGTAGCTAGTGTTTGGCGATAGAATCATAGAGCACTGAAAATTTATTAAATTTCCTCACAATTTTTGAAGCTGCTTTGATGAGTAGCGTAACATGTTTCTAAGATAATTGTAGAATTAGACGTATTCTTTTTGAGGATTTTTAACAATCGTTATGGTTACATAAAATGACCCTCTTATTTTTTACCCGGTGAATACAAGATTACAGGGTTCCAATCATGGGATAAGGTTTGGTCCAAATGGCTTTGGACCGTACACCATCCAAAACCTCTAAAAATCGTACGATTAAAGTCCGAACAATCGATCCGACCCGCTTAACATGATTTTCATATCAAAATGTGCTCAGAGACCAAATTTTATATTTTTTGGAATTTTTTTACTATTGTTTTAAATACGTACAAAATCATTGTTTTTGAACTGTTCAGAAACAATGATGTTGTATATATCTAAAAGAATAGTAAACAATTTCCAAACAATATCGAATTTGGTCTCTGAGCACATTTTAATATGAAAATCATGTTGAGCGGTTCAGATTGTGTTCGGACTTCAATCATACAATTTTTAGAGACTTTGGACGGTGTCAGATCCAAAGTCATTTGGACCAAATCTGATTCCTCCGACCATTGAAATCACATCCATAAATTTAACTGAACGGCCAATATAAACCACTGATTATATTAAGGGATTTTAATCTGTATAATTTATGATTAATATGTCTGAACAATCTGATATACGTATACTGTTATAACAAATATAAATAATTTTAAGTTTTTTTCCGACAGTTTTCCTTTACTTTCAAGAATGAATTGTTAATGGATTCGGATTGAATTTTAGTATATTCTAATGTTAACTTATTAAAGTTTTATAAAAGCTATATATATTCATATTCATTATTATGATATCGAAATTCGGATCGTATTCGGTGTTTTAATTAAAGATGTCTAAAACACATAATACGAGTGGATAAAATTGATTTATTATTACTATATGAATTAAGAATAATAACATTAATTTTTTTAGATAATAGAATAATAACTTTAATAAACTAAATATGACTAATTACAATTTAATGCGGTTAGCTATCAAATATTGAAAGATTATGAATTCACATCATGTCAGGTTGAAATACAGACTGATGAATAGATAGTAGATCCTTGTTCAAAATATATATACGGAATCCAATAAATTTCAGTTATGTTTTTTAAATCATATACGTATCTAATGCGGATTTGAATCAACTTGTGAAATTATGTCCATTTAGAGTAGGGGTGATTGGGTGTAAACCATGTAGATACAAATACTGATATGATTTTATGTTTTAATTATCCGTATTTAAATAGTAGATATATACCATATAGTTTAATATATATTATAAAAAAATTATGTTATTCATCATTATGATTAGATAAATATTATGAATTTTGATAGTTTTTTAAAATATTTATATATTTAAAAGGGCTGGTGTGATTAGCCCAGTAAAAAAAACAGGCCCAGTAACAACAAAGTCATCAAATGATCCAGTTTGTTCAATTTGGTCAATTCTGTTTAAAAGGTTTATCAAATTAAAATTATTTTCTTATAGCAAACACAGATTTCTGGAGATTTCATCAACGAATCAGCGATCTACTTGCAATCTCTTGTGAAGGAAAGCAGTCCGGGTCCGATGTCCATCGGACTCAAACTGAGTTTGATGGGCTCTATAACCGTCCGATCTACTTTAAAATCTGTGCACGTCACTTTAATATCCATACACATTTGCTTTAATAATTATGTGCATGGATCTTAAAGCAAATCGGATAGTTATGAAGTCTATCAGACTTCAGACCCAAACTGCTCTCCCTGTGAAGATCGATCTCCGAATATTCATAATTAGGTAATAACTAAAAGGCGATGTTATTTTAAGAGCAATAATTAAATTATTGAGTACGGAGAAAATCTTTCTAATTATGATAAAAATTTAAGCCTTCAGAAACATCTAAAAGGAAAAATAAAGTTGGCAACACAATAGAAAATTGTTGACCCTAAATTGACGTTGTGGGAATTTATTTCAACGAAATTATTAGAGTATGACACAATGAGATATGATAGTTAATTTGAAATGTTTCATCCGATTTTTTTTTTTACGAAGTATCGATTTATGTGTTGGCACAAGTTACCAACAAAATTTAAGTTTAATACAAATTTAAAACTATAAAGGCATGTCGATGTATTTAGTAATATCAAAGTAATTTACATTTTGATTAACTAAATTCTAAAAAAAACTACATTTAACCTAAATTTGTATTGGAGAATACATTACTGGACAGACTCTAAATGAAACATTATATTGACTGTCATTTAATGTTTCATGGAAATGTTTCATTTAAAATATGAGAAATGTGTATCCGTAGACATTGTCAAACACTGGCCTTAACTGATAGCAAAAAATTTAATGTTTCAATATACATGACTTGCGCAGAGGGAAATATTTTCATCAAGATAAATATTGTCCCTCATATATAACATATAAGTGATGATATTTGTGAATCACTTGATGAAGATTGCTTGTATACAATATGATTATAGAGTTAATCCTAATAAACAATCTACTCTTGAACTAAGAAAATAATAAGTTTGTAATGATATTGTGTGATGAGAATTAGACAGTTATGTTTTTGGATTGTGATATTAGATGATACACATCATTTGTGTCTTTTGGATATCCATAAACCATAATGTATATTGCTAGATATTTTTTTATGATTTGTGGATTTTTTTAAAAAATTTTATTGTTAGTATGGCATGGATAGGTCAAACAAAAAAAATAATTCAATTGAAGAAACTTATTTTAATAAGTTGCATGTATTATAATAACTTGCTTAGAAGAGTTTGTTGTTATAAAACTAGTTTGTTGTTATAAAACTAGTTTCTTTTAGAACATGTAGTTATTCTCTTATGTGTTATGACTTACTTTTATATTTAGACTTAGTGATCTTTATTAATTACTAATTGATTGTAAACAAACTATTTCAGTTTCGTAATGAAATATGTGGGTTTACCCACTATTATAAAAAAAAAAATCTAAGTGTTTTAAATTGAAGAAACAATATATACTTGATATAAGAATTGATATTCCGAAGTATTTCTAGCAAGGAAAACACAATATTTTTTTTTCTTTTTTCAGTAATTGTGATATGCACATTGTCTTTACTCTATTTTATTTTGTACATTTCTATATTAAACAATGAGATGTTTTCATTCACTCGGTCACATGATCTGATAGGTTCGAAAACCAAAACAAATGATGTTAATGCTACTTTTATATATAAACCCTCTATATTTTTTTGTATTATCACATGGGGGCTGAAACATAAAATAAAAAATTTAGTAAATTTTCTAGGCACTGGTTAAAAAAATTTGAAAATCTTGAGGTTTAACCTTTTGATACTACTACCTTTCGCCCCTGGTGGCACGTCAAGGAACTACACTAAATATATAGTTTCTTAATTCAGTGTAGTTTCCCTGCCATTCTGATGTTATTTTATTCCATTATCGTGTTCGGCGAAAATGGTAAGTGAATGAATATGGTAATCTGTGATTACCTTGCCATGCCACTACGAGTTCATAATTCATGGCTATTGCGCTGCTCACGATAAGTATGGATTTTTCTTTTTTATGTTTGACGGTAATCACTCCTTTTGGAAATAAAAGTTCTCATTGATTTTCTTAATTTCCAATAGCTATTGCAATCTATACTAAATCAAACAATAACCATTCAAATTTAAACATGATAACAACACATTACCATGAAAATATTCTTTGGTGTAACATTTCCTGAAATTTTAATTTTCATGGAATAATCTATGGTGCAAAAACTAAAACTCCCCTTCCTAACGGAACTACACATTTGATGCGGTTTCTTCCATGTCATCGAATTTTTCTAGCCATTTTTTCAGTTATTTATAATTATTTATTTATTTTGTAAAAATAAAAAATTTCATATTAATAGATTAATATTTACTTTTTGTTTAACTTCCAATACAAATTCAGTTCATTTTTAATTTTTAATATAAAGAGGAAGAGAAAGGCTCTCCAATTAGTCTGTATCCTCGAGATATTTCAAATTTTCAGTTTATATAAAGTTGGATTAAATTTTTGGACTGGATAACTGTGCCTCCAGTGTCATCCCACCCCCATATCCCCCCACTAAAATCCAAAAATAGTTAGTTACCGAAAATTTGTTGTTTAATATTTCCTTCAGTATTTATCTTAAGACTTCCCTGTATTTACCATACACCGACATAGTATTTTACTTTGTTGATTGAAGTATTTAACCGTAGGGATCCAACCATGAAAAAGGCTATCCCCGCAAAAAATGAACAAATTTGTTGTTAGTGTCTCCGCGTCCCGGCACAACCTCCCAAACAGATTGGCCCAAGATTTACAACTTCATGGGCCGAACAAAAATTTAATAGTGGAAATTGAATTTAAAGAGTCTGGCCCAAAAAAATCGAAAGGGTGCAACTTTTTTTTTAGATTCGTGCTACTATTGATGGTGTGAGTTCGAAAGATTGTCTGTTTAGAGAGACATAAGCAAATGAAATGAAGCCAACTTAGTTATAAAAGTTTAGTTTTTGTTTTACGGAAGTTAAATACATCCGAGAAGAGAAGTGAATAACAACAATGCATTATTTATAATTCTTAATACACCTAAACATATAACTCAAAAACCTAAAATATATCATCTCTTCAGTAGAAGTATTTATCTAAAAGCATATAACCCAAAAAAGCTAAAATATAGCATCTTTACAGTAGAAACAATTAAGTATTTATCCAAAAACATAGTAGTATTTATGTTATAGCTTTTAAGTATTTAATGTTTAAATCTCAATCATTAGAAAGCTCCCTCATTCTCACATCATCAGAAATTCTTTCGTTAGCATGGTAGACATCTTCAAAAAAACGGTAGAGATTAACCTCATCCATCTCCTCACCATTATCTTGTCCAAGAAACTTGGTTCAGTTCGATATCCATACTGTTATTATAAAAAAAAAAGAATATTAAAGTTTTTATGCAGTATTATTAATCAATAACAATCCAAGTATTTAACAGAAATCATTGAAGTATTAATCTCTGGTAAAATAAAATATATAATCACTTTAGGTTATTTTGTTTAAGATATTACAATATTTAACCTTATTACATTCAGGTATTTTACCTAACAATATCCTACAATATTTAACCTAATACATTCATGTATTTTACTTAAGACATTACACTATTTACGCTAGTACATTGAGGTATTTGACATAATAAATGTTCATTAAATTAAAAATGATATCTTACAATATTTAACCTAATACATTCATGTATTTCGCTTAAGACATTACAGTATTTAACCTTAGTGCATTCAGTTATTTAACCTAACAAGTGTTCGCTGAATCAATAATGATGTGGTACAGTACTTAACCTAATACATCCATGTATTTTGTTTTATACACTACAATATTTAACCTCAGTACATTGATGTATTTGCCATATATAATAAATGTTCATTAAATTAAAAATAATATCCTACAATATTTAACCTAACAAATTCATGTATATTGATTAAGACAGTACAATATTTAACCTTATTACATTCAGTTATTTAACCTAATAAGTGTTCGCTAAACCACAAGTGATATCGTACAGTATTTAATCTAATATATTTAGGTATTTTATTTGAAACATTATAGTATTTAACCATATGGAGTAAGTAAATCATGTACTTATCCTTGAGCCATTATATTATTTTACCTTACGCATGCCCATATTTAACCTTAAGGCAGTTCAGTATTTACCCTTAAGACATTAAACTATTTAACTTTAATTGAGTGGAATGGCCTGAGATTGAGTTAATAGTCACAGATCATCTTCACAAACAAAAACAAATCAAAGTGATTAGATGAATTCACAATAAAATATATAAAATGTCAGAAAATGAACAAATTAGAACTTGTTCTCAGAATAAATCCAACCAAAGTCCAAAAAATAAGCAAATAGCAAGAAAGTAAGTCTAGGATTGAACAAATTATCCTATCGCCTAACCTGACTGGCTTCCATAAACATATTGCTGGACCTCATAACGACGGATTGAGATATCATCGCGTCTGATGGTATCGCTGGACGTGATCTCCGGACACAGTGAGAAATCGACTGAATTGATCGACGATCTAGTGAGATATCGTCTGAATAGAGTGAATTGGACTGGAATCAATTGAATCCAAAGAAAAATTATAGAATCGCCTTGGACTCAGTGGAGGAAAAAGACAAAAAAAGAAAAAGCAGGGAGGACTTGTGGAGGGAGAAAACAAAAAACAAAAAAAGCGGAGATATATCGTAATTTTAAATTTAGAAGGATACAACCATTCGCGTCGTTAATTAATTTGAAAATCAGTTAATATCGTTATATAAGTTTGTTAGTGGAGACCGATTTATATTAATGAGGCTGTGGGGATAAAGCGAGGATGAACATAAGGGTCCAATATAATTATTCTAAATTTTTTCGGTGCCTGTTCAGAGTATATACATCAATATTATCGTGCTTTGAGATTCGTGCAATTTGTTTTTGAACGGTCCGGATTTTCAACGCATCAACTCAAAGTTTGAGATATCTCCAAGATGCGAATTCTTAGGAAACAAATCTGCTATGATTGCAATGGAACAATAGGATCCTGTTATTCAGATCCCAACCATTCAACTACTTTGAGATTCGTGTATGAAAAAAATGTATTGAGATTCGCGCATGAAAACTTTGAATGGTTGAGATTGGAATAACAGGTCCCTGTTATTCCGTTGGAATCACATTAGATTTATTTCCGAATTCCTCTCAAAAGTCACAACAAAATTTTGAGTTCAGATCCAGTGAAGTACACTACCGTGTACAATGAAAAGGCACCGTCCTTTTCAATATGGCACAAATCTTAAAAATCCTTTGCATCTAAAGCTGGTTTGAAAATAAATCCCTTGGCGGCTGAGATTGCAACTCAAATCTACCTCTCAAAATCTGAAACGTCAGATCTGCTTAATAATTCGTGCGGATCGTCAGGACTAGAGGGCCCTCTACTTTTTTTTTTTTTTTTTGAGAAAAGGCCCTCTACCAATTCGTATCCTTTGCATTAACTCAGAAGGAAATATTTTGAGTTAATGTATCTGGACTATCAGATCCAATTTAAGATCAGTGCTGATTAGATCCTCACTAATATTAAAGAACTCCTGTGTTAAAATCAGACGATTGGATTAGTTCCGTTTGAAATCAGACGGTAGGATTCCCTTTTGAGTTAATGCAGAGGATACGTGTTCTTTTATTTCACTACCGACCACCCTTCTCTCTCGGACTCTCCGTTTGGCTCTTTATCCCCACCACCCTCCCAACCCCGACCTCGACCCCGACGCCGCCCCCTCTCCCGCTCCTCCCGCCCCTCTCGACTCTCTATAGTCGACGCCGTACCCCTCTTGCACCAACGCCCCCTTCTCTTCTCCTTGCAAACTAGGGTTTTGCGACAAACTCTCTCTCCCGGATTGCCTCCATCGCTTCCATTTTTAGAATTTCGTCGCCTTATAAACCGGCCGAACAGGTTTATCGTACTGGTATCTCTCGACCTCAATAAACCTGCTGAAGAGGTTAAAACTGTTTTTCAAACTTCTTTTTTCTTGATTCTTATTGATATTACATATGTATATTTTTCTCTCATGATGCTCTTAATCTCTTGCCTCGTTTTTAACTTTGCAATTGCAAAACTATTTTTTGAGAGATTTCCATTGCAGGGACATAGCATCTTCTATGCTGGAAACGTAATTTGGAGTGTATTTAGCATTATTTGATTAAAGAAATCGTATGATTTTTCATCCTGTGATGAACTGATCCCCTCACCTCCCTCACCACCTCCAATGGCCTCAAAAACACCCATCATCAAACAAGAGATACCCTCCTCTCCCCTACCTCCACCACACCCTCCAGCCTCCTTGAATCACGCAGCTACGGTGATCGACCTTAGTAGCAGTGACAGCGACGATTCTGATCAAGAAACCCACCCGAACCTAGCCAACAAGAGATCTAGGGTTATTAACGGAGATGCAACAACTAATCGTAAAAAACCGAGGATCGACTCGGCTACACTTCCTACTGATTTTCTTGTCCCGTTACCCCGTGATAATGGTCCAAACTTGCTCCCTCTCCCACCGCCGGAGATTGTTGCTAACCCGATTGTGCAGAAGCGGACTCCTAACACGAATCCGATAATGCCTGTGTCAGGTTCTAAGCAATTTTGGAAGGCCGGGGACTATTTTGATGGAAGCCCTGACATTGGGTCTTTGGCTCAAACATCCGGTATAGAAACTTGATTGATATTTGGTTTTTGTATTTTTTTAGATATTGAATTGGAGGGGCATTTAAACTTTGGAGAGGAATAACAAACTTGGAATAAATCTAAGGATATTTTCATTTGTAGGGAAACTTGACTGGGAATTGAATTTGGATTGCAATAGCTAGATTCTCTTGTAGATTTGTAATATGGTCACAAAGATTTCTTTAAGAAATTGGTTTATCAATAGAAGGGGAAATTGGAACTATTTTCTGCATATTTTGGGAAAACCAAAAAACTGGAGTGAGTTATCCATGAGTAAGCTTTTAGGCATTTGACTGAAAGTAATGCCCTTTCTTGAATTAGTTGATAATTAACTACTCAAATTCTTTTGAGTAAAATATATCCTAAATTATTTTGAATAATTCTTTTGAGTTAAGCTCTCTCTCTCTCTGAAAATTGCAAAAATGTTTTTGTTCTGTTTCTTTTTACAGGAATGGATCACGTCAGAGTGCATCCAAAGTTTCTTCACTCAAATGCAACTAGTCACAAGTGGGCCCTTGGAGGTTAAATTCTTTTTACTCTTCAATACCGATAATAACATTCCAGAATTTCTTTTGCTCTTGCAGTCAGGCATACATTTCTACCCAGGAGTCTTCATCTGTTCAGTTATTTCGATAATGAGAAAAAACTAATTTTTTGTGCATATACTGTTCAGTTAATTAAAAAAGTATGATATTTTGTCTCTTGTTTTTTTTATCGTGTTTTGATGATTTAAATAAAATATCCTGAAGTGTTAGCACACACTAAATCATTGCTTCATTATATACATGCTGAAATACTTTGTTAGTTAGTTAACAATGCTTTATGGTTAAGTATGATCCTTTCAGCACTCGTTCATTTAAATTGAATGAACCAGGGCTCACTAGTATTGTTTGCTCAGTTCCTGGTTGAATAATCATGTTGCTTTGATCTGTTTTCTTCATTACAAAAATAAAAAAAAAATCCATTGCCCAATTGCTTTTTGGTTTCACCTTAAAACGATCAGCTGAACAAATGAAGCTATTCATGCCAACCAAAATATTTAGTTTGTTTTAAAATTTTACCTTCATATTTACTTATTTGAACCATTCATTTATTATATAAAGCTTTGGCTGAATTGCTGGATAATTCTCTTGATGAGGTACGAGCTTTGTCCTTCCTTGAATTATATATACTCAGAATTTTAGCATCAACGTTCTTACCCAGGCCTTCTTTTAGTTACTATTTTTGTCTGTTAAATATTGTAATGTGCTAAGGTTGCCAATGGAGCCACTTATGTGAACATTGATATGCTATTGAATGAGAAAGACAATTCGAGAATGCTGTTGATTGAAGGTAAACAACATTTATTTCCTTTAATTTTTCTTGGTTAAATTTCGCCGGAGGTCACTAAACTTTATTCTTTGTCACAAATTGATCACTTAAGTTTGATTTTGTCCCTCTATAGCCATTGAAGTTTTAATTTGTTTCAATCAAGTCCCTCTATTTTTTTTTCCATCCAAAATACTGACGGAATATGCTCATCCATCTCATGTCACTTTAATTTTTTGGATGGGAAAAATAATGGATGAGTATATTCGGTTAGTATTTTGGATAGAAAAGTTACAGAGTGACTTGATTGAAACAAACAAAAAGTTCAATGGCTATAGAGGGACAAATCAAACACTAGTGACCAATTAGTGACAAAGGACAAAGTTTAGTGACCTCCGATGAAATTTACCCTTTTTTCTAAATTGAAAAGAGGATTCAAATGCCTTATGCAGTCTATAAAACCCAAATAGCAGAATAGGCACTGGGATCCTGTGAATTTTTTTGTACACATTACATACATACAGTTTTCTTCTAAGATATGCATGTTAGGTTCAAAAGTCCTTTGCTCAAAACCAAATGCTCTCGCATCTGAAAAAAAAAAATTGCAGCACTACAAATTTGTTTTGATGATCATAAGGAATGAAAAATACGTTTTTGGACAATTTCTGTATGTTGTGGCTTATTGTAATTGGTCTTTTACATGCATGTAATAATAGATGGTTTACATCATCATATCTGAACCTGAACCTGACCCAGCCTGAGAATTTTTAAAATTCAAGCAACTTGAACCTGATGAAACTCAAGCCGGCTAACCTGTTATGAGAGTGTCAAATAACTACTCAAACCTGTACTGTCCAAAAGCTTTTGATAAGCCCATTGACCAAAATTTTATTGAGAAAGTAGGTTTGTTATTAATGATCAAATTGGAAAGGAGCACTTTTTGAATCATGGGTTGATTTAAAAAAGAAAAGAAAAATAATTGCATATATATTGTAGCTTTAGACATACTTGGATTAGTAGCTGGTAATAAATGCCATTGATGGTAATGTAGCATTTCACTATTTCAGATAATGGTGGCGGGATGAATCCAGACAAAATGCGGCAATGCATGTCTTTGGGCTATTCAGCCAAATGCAAAATGGCAAACACCATTGGACAATGTTAGTTATGACGAAATGAATTCATTTTCTTTAAAATAAAATACCTTATAGATGATGAATTCTTTTAAAATTAAATCTTTTCTTTGTTTTCTTATGTGATTAGATGGTAATGGCTTCAAAACCAGCACCATGAGACTTGGAGCTGATGTAATTGTGTTTTCCCGGAGTTATGGAAAGGATGGGAAGAGGTGATCTTTCTTGTTTCTTGCAAATTTTGAAACAAGCTATATATATGCACGAGCACCTGTATCATTGTATAATTTCAGAACCTCCCACAATTAGTCAGCTTTTCCACCTTAACTGTTATTTGCTAACACCATAATTACATGTGAGAATATGGCAATGTTATAATCATAATAATAAAAAAAAATTTGTTTGAAGATTCCTTGGTACAATGCTTGTGTATAAAAAGGATATTTTATCTAGTTTTCTCAAGGTTTCATATCCTCATTTAGCTGAAATGCTTCTGTTATTTGAGAAACGTTGTGAGAGAGCAATAAATTATGGAATCAGTGTATGTTGTTTGACAATCACGTGCTTGTTATTTTATGCTAAACACGACTCCTCTTTTTTTTTTTTCCTTTTATTTATTTTTTCTTTGATATCTATTATAGGTCCACCCAGAGTATAGGAATGCTTTCTTATACCTTTCTCAAATGCACCGGAAAAGAAGACATTGCTGTTCCTATGGTAAATTACTTTTGGCAATTTGTCTGTTGTCTTTTGTTGTGTTGAGGACCAAGTGTTTATAAAATCAACTGGTTCTTACTTGTATTAGCCTGTTACTGTGCCAGGTTACAAAAGCAATTACCATAATATGCAATTTGAGTCTTCCTGATCAGGCCATCAACTATGTAATTAAGATAGATTCAAGTCAATTAGATCTTTGAGTTTGCAGTTATGATTTTGTCTAACCAGGCATTTAAAAAAGAGTAGGGTTAAAATGCACCATTGGATTTGTGCCCCAACCATACCCCCACATCTATATCTCTGTTCTCAAAGTTCAAACAGTTGATCTGAGCCACTCAACATGATCTCCATATTAAAATGAGCTTAGAGACCATATTTTATATTTTTTGGAAATATTTTACTATTTTTTTTAGATAGGTACAGAATCATTGTTTATGGGCCATCCAAAAACAGTGATTTTGTACCTATCTAAAAAAATAGTAAAAAATTTCAAAACGGAGATAGACTGTTTGAACTTTGAAAACGGAGATAGAAATGTCGGGTATGGTTGGGGCACAAAACCAATGGTGCATTTTAACCCTACTCTTTAAAAAAATATATAATCATGATGGAGAAAACAGAAAAGTATGTAAAAAAAAAAAGGTTTACAGAACCAACTATACAACCAAACAATCTAGTTTCTCTCATACAGTAATAACTGATTTATGAACTGGAACAAACTTGCAGCTTGATTATGAGAATAATAATGGTTGGGAAAGGCTTGAAAGAACAAATATAAGAGATTGGTGTACGAACTTGGAGACCATAGTGAAATGGTCCCCATATTCGAGGGAAGCAGATCTCCTCAACCAGGTATATAATATTTCAAATCTTCAATTCTATATCTATATTTGATATCATCTGTTGGCCATGATAACCTTCTACAGTTCTCCCAGCATAGACAAATGAGATGTACCAAATTCTAAATTGAGGACAATGCAATTTTTAGCTTGACCTCACTTAAGAAGGGATAATTTAACAACTCCTGCTTGCGATAGGTCATTCTGGTTTTTAAAGTGACGGACTTGACCTAGGCCTTTGAAATCATGTACCTCAATTGCACATTTATCTAGTATAGACTCATACATAATCTCAAACATCCACGATCCCTGTTATATTTCTTATATTATGGGTGCCAGTCATCAACTAGATTGAAACTTGTATTGTTTTTTACAAATGCAAAAAAAGGGTATGATAACTAACATATTTTCTATGGCGTGTTGCAGTTTAGTTCAATAGAGGACCATGGCACTCGAATCATTATATACAATCTTTGGGAGGATGATCATGGCCTGCTCGAGCTCGACTTTGATAGTGACCCTCAGGTAGGTTTCTCTTAAATGATCAATTAATTAGTTAGTATTTGTTAAATCTCAAACTGGTTTAATTTCTTGACGAATATATCTATAGTTGGGAATGAAGCAATGCGGCTATTTGTGTGCAATTTATAATGGGAATAATCTGTATTATCTGTTGGATCTTGAAGTTGTGTGCCACAAAAAGGGGCTAATGTCAGAAGAAACTAAAAACTTCATCTAGTTTAATTTGAAATTTCTTTCTGTGTCATTCAGACAAGGCTTTATTCTAGCCTCATGCTGCTCTTCAATAGTTATTTTTAACTCCTTATTGTTTGTAATAAAATTGCAGGATATACTTTTGCGAGGGGTTAACAGGGATGAGAAAAACATCCAAATGGCGAAACAATTTCCAAATTCGCGACACTTTCTAACCTATCGGCATTCCCTGAGGGTAAATATGTATTTTAGTGTCTTGAAAATGCAAATGTAGAGAAAGTAGAAACACAAATCAAGACATGATCCCAGAACTTCAGAATATATAAAACCTCAAGAGTCACTTTTTTGTTGTTTAAGTTTTTGAATGTGTACTAAGACTTGTGAGATATGTCATCATCTATATAATAATAGATTTCTATGTAACATTACTGCAGAGTTATGCATCCATTCTCTACCTCAGGCTACCACATGTTTTTCGAATGATCCTACGTGGAAAAGAGATAGAGCATCATAATATTGTGAATGACATGATGCTCAAACAAAATGTCACATATCGCCCCCAATCGGCTGATGGAGCCCCGAAAGACCCAAATGTAATTAAAGCCTCCCCATTTCCTCTAAGAGTGCTTGGGCATCATATATTGTTTGCTTATTACTTTCTATTTTCTGGGTTGTGTTATCAGATGGTTGCAGTAGTGACCATTGGCTTTGTGAAGGATGCAAAACATCATATTGATGTCCAGGGATTTAATGTTTACCACAAGAACCGGCTGATCAAGGTAAAATTGTTCCTGGTTAATTATCTGTTTCCTTGATTTTGGAAATAAAAAGAAATGGTACTTACATTGGAGTTATGTTTGTAGCCTTTCTGGCGAGTTTGGACTGCTGCTGGTAGTGGTGGTCGTGGTGTTCTAGGTACGCTCTTTTAAGTTTATTATGTCATGCATTTAAAAACAGGGAATTTGTCCAGACCTTTATGGATCATAAGTTGACTGTTTTTGTATTTCCCTGGGGGGGGGTGTTGGCTAAATTTCACATCTTTCCTCAATGCTTCTTCTCTATGAATACCCACTCCTCCCCCCTCGGGATTTTTTTATGAGATTTATAGGTAATTACAAACATGCATTCTGTGCTATAAAATCGGAGCGTTCACATATGCATTTTTTTTTTCTCCATTTAGATAGATGAAAACATGTATGTGCTATAAATTAGGTGTATTGGAGGCGAATTTCATAGAACCGGCACATGACAAGCAAGACTTTGAACGTACTACGATTCTTGCTAGGCTGGAGTCACGTCTGGTGCAGATGCAAAAGTCCTACTGGTTGGTATCAGTTGATAATCCTAAAAGGGGCAACTTTTATACTGCAAATAGCTTCTTTCCATTTAAATATGTGAGAAGTATCCGTCCTATTCCTCACTGTTTTCTTCAAAGGCTCCTGAACTTTCCAACTTTTCTCTTCTTTTATTAAGAAATAAGGAAGAATAGATTTTGCATTTTATTCTTTTGAAAAAAGAGCCAAAAGGTATCTGATTGCGAGGTTCAGGAGGCTCAACTATACCTTAAAAAGGACAAAATAAAAATCGGAGAATCTAATTAAAAAGGACAAAATAAAAATCAGAGAATCTAATTGTATAAAATTTGGTGTTATCTTCTGTTTTAGGAATACAAATGCTCGTCAAATTGGATATGTTGGAAACAATCCGGCCCGTAAGGACACCGGGAACTCTGATTTTCATGGTACATGATCCCTTTCTGTCTGTTTGTCAAAGGACAATTCTACCATATTTTAAACATTTCTAAATCAAAGCTTTACATTCACACAACAAATGAATACTTCACCAGTGTTTGTTGGCATGTATTAAGAATACTATTTTATCATTTTCAAGTCTTAATTTAGATTGGTTGTCTGGGTTTGTTTTTGTGTGGGTGTGTGTGTGTGTGTAAATAATTGAACTAGTTGAACTTACCTTAAGCATCTAGTCTGCATCCCCAAAAGTGAATAGAATGTTGTTGTCATTGGTACCTTAATAACTGGTCAGGTACTGTACCTGGACATACTGGATCTTAAAAATCCTATACAAAATCTGGCGCGCTAATGCTTGTTTTAGCCTCAAATTACACTCTTCATCTCAGTTTCTTTTGTGCAGATGAGGGTTCACCTGTAGTAACCCCACAACAAAATGGGAAGTTCTCTCATCCCAGAAGATCAAGTGGTTCTTCTGTCAAAACTGGGGAACCGAGCACTACATCATGGTCCCATAAAACTCTCTCAGGGTCATCTGCACATCCCAAAAGTGCAAATAACAGAAATCATATTGCTGAATCGGACGATGACAGGGACTCAGAGTATAGGGGCAGTCTGTTGGGCAGGTCACAGGCCAATTTATCAGCAGTGAGGCCCACACCTTCCCCTATTCAGAGGCACTTTTTGAAAAGACATGGTGGTTCCAAGGCAAGCTCGTCTTCTCAAGTGAGGCCAGAAGTGGGAGCTGGAACAAATGGGCTGTTTGGAGAAACTCCCAGCTCCCACCACAAGGTACAATTTGACTGGGATATAGTGTTACTCTTTTTTACTTGACATCAGAGAAGTGGGTATATTTCATTTTTTCTGATTCAAAATAATTTCGCTCAATAGTCAGTAGGAATACTTTTGTATACAGGTTCTGTAATTATGTTTCGTTTATTTGACTACTCTTTCTTTGATTAATATAGTATTATGTATTGTTTGTTTGTATATATGTGATAGGATTCAAATGGGAAAGGAAAGGTAAGAGGATCAACTGAGGATGACTCTGAGTCTATTATCAAGCAATTGAGAGATGAAAATGAAGCATTGCAAGAGAAGTAAGAGATTAATCAGCTTATATATGATTTTAATTTTTGTCAGACACCAGTAGCGCCCTTAACCTTTTTTGCAATTTTAATATTTTAGTATCCTGACAATTGGTATTCTCTGTTTGAAGGGTATCTGACTTGGAGTTGAAAATGACGCAAGAGTTGCAGATTGAGAGAGATAAGAATAGAGTTCTAACTGAACAAGTACGTGTATTTGATGACACTCCTTTCTCTCTATTTTTCCTAATATTGGATGTACCTAGCTTTGGTGTTGTTTCAAGTTGGAATTTAACTTGATATGGTTTGGCATTTGTGTGTGACATTTCAACAAATAGGGAAGGAGGTTAATCAATGTTCGAATAAATCTATTAAGACCCACGAATGAAAAAATAAATAAATAACAAACTAACAACCAGATAAGAAATAAATAAAGATGCTGAAATGTACATACATCTTACAACAACTCCTGTTTGAATTTTGTAGTTGGAAGAGGTTCAAAGGAAGCTGGAAGAGACGCAGAAAGAACAGGAGGCACTGATAGATATATTTTCTGAAGAGAGAATCCGTCGCGACAAGGACGAGGAGAACTTGCATAAGAAATTGAAGGTATACAAATTTATAACAATTCTATCATCTTGATATATCAAATCAAGTTCATGAGTGTTTATAAGCTGACCTATATTTTCCCTAATTACTTTGCAGGAATCGTCTGCAACTATACAAGAGTTGCTGGAGGAACGAAATGCCTCTAGGAGCAATAGAAAGGCGAGCCACTAGAGAGTCTCATGCCGTAGATGTCAGACAAGAGAATTAGTTTTTCCATAAACTCATGCTAATTTGATTGTTTTTTCCCCGGGATGTAGGTGGTAGGCTAATCTCTTCTAGTCTCACACATGAAATTTGATTACCTAGCTATATGATGTACAGGGAAAATGTTGTGCTGTTTTGTAAATATCTACCTGTAGTAGTCAGAATACTTGATCTTGCAGCCATGTTTACAACTCTTTCTCACTTCGACAGACACCCAGCCAAAGTGCGCCCGCGCACGCACACACGTATGGGCAACATGTATATTTTTATTGTGGGAGACATGATCTGTTTGCCTGTCAGGTCACAGCAGTAGTTTCAGGTGTGACCTGTAAATTCTTCGTAGCAAATTATCAAATTCATTAACACTAATGCTAATGGGATTGTTATTATGTTCAAAAGATTACGAAACACAAGGGATTAAATTTTGAAGAGTGCTGAAATAGTTTTTATTTTTTAATTAAAATAGAAGAACAGCGGAGGACATATGGTCGTGTTTGGTTGTTGGATTAAATTGCTTACTGCATCTAGCTCTTATTTTTTTCGTTTGGCAGCTCAAGGTAATGCTTCAATTAAATTGTTTGGAGAAAGTAAAATGTTGGGAAATAAATCTTTTGTATATGACAGTGGGTTTTACTGGCAGAGGAAGTGGGAGGAAGTCTGTGCAGAAGTAATTTTAATTTAACTCCTTGTTTAACAATTTAAATGGAAAGTAAGAAGTTTACTTCATCTTTTTACAACTACAGATGGCTAATAAGAGAGTGCATTTTTTCTGTTGTTCTAACATATTTGGTGTAAAACACACCTATCTATTATATGCACAAACCTTTAAAAAGTTTCAATAGAAGTCAATAGAGTTTAAATTTTTTATCAGAATTAATATTGGATTGGGAAGAATTCGTTACTACAAGTTCCTAGAAATTTTTATTTTTTAAATTTACCATCTGTGTGTCACTCATCTAGGTTACAATTACTGCACAATATTATCAAGGGGGAATTTCATATATATCCCTCAAAAGTTTTAATATTATGTATATCCCTTCAAAATCAGTAATTACATATTTATCCTTGAAAATTGTACAAACTCGTATATTTGTCCAATCTAACTTTATAACATATCAAATATATCCAAAAATACTTAAATAATATATTATAAAACTTTAAAAATTACTTTATTATATTAATTAATAATATGTTGACCATTATGTCCTTCGTTTATGTCACTTTAGTCTGCCTGAGTTCTCCTCTTTAAGGTACCATCCGCTTCTTTCTTCAAATGTGCTAAATCATATATTTCTCCCCACCTTCCCTCGTCGTCTCCCCTCTCACGAATTCCTCTTGCCGTCGCTGTTTTAATTTTTTTGTCTTCATCTTTGTGAGAGGAGGGAGGTTTGGTGTCTTAGATAGAAGAGAACTCAAGCAGACTAAAGAGATAGAAATGAAGGGCCTAATGGTCAACATATTATTAATTAATATTGAAAAATTAATTTAAGAGTTAAAAATCAATTATTTTTTGGAGATATTTGATATGTTATAGAGTTAGATTGAACAAATATGTGAGTTTTTAGAAATTTTCAAGTATAAATATGCAATTATTGATTTTGGAGGAATAAATACGTAATATTGAAACTTTTGAGGGATATACATGAAATTCCCACTATTAATAAAAGAAAAAAAAAGAATAGAGGGAAGACGAATTGGCAGGAGAAAATAATGAATCTAAAATTGTTAATAAGGGCCGTTGTATCTCTTTGCTATTTTCTGTATGATTCTTGTCAAATATCATCAGTAGGATTTCACATGCCTAGTTCTCGTTAATGATGTCATGCTATCTAAATCTATAAAATTCCGTACAATTCTATTGTAAACAAACGTTAATTTAATAAAATTATCGTTATAGAGATATAAACTTGAAGATGGCCATTGTAAATATATAATATTGAAAGAGTCTTATAAAAATAGAATTATTTTTTAGAACAATAATTTGTATTGAAAATGTTAAATTATTCTTCATGAATCACATAAATTTTTTATATCCTTCGCTCTTTTATAGGTTCAATTTAATAAAAAAAAATATCACACATGATCGTGAAATCTATTAAACGACGATAACAATAATAGGAAAGAATTATTGAGAAGATGTGATTTTCAAATTACATTTACGCCATGTGGATTAAAATTGAAATAATATTGGTAAACGACTTGGATTTCCAGCATAAACATACTTGCATGCATAGTAACGAGATTTGCGAATAATTCGTATTTTTGGTGATGCCAAACAGAACGCCGAATTATTCGGTTGACCGAACTTTGACCAAATTTTTTCCGAATAATTTGCGAATTTTACGACTTTTTGTTTTGCTCTCTTACAAGACTGAGACCTCTGATCCGAATAATACCAAATCATTCCCGAATTATACCCGAATTATTTTCGAATCACGAATTTTTGACATCACCGAACCGAACCCAAATAATTCATTTGTCACTATGCTTGCATGTAGTCATGTAGAGGTAAATTAAAAAATCTCATTGGCCCATTTCGCAGCACAAAGCTTTGCACAGAAATCGCTACTGAGAATCCAAAAGCCATCACTCTCTCGTCCCGCTGGATTCGCAACCTCTGAGATATTTCAAACTTTGCGTGACATTAGGGATAATTTTCACCGTTTAAATAGTTTTGCACGAATCTCAAAGTATAAATAGTAATGGCCCCCTACGCTATCCCCGAATAGGAACCGAACACGTCGGTCACGCAAAAATTGAGATATCTCAGAGCATACGCACTCTGCCGCAGCCGCAGCCGTCGGCGCCTCGCCTCTCTTTTCCCGCCTGTCCGCCTCATAAAATCCTCACTTGCGTTAAGCGCCCGCCTTCTTCCACCTGTAGAGAGATGGAGATAGTGTGGCAAACACCAGCGAACGCGCCGGAGCCCCACGACTACGTCTTTCGCAATGGTTTGTGTAACTCTTAACTCCCTTTTGAATTCAGAACAATGTATGTGCCTCCTATCTTTTCTGAAACTTTCAATATTTATACGTATGCATTGCATAAGATTCTAGTTAAAATTTCCGCAGGAAAGAGATATGTCAGGCCGTATTACTTTGAGTTCATCTCTCATGTAAGTTCTTATTCCTTTTACAATAACTGCCAATAGAAAAATCTGCTGACATAATTTCTTCTGTGGAGTTTACTGGTATATGGTCTGCTTAATTGCAAATAAGTCATTCATTTGTTGTGCTGTTTCACTTTCATGGCATGCCCATACATCTCAAATCACGCAAAATGAAAAAAAAAAAATGTGGACCATGAAAATATCATGAACCCTTGCTAAACATCACTACAATATTGGCATTGAAATTTAAATATTATACTCCTTTATTAGGTTAAGAATAGATGGGCCGGGAAGACCATTGTTGATCTCTTCTCAGAGGAGTTCAAGGGACGGCCTTACAATTACTACGTAATTTGTTTTCCCTCTAGCTGTTTACGTTTTCCTTTCCTTCAACTTACTAGATAGGGTGTGCTCCTGACAGGGTGAATGGGGGAGGAAGGGAAGGAAGAAACACTTTTCATCTTGCTCCCGAGTTCTAATTTCAGGAGGTGAACAGAGGGAAATGGAGATAACCCTTCTATTTATATCTTTACAAATTGTTCCCTCCCAATTTGAGATGTAACGAAGTTCAGCTCCTCATTATCTTTCCTTTCCTTCCCTCCCCTTTCAAACTTGAGAGCAGACTATTTGAATCTTCTGTTTATGTAATAAGTAAGGTTTAGTTTCATTAAGGAATAACAGATAGTTGACCAAAAGTTTGTTGTCTTAAACTTGGTTGGGAATGCAGTAAATACATTAAGCTAATTTTGTTTAAATAACTAAGTATTTCCTATTAATTCGGAATATACAGCTCAATTAAGTACTGTACACGGCAATTATGCAACTTTGTTAATTGGTACCTTATGTTATGAGTCTGGTAGCTACTGATCAGACCTGGGATTCGTATGTCCAAAGCAAATCTGACATCCTAGCTTTTATATATATTTATGATTGTCTTGACAAAGTACCATATATTTCTTTGAAAAATGATAGAGATGGTACTTTCAAGTGAATGTTTTTCTTATTTTTGGAAGTTGCATCAGTACAAGTATATTCTTTGATTCTTTAACTATATAGGTTAGTGCAGTGAAGTGTGGAAGGCTTCAAGTGGATGGAGAAATGGTTCATGCGGGTTATGTTCTTCAACGGTCTCAAAAAATTAGCCATTTCTTACACAGGTGATTTTTAAGTACAGTATTTGGAAATAAATAACTAAACCACTCACCACTAATGTTTTTTTTTTCCCCTCCATTTAAATCAACTGCTTGCAGGCATGAACCGCCAGTATTCGCAGAGGCTGTGCAAATCCTTCAGGATGAAACTGACATACTAAATGTATGCAAACCAGCATCTGTACCTGTAAGCAACTACAGCTTCAACCTAAAGATGTTATGACTAGTATTGTGGCATTTCTAATGTTATCCTCTATTTTGGACATCTGCAAATAGAATGTAGTGTTTCTCATTTTGCAGTATGCATAACACCCAGCTCCTAGGTGCAAGCCAAAATTCAACTAAAAGAAATTTACCCTTGTCAATTATCTCTTTTCCTAACAATAGGTGTGAGTTCAAATTGAATTAAAATCAAGCATTGTAACTTGTAAGTGAGCTTTTTAATGTTAGACGTTTTGAATTTTATTGAGTTAATATGGAGAAGCTAAGGAAATTCAGGCCACTTTTGATTTCCTCAATGGTAGAGCTATAGCATTGAAAAGCCAAAATACTTGAGTTGTTTGATTTCATGAGTTAGGTATTTGATGTTTTCATTGAACTTTATTTTGTCTTGTCCCTGCAAGACAAGATGTCCTAATTGCTTGATGTTCTTTCTAGTTCGAAATTGATTGTATGCAGATTATTTCTATTCAACTTGTTAGGTACATCCATGCGGTCAATATCGTAAAAACACAGTTGTAGGCATTCTTCAAGCTGAAAATGGGCTTGCCCCGGTTTTTCGTATCCTAATTGAACAAAATTCTTTCTTTCAATATACATGAACTAGCTTTCATCTAACAGGGGTCATGCTTGAAATAGTTGTATGGTACTCACATGAATGGTTTGTGATACTAAGTTGTTTGATGACATCCAAAAATTAAGAAAAAAAGGCATTTTGGTAAGTTTGTCAACCATACTGTCTATTAACAAAGTAAGAAATTAGGTTCTAGATTTACATTGTGATAGATTAATTTCCTTGACTATTCAATTTTATGGTGATAGCGGTGCATCGATTAGATAGGCTTGTTTCCGGCCTTCTCATATTTGCTAAAAATGCTGAGAGAGCAGAGAAGTTTCGGCAAGAGGTATCATGCTAGTTTCTTTTCTTCAAGAATTTTGCAACCATTAAATTATTGGTTTGTAGTACTGCACTGATATATATTCTTTTTTACTCTTTAGTACTTTAAATTATTGATGAATGATGAGCACACTGTATACTGTTTCAAAATTGGAAATATTCCTGATGCCATGCAAAAGGGAATTTTATACCTTGCCCGATGAATATCAGAACTCTGTTTACAAAATATTTATTATGGGTTCGCACACATTAATCGCACGTCCCTTTCCCAAGGGTGTTTAGATATTGCTCCTTTGCCCAATTTTTTTTATTTTCTCTAGCAGCAATTATATTTTAATACTAGCTTATGTTCTCTTCCTTTGTTCATTTGATGTTAATTTATATCAGATAGAAGCAGGCTTGATAAAGAAAGAGTATATTGCCAAAGTGGTTGGGATATTTCCCGAGGGAGAGGTAATTTAAATATAGAACTTTGACTAGAGGCACTTGACAAAAGGTGCCTTGAAATTGTAGCATCAATGATTAGTCTATCAGTTTTCTTATGCATGCACTGTTTTGTGGTTCTTTGTTGATTTTGAAGAAGTCCAGCAATATTTATGTCCTTATTTGCTCAGCAGTTGCTGGATGTAGGAGGGGTTATTAAGCAAAATAAGCCTTTATGTTGTCCTTATTTGCTCTTGAAAGACCTATTGGTACCCAGCTTGACAACAAAGTTTTTTCATTTATTGTAATAATAGGATGACTCAAAAAAGAAATATAAAAGAAAAAAAATATATATGTTACAAAAGATCCCAATCCAGAGCTAAAGAATGGATGGTTGCCTGTAGAAGGCCTACTGGTACATGTTAGTATTGCAAAAATGACAATGCTAGTTTTTTTTTTTGGCCTCTGTTTTCAGCAAATTGTTGATGCCAATGTAAACTACAATGCAAGAGAAGGGAGGAGCACTGTTGAGGTATTTGCCTATACTACGCTGTTCCTTCCACAGTACTGTACAGGGATTTCATAGGCCCACCTAAGCAGTCAAAGTTAAATTGGCTCCAACTGTATCTTATGCAGCAAATTGAACTTGTTTGAGGGTGTCTAATCGGATCCAGTTTGGATCCAGAGCATGCTGTACCAATCTGTTCATAGTGGAACCCGGAACCAACAGCCCTTTGTTGTTTCTAATATACTGGAATAAAGAACAATAAATTACATGTAAGCCGTTGATATAACAAGATTTGCTTGGCATTCTAGTATGTCTAGTCATTGAACCTGTGTCTACCGATACAATATCAGCACTGAACTACCAGTAAATAGACTCCCTTGTAGTACTTTTTCGTAATGGTGTAACCTTTAATTAACATACACATGCGCGCACAGGCACAATCACACCAACCTACACGTGCACATCTTATGGCTGCAATAGATTAATATGAATTTACAAGTATAATTTTTGTAGGTTTGTGATGGCTCCAGCAAACCTATAGAGGGTAAAACAGCATGCACAAAGTTTGAAAGAATAGCCACCGATGGAAAGCACAGCATTGTCTTGTGCAAGCCAGTAACAGGGCGCACTCATCAGGTACAGTCTTCTACATTATTTTAATTATTACTAGCAGGGATATGTTTGTGCTATAGATTTTATTCCACTATTTCTTACGAATCTATTCTGCAATGCATGTTTTATGTTGTAAGATAAGGCGTGGTCATGTGTTGAAATGGGCAAGTATTAATAGCAGAGCAAGTATATATTTCCAAGAAGTTTAAAACTCAGAGATAAAAGTTTTGTGAAATGTTTAGAATATTAATTGGCAAAAGGATTGGCATTGGCTTAATAATTTTCCCAAAAAAACTCAATCCCATTTTGCTAATACTTGCATATAAATGAAGCATGGATATTTATTTTGAAGATGTTGGGAATGGGTTAAAGGAGTCAGAGCTGACTCAGTTGACATTTAAACTATTCCTTGTAACATCAGATGAGATATATGTTCTCTGCAGCATATATTCATGATGTTGTGATGTTTTTTTTTTTTAAAACACACACTGGAATTACATCTTAAAGGTGGCCTTGAGAAATGCTTAATGTCTCCAATTTGAAATTTAGATACGTGTACACCTACAATACACGGGGCATCCAATAGCCAATGATGCATTCTATCTTACGAAAGATGTACCACCTCGCTCGAGCAAAAGGAAAGCTAAGGAAATGGATGCTCCTAGTGCTGATGAATCTCCTCCATCAGATAGTTCAAGGAATGTAGCCGATGAAGCTCTAACCGAAGAGGAGTTTGACTTTGCTCTGGATCCTATGTGCACAAACTGCCCGAATTTGGCACCTATAGGGTAAGCTTTTCAATGTGATTAGTCCCTCCATGAGTTAAAAATAACGTATACCTCCCAAAAACTTCAAAATTACGTATTCCCCTCTCTAAAATTCATAATATCATATTTACCCTTCTAAATTTCAAAAACTCACAAATTTACTCATTTTATTGTCTTTTCTATGGTAACTCATTTTGAATTTATGAAGTACCCATTTTAATTCTTTGATTAAGAAAAAAAAATGTATAACATGTTTAAGAAAAATGTCAACCTTCTACTTGGTTAGTTTAAGAGGGCAAATGGGTCATTTCTCTACTTCTGACGCATAGATAGTGACATTTATGTATAAGCATCAGAAGTAGAGAAATCACCCATTTGCCCTTGAAACCGACCCATTAGAAGACTAATATTTTATAAACATGCTGCATATTTTTTTTTTTTCTTAATAAAGGGTTATATGGGTACTTTATAAATTTAAAATGAGTTTTAATAGAAAAGACAATAAAATGGATAAATTTGTGAGTTTTGAAATTTAGAAGGGTAAATATGATATGATATTATAAATTTTAGAGGGGAATATGTAATTTTGAAGTTTTTGAGGGGTATACCTGAAACTCCCAAAATAAAAAAAATGGGTTAACAAAGTAGGAATTTGTGGTTTCTGGAAGTAAATCAACACTGAAAACTGTTTAATGAAGGGTTGGGGAAAAAGGAAAGAAGAGTTAGTACTGTGATCCATAACTCCTAAATCCTAAATTGAAATATTATTATTCTATTTTTTTTGTTTGTTATGTTATCGTAGCTATGATGAAGACGAAGAGGGTCTGTGGCTCCATTGTGTATGTTACACAGGACCTGATTGGAGCTACAAATGCCCCTACCCAAGCTGGGCTACCTTAACTTAAAATGTCAAAGAGAGATTTTACTTGATGAAGTTCATGTGTCAAATAAGAAAAATAGGTGCAAATTCTAATTGCTCGAATCGTGCAATTGATTGTTGTTCAATGTGAATGTTGCATATGCTGAGTGTTAATTTTCATTTAAACAGGATGAATTGATCTGAATTTTGACGACTACAAGTTTTTCATGGTAGATTTGGGTTGACCTGACCAAAAATTTTAAGTGGCCTATTGTTTGATCCTGGTGCAAGCCCAGTATATTCTTGGTGGCTGAGAGTTATTTTGTGGCGTTTTGTGCAACTTTCCTCATCAGAAATCAGTTGATCCTCAACTAGAAACTAAGCTTCAGTACATGCTTATGCTTCAAGGAATCCAACTGTCTGATTTGAAAGTGACTTGTTTAATATGCCTCAACAAATATTATATAGCTGATACTTTGAGAACTTGCTTGCATCCCATTCAGGGCAATACATAAACAATGTCGCGGGAAGTATTAGAGGTTGCTTTGGACTGTAAAAGACCAAGAAAAGATTTTCTGATGATCACACAGGTACATGTGAAGATATTTTGTATGTTTGTACTTTTAATCTTATTTTGTCATGCTTAATGTTGCCTTTTCATTTATATATTTTTTGAACTCCTATGATGGTGCTACCTTGTGGGCACTCTTAATAAAAAGCTAGAAGACATGCAACCCTTTTGATACTCATTTTCATCTTTTGTCGCCCAATATTTGTATCATTTACCTTTTAACCCATGAACTAAGGCATGCTTGTCTTGCAAAACTTAAAAGACGTCCCCACATGGAACCCCACTTCTCATATAATTTTTTTTTTAGCGAGTTTATTGCTTATCACTAAAAAGAGGTACCATGTAACTGCATATATGGTTTCAAAGGATTTAAATCTGTTGAAATCCGAGATTCAACCGTCAATTGTTTCGAGATGCGTGTGCAGAAAAATCAACTATTTCGGGATGCATGCACAGAAAAAGTTGAACGGCTAGGATCTTGAATTTCAAACGAGTTAGTTTTTAGCTAGTCCACTATGAGACTAGTTTGATTTGTGTACTAGTTTTGACGAACCAGTAAACTTACAACCACCACAAATTAGAGTCATACTTAATGCAACATTAAGTAATTCATAAATTTCGTTATTTGGGTGAATTCTTATAAAAGTTTATAAATATATTATTTAAGTCGAACAGATACAAGTCACATTGCAGTCTTACCCCATCACTTGAGGTTAATTGCCAAGACTTGACAACAGGTCTGATGGGTTCAATCACCGTTCAATATACTTTAAGATTCCTGCACGTATGTTTTGATTTTCGTGCTTACATATTTTAAGAAGGATCGGACAGCCATAGAGCTCATTGAACCTAAAAGTAGATCTGATGAGCACCAGACCCACTCTGTTCTCAATTGCCAAACATAGTAGAGCAAAACTTGAATGTAAATTGAAAAACACAACATGAAAAAGAAATTAGGCAATATTAATTAGATTAAGGGTGAATTTCATGTGTACCCCTCAAAAACTTAAAAATTACGTATTTCCCCTCTAAATCTCAAAATGAATAAATTTGTGAGTTTTTAAAATTTAGATGGAGAAATACGTAATTTTGAAGTTTTTGAGAGGTATACATGAAATTCCCCTGATTAATTATAAATGTTGGGGAACACATGCATGGTTGTATGATCTCATAAGCTGGAAAATGGGACCATTTATGCCCACCATTCTGGTAACCGTTTGATTGAAGTATCCTGTAGTCTAATCATGATCCCATGATTAAGGAACATATAGTAGCGGAAGCCTGATCCTTCATGCATCATGCATGGACTTTAAAGAGTTAGATGTCGCCCAATATCTATTATGTCATCCAACTGGATTCGCCTTTTTGTATTTTTGTTTCTCTTTTTCTAAAAGAGGCGAATTAAGGCAAAGTAATTACAAAAAAAAATAACTAAATAAGAATAAAATATAGGAGCCTGATAATTGCCTCCAAAGAGATTCCTGAATGTGCTTCTCAGGTATTTTATGTCTAATTCTATTTTCAACGCAGATATCCAAACTTTTATTGCTTTGTTTATGATCTTTTACAATGCTACTTGGAAGCATTTAAATTCTAAATCTGAGTAGTTTTAACTCCTAACTACTTTTGTTTTCAAGCCACAAAAAGAAAATATTTCTTTCACCCACTTTTTTTTTTTCCTCTGATCATTCTCGTGTATTTTTCCGACGATCTATGATGCATTTTGCGAATCTAAAAATACAAATATTTTATACTCGATTGTCTCTTTCAAATGAGTTCCATGAAGAAATATTTTTTAGTATTTTTCAAGTCGTTATTTTTAATTTTTTTAAAGTAAAGCCCAGCATTGTAAAATGTTATAAACATGACATATAAACTATTTAAATGTTTGACACAACTACTTTAAATGCTTGACACAACTATTTTAAACGGTTGTAGATAGAGGTTTAAGCGTGTGATATTATATTGACATCAGAGGTTTAAATGGTTGTAGGCTGGGATTTAAAAATTTAAAGTGCTCATGGATTTTACTTTAAAAAATGACTTAAAAATAATTCAAAAGTATTTCTTCATGTATCTCATTTGAAAGAGAAAATCGAGTTGAAAACGTTTGTATTTTTATATTCATAAAATTCATCACGGATCGTCGAGAAATGGATGAGAATGATCAAAGAAAAAAAAAGAGTGGGTGAAGAGAATCTTTCATTTTTTAACTTGCAGACAAAATTAGTTAGGAGTTAAAACTACACAGATTTAAGATTTAAATACTTGCAAATTGAGGTTTAAATGCTTGCAACTAGCATTGTAAAATGTTATAAACATAATTTTGAAAGCTTGAATACGAGCGCTAGAAATAGAAGTTGAGCAAGATTGGATAGTTTTTTTTTTTTCTTTCCATCTCAAATAAGTGTTATAATTAAGCTTCTTAATTTGTATACCCCTAACATGCATATGATGATTCATAAGCAATTGAGAGGCCTAGCCTACTATTTGACCTCAGACACAAATTAAACTCGCCAAGAAATTAGGTCAGGGCATGCACTTAATTGGATGTTTGACTCAAAATGAACATAATGAAACAGCATTTAATTAAGCCCATAAATTAAGGGTGTTGTCAAATTAAACAATTGTGCGCTCATTTATCAACCTAGATTTCTTATTTGTTTACAAGTAGTAGACACAGTGACGCATGCATACACTGCTTTACAGATTCAAAAAGCTTTGGGAAATTAACAGACAAGTTGTTGTGTCATCTAGTATCAGTGTTCCTTTCTTAAGAGTTATACTAGAAGTATAATATATATACTTTTGTGGTTAGGAGAATGAAAATGTAACATTTGAAAGGTAAAGTTCTTTTTTTGTTAATTTGATCGGTTCATTAATCATGCATGGACATTTATATCTTCATCAAGTTGTACAAACTTGTGTAGTTTATATTTGAGGAGATCATTACCCTCCTCTTCAAATAATACTTTATTTGATAATTTTAGAAAATAAAACTTAAATTTAGAAACCAACATTAGAGACATGATATATAAGTATGATGAGATTTGATATATGTTTTATCGTACATGAGTCATTTGAAATTCTATACTATGAATTAATAATTTTTTTATGCATCATTAAGCAGTACTTAAATTACATAAAATTAAAATTCGATCATTAAGGTATATATTTATACATTTAATAATATACTTGTAAATTTTCTTTTTAATTTATAATTTATTTTTTAAAAGTTCATTGCCAAAGTTAATTAAATAAATAATTATCAGAGATCCCTTCTCTTTATATTCATCATAAATGAATACGATTGACATCAATTTCATACTCCGTAATTAAATATGCGACATATCTTTGTTAGCGAATGAGTTTAAAAGACATTCATTTTAAAAGTTTATGTATTTATATATAATTTTTAATATAATTTACAATAAAATGCTAAAATTGATTCTCATATTCACATAAAAAAATTTATATGATTATTAATAGATCCCCGATCTGTGTTGACTTCCCATAACTTGAAATTTTGTTTGGCTCCATCAATATCTAAAAGATTATTAACTGGGACTAATTTTGTTTAATGGGGACCACAGTCACTTACAAGTATAATTTAGTGCATAATTAGACGAAGAAATGAATGAAATTAAGCCTACCTACATCTAGGGAAACGGATGTGTGATCAACAGTGGAGAAAACGCGTCAGACAACTGCTTTGAAACTCGGTTAATTTGTCAAATTTTTGTTATATCGTTCTACTTCTTTATTCAATGCTTTCAGAAGCATTTTGATTGATATGCGTTGAGAAAGAGAGAGAGAGAGAGAGAGAGGAACAAGGATTACAAAGCCGACAGCGGATTATAAAGGTGTCTTGAAAGACGTACAGGCTTAGCAGAGGAATGGACAAAATGCATACGTAGGTAAGGTGCATGCTGCAGGAGAGAGAAAAAGGGACCATGATCCATGAGCAGTCAACTGTCTACCAGCAAGCATGTCGTCACTCGTCAGCCCTATAGAGAGAGAGAGCAGAGAGGCAATCACATCCATGATTCCATGCCATGTCTGTTCATATTTCATGCCCGAATCCAAAAGCCGCTGCCCATTGGAACCAGCGTGCGCTCTCTCTTTTTCTCTTTTCTCTGGCCCCGTTCTCTCATATATTTTCTTTCCATCTTTCTATAAATCTTCAGCGTACGTACCCCTAATATTATCAAGATATATATTCCAAAGAAATTTAGGATTCACAAATGAACCCAACATTTAGGGAAGATGATAAATGTGGAATTGAATAATGGTTTTAAGTTTCATGTTAGAAGATTGTTACATAAAATAATTATTTATGCTTCCTCCAAAAGTTACAAGTTCAATATTTGCAGTACACCTTACATCAATGTAATTGTAATTGTAATTGTTCTTTAATCTTAACACAATCTTGAAAAACTATACATAAAACAAAAACTTTCAAAATAAACTAATAAATCCTTGTTTAACCTGAAATGATTGCTAGCCTAAATTAATATATTATAATACACTGAATATATAATAGTACATATAAAAATTAAGAAACCATGGTATTAGCCAACAAGCAAGTAGGCCATTCTCGCGTTTAAATGTCTCTTCATACTATATTCTGTTTTCTACTTTTCTTTATTGAAAAGTAAGGCTTTTTGGTACTCTGTGGCCAACCAAAAGCAATGACACGTTAAAAAATTGGAATCAAAATATGCCTATATATAAATATGTTGAAAATATAGAAAATTCAGGGTTTGTTTGCAATTATAACTCACAAGTGACACTGTGGGCTTTAGGAAATATTTTTTATATAAACTAAAACTATAGGCGTTTCTTAGTGATGGATGATGGATGATGGATAAAGAAAGAAAGGAGGGTTTTGTCTTTTTAATTGCTTTGCATGCTCACATGTGATGTAACAAACAGGCGACAACCTCTGACATTTCTCTCTTTACCTCCCATCTCTATTTCTCCGGATTTGCTGATGCTTGCTTTTTCTTTTTTTAATTATATATATAAAGGTAGCTTAGTTAGTTAGTTAGTTTTCAACTTTTAATTGTTAGTGCGCCCCGCCTCTCTCTCTCTCTCTCTCTCTCTCTCTCGATCTTTTTGAAAATCTTACCAGCGGGCAGCGGCTGCCCAAGTGCTCTCTCGCTCTTCTCACTTCAGTTCATAGTTCATATATATAAACTTAATAATATTTCTAATGTTAAATAACTATAAATAGTATGAAAGGAGTTGGCTTATATGGCTGTTTTAGGTTAATTAATTTTAGCTAGCTAGATCTGTCGGTAAAGCTGTCGATCTACACTGTGTCCAGTTAACGAAATCATTTGTCGTTAATTGGCTACTAATTATTAATTAACTTCACACCAAGCAGCCTGCCAGTGCAAACATAATATTTCTGCGGTCATAATTGAATATGGATTGCTTTGAGATGCATACTTTAAGAGTACTGTAAAAGGTTCAGATTTATTTCCAAAAATCAACTCAAATTTTGAGATATTTTAGATGATCGATGTGAATTCCTTTGTCTTAAAAATTCTCAGTATTAATTTTCTTCAATCAATAAGTATATATATATATTTTAGAGAAGATACTAAATGAAGAAGGAGACAAACAAATCCAATACCGTATCGCCGCCCTTGCTTGCCTTCTTTATTGGAAAAGACTCGAGTGAATATATAAATAAAGTAGATCGACATGCAGTACAATTTGCCCTATATTTTATCTCTGACAATAATCTTACTCTCACCGACTGTGCTTTATTCCTGTGCCCACACAATGTTCCTTATCCTTTCCTTTATAATCCCATCAACGCTCCGGATTTCTTCATACCACCTCGTGATTCGAAGCCTCCCCGGTCCATTCTGACCAAAAGCTAAAACCCAACGATTAGAAAAAGGTTGGTCAAAACTTACTTGCAACTTTATTATTGTTAACAATGGATTGTGTATGATATATATATAGTACGTAGAATGAACTAAAAGTGCTTGCATGCCGCAAAGCCCAGCAACATGCATCATTTCATGCCTCTCATGTGCCTCCCCCACCGTTACGTACTTGAATGCATATCATCTAAGGTGTCTCAATTTTTTACTTTGAATCCGGTGCGTTAATTCGTTATATATATCGATACGAATCTTAAAGAATCTGTGTATTACAGACTTGAACCGATTGATCTGGATTCTGATGAGACGGTCTAGATTGAAACTCAAATAGTGTATTACCTCAGAGGATCCGGATTGTGCGTGCTTCGTCCATGCGTAATCTGATTTTCATGTCTTTGGTTCATTTATTTATTTTAAGATAGAAAAATAAAAATCTAGCATACTAACTGTAATTTGATATCTATGAAAGATCCTCATCTGATTTCAAATTCACTACCTTTCATACATAAGATATTACCCTTTATAACTATATCAAAAACTAGTTCATTGAGGCTGAATATAATTATTTATACCAAAAACAATCTTACTCTTACCTTCTTTTTTTGAATTTTTCTTTTAATTCTGGAACATAAAAAAAACAACTGTCAAAGATTCTAAACAAATAGTAAAAAAAATTAAAAAAGTGTTAAATTTGATCTCTAAGTACATTTTAATATGAAAATCATGCGAGCAGTTCAGACCAACTGTTTAGACCTCAAAATCGGTGTTGAAGAGCGTAAAGCACCAACTGGTGCATGCTTTGTAAAGCACCTTGTCTAAGTTTACAGTGGTATGACCAAGATCTATATACTACCGATTTGTTTATGTTATTTCAAAGTTCAAATAGTCGATCTGAAGCGCTAACGTGTTCTCCAAATTTTACATTTATTTTCGAAATTTCTTACTATTTTTTTAGAATTTTTTGGAAATCATTGTTTTCAACCTTGAAAAATAGTAAGAATATTTAAAAAAAAAAAAAAAAAAAAAATTTGATATCCGAACACATTTTAATATGAAAAAAACATTGAACATTTCATATCAATTTTTTGTACTTTGAAACTCACGAAACTAATTTGGCAGTATGTAGGTCTCAGTCATACCACTATGATGTTAGCCAAACTAATTTGTGTGTGTGTGTGTGTGTATTTGAGTAGAACTAGGGTGCTCTTAGGAGTACCAAGTTCTTTTGTACTCTTAAATCTAAAATCTATCGGATTAACTTTGAGCGACGAATCCAAACCGTTGAAATCCTTCTACCTTACGAGTGATGTGTCTGCGTGTGAAAATTTTAAAGTTTCGAATTAATTTAGCATAAAGTCAAGTGATCAAAATTAAAAGGTTTCTAAATTAATTTTAATGCATTCATTTTTTGAAAGACTTTTGACCACTTGACTTTATGCTAAATTAATTCGAAACTTTAAAATTTTCACATGTAGACGCATCACTCGTAAGATAGAACGATTTCAACGGTTTAAATTCGTCGTTCGAAGTTAATCCGATAGATTTTAGAGTTAAGAGTACAAAGGAAATTGGTACTCCTAGAAGCACCCTAGTTCTACTTTATATATTCAAAACTCAAATAGTAAATTATATGAATTAATTCTATCTCTTCTCCTTCGTCACCGCAACCTCTGCATTAACGAAAATAAATCTGCTGCGATTCCAAAGAATCGCAGAAACCTGCGATTCCATTTCAGTCCCTTTATTTTCTTTGAGATTCATGCATAAATAATAACTATCATTGAGATCCGTACATAGCAAAAAATGAAGGGACTGATATGGAATCGCAAGGTTCCTGCGATTCTTTGGAATTGCAGCAGATTTGTTTCCCTGCATTAACATACCTTTAGAGTTAATTTATAAACTGTGCAATTATTGTGTGGTCAGAATTCGGGCCAATTAAAAATAACCCACATCTATAACGCACGTACTCTTTAATATTGGTGCGGATATAAATCTGACGGTCTCAGATCTTGACTCAAATTTTGTTCTTACTCAGATGATCATACGAATTTCTCCGGCACTGGCAAGGGTCCGTATTAATAGAAATGTGGAACAATAGCACTGCCATCGTCTATCACGAATTAAACAAGCTAGTACGGCACATTACCATATTGCTAGAGTCACGCGTTACAACTGTATATACTACAACAGTCCGACAAAAGTACAAAGACAGCCGATGGTACCCCACGTAACATGTAAAAGCATGGACACATTGTCCCCGACCGACGCCATTCAAATCTAAAACTCCATGCATTTACTTCCACTCTTCCATTCAAGAAATTCAGTCTTTCAAGATCAGATTAATAAAGCATTACAGTTGAATCAATTCTAGTCAAACAAATTATTTTAGAAATTAGAAAATCAAATTAAAGGGACCCAATTAGGGCTGATTAATGAGCGAGTTGGGGTATGCTTATGCTCGGCTCATTTAATTAATGAATGATAATGAGCGAGTTGTTAATGAGCGGGTGTTAATGAGTGAGTTATGAGCAACTGAGCGAGTCACGAATTATTAGCAAGCGAAGAAATAAAAATCTAATTTTCAAAAACTAATTTTCATTTATAGAATTTAACAAATTGTCATAATCCAATTTAATTAAACATTACATGATTAATAAAAAATTGTCCATAAGAAAATTTAACAAAATCAAACAACAAATTTGATCTGGAGCGTAAGTTTAGGTTAGGAGATTTTTTTTTATTTATTCAATTTTATTTTTAATTTTAATTTAAGGAATTGGGATGAAATGTGGCAGGATTAGATGTGGTAGTTTCTTAATGAGCGAGTTGGGGAATGCTCATGCTCGCTCATTACGTTAATGAGCGATAATGAGTGAGTTGTTAATGAGTTTTTAGTGAGCGAGTCACGAGTTATGAACAATTTACTCACCTCAAGATTCGGTAGAACATGTGATATTTTTTTTTTTTTTTTTTTTTGTAAAAAGTCCGTAGGCATATCTTTAAAATGAAAGTACATTGTAAGAAATCTACAGCACCAGTAGTAGCATGTATGCATAGAAAGTAAATCTGGTATGTGACTAAATTGCATACCAGAGCATAGAACATGTGAATTTAGTGAATAAATGAATTTATATTTGAGTTTGAAATCAATAGAATATAATTAATGTTCGATCTCATTAATATTCCACATTAATTGCATGGCTGCTAGCGTGAAAATTAGTGGGACTGAACTAACACATGTAATGAACCAAATTATTGGTTCGGTTCCATTCATTTGTCGAAAAAAACACAATCCATGCATCTTGTTTTAGATCATTTGATTTTTTTTTAATTTGTAAAATTAATTATTTTTTATAATTTAGTATCGATCCAAAGTATCATTTTTGTTTTGGTTTCTTTTTTGTTTCCCCAATCAAAGGAATCAAAGGAAGAATGCAAAACTAGCCAGAGGCGGTTTTAAATTCCATTTAAACAATATTGATTCCTGACGAAAGTATTTAATCAGTAAAGTACAACAGCCGTTCGCTTCATTAAGTATGTTTATCCAAACCAAAAATATTTCAGTTGCAACTTTAATTTCTTGGCAGGTAAAGTTATATTATATTCCAATTTTAACTAACTTTTCACAAGCGTAGGATACTGGTCATCTACATGCGCTGACGACAGACCTGATATGTTCCCCGCAAATTCCTCCCGTTTCCCACTGTACCCCCTTAGTTTACTTCTATTACCATACTGCCACTGACCGGGTTCTTCTTTTCTCTCTATATACTCTGCTCTCCGCCACACCATTCGCCAATTCTAGCTTCTCCTCTCTAAACCTAAACATCAATCAAAACCCAAACAAAAACACACTAGCTGAAACTCAACACAACACAAACAAAATCACAATGCAGTACGGTGCAACGACTGAATCATGGTACGTGGCGGCATCAGCCCATGCAATGGACCCGCTTGAACGGGTCGAGCGACTTGCCTCAGAGAATGCAGTGGTCATCTTCAGTGTCAGCTCTTGTTGCATGTGCCATGCCGTGAAGCGGCTCTTCTGTGGCATGGGGGTGCACCCGACTGTTTACGAACTAGACATGGAGCCGCTTGGAAGAGATATCGAGAGAGCTCTGGCACGGCTTCTCGGTGTGGTGCCACCTGTCGTACCTGTGGTATTCATAGGAGGGAAGCTGATTGGTGCAATGGACCGAGTGATGGCTTCGCATATTAACGGCTCTCTCGTGCCTCTTCTAAAAGAGGCTGGAGCGCTCTGGCTCTGATTTTAGGGTTTCTGATTTAATAGCAATTTATAGCTTGGAGTGAGGTTGGGAGGAACGTTGGTTCTTTTTAGTTGCTAATGATACCTCCGTTTTGGGTTTAAATTGTGTTGAAGGTTTCCTCTTTCAGTTTTTTTTTTCTTTCTCTTTTCCTTTCATGGTTTTATTTTGCATTTTTAGCGTTCTTAGTTGTGTGTGGGTTTGAGTTATGGAGGAAATTTGGTTGTTTCAGTTGGTGGTGGTTTTTAGGAGAAAGGATGAAAGATGTATGTGTATAGAAAGGTTTTTATCAAAGGAAGAAAAGTTGGTTTACATGCTAGTGCTGATGTGCATGCGTTCATTCTTTCTTTACTGGTTGCTTTTTGGTAGGCTGTGCGCATACACTTATAGATGCGCCTTCTGACATGCAATTGATCAGTTTGCTCATATGTGTTTTGGTTTCTATTGTTAATTATCCCTTAATTGATCAGTTTACTATAATTTGGAGACCTTAACCGCAGTCAATAAGAGCATTAAACAAATTGATGTACAACATAATTTTGTCAACCGATTTGGGCTTGCTCTCGTGTAACTTGTTGAGTCATGTCATTTACTTGGGCTCTCATTTTTATTCCAATCATTTTATTAAAAATTAATATTGACAAGAATATTAATATTTTACGCACACTTTTAATAGAAAATACAAATTAAAACCGCATGTTTAACACAGATATATAGTGATGAATATATATTTTCTTTATGGAAATTTGTATGTATGTTCAAGAAATATTTGAAAAAAAAAAAGAACATAGATACTAAATTCACAAGACCTAACAGTGACTATAAAGATACATCAGTACAGAAAATGAAAATTACAACGAGCTCCCTGAAAAACTACAAAATTTCACTAACAATGATAACAACTTAACATAATTATAAGTTTTTACTTTGTCAAAAAAAATAATTGTAAGTTTTTAACCACATAGACCCCTCTTGGACTATTTTATTTGACAACACAGAACGACGATTTGAATTCCTGAAGATCACTTCATTCCGTTGTCTTCTGATTCATCAACTGACCATTCGCATTGTTGTACCCGTGTTGTTGCATAATGTACCGCCCGTACCAGTCCCCTTACCAGTACCCGCTTATTGAGTAAAATTTGAACCCTGTACCATACCCGCCTTGAGTATGGACAAGTGAACATCAAATGTGCCGCTGTTTCCTCAATTCCCGGATCACACACTACACAGTGTGTAGGGCACGGTACCTTCCGTCTTTGTAGCACGTCTCATGTCAGTATCTTGGTGTGCAATAGGAGGTACGTAACAAGAAGTTGGAAGTGTATACACCATTTGAGGGCTTATTACAAAAAAAGAAAAATCAAGTTGGCAACAAGAAGTATGTAGTTAAATATAGTTTCAACGTGCATAAATTAATTTTGAATGGATTTCAGTTTACAGTCTCAAAGCCGAATATTGAAAAATTCTGACCCAACTAAAAGATTCATGTAATCTAATCTGATGCCGAATCTAATTCAATTAGATTTTTCTAAGTAAATAATTCAAAATACGACACAAAAGTACACTATCAATCTGCAACACAATTTTAATTAGATCTTAAGTTGGAAATAATCTTAATTTGAGACGACCTTAAATTATATAAAATGGTTCCAAACAATTCAGCTATATTATTGAAAATTACCACACATAATTTATCATATATATATAATACTGTGATCTGGTCTACTCGACTCAATCTGATGCCTCTGTGAAATTAATTTCACAGGAAAAGGACCCAAAACAGGTGATCAGACCTAATTAGCGAATTAATCCATTAGATTAAAAACACCAATGATTGAAACCAGTAACAACCCAAATTTTAAAGGATTCTGGATCCAAGACAACTCGAATTTGAATAAGCTAAAACCCCAAACAATTCATATATAATTAATCAAGCACCTAAATAATGATCACCTCTAAAAGGGCTTTATAATTATAATTTGATATTGTCACCGGGCGATTGAGATTGAAGAAAGAATTAGCAATTGAAAATTTACGTTTATATAATAAGTCCTTCATGCAAAATTGGGTCATGCTCAAAATAAAATTTTCATAGATCAACTTGCATACCAATTTCTTTCAATAAGTTTCTTTGTTATATAGTGAAGTTTGATCTCAAAGCACATGATATTGTCTTCTTTTTTTCCTCTTCAGTCTACAATTTTTTTAGTGTTGCTTTCAAATGAGATTAGGGATTAGGATTGAGGGTTTAAGGTATTTTACAAAATTGTTGTTTTTAGACAATTCTGGACTACTGAAAAATAACAATTTTGTAAAATTTTTAATAAATAGTAAAAAGAATTTAAAAAAAATATAAAATTTGATCTCAAAGCACATTTTAATGTAGAGATCATGTTGAATGGTTTGGATTGACTATTTGGACTTTGAATATTACAAAATCGAATGCTGTAACGTGTTATAAGATCCAAAATATTGTAAGTGGATCTCTCCTCATATATAATACATAAAATGGAAAAAGTGAGAACAAAATGGAAAGTCACTAACAAACTTAGTATATCAAAGGAAATGGAGACATCCAATAACTAGAGAATGGTGAAGAAGAAATAACAAATGAAAAGAAAACAGAAAGAAAAAAAAAGAGGGAGGCGCTGGTTGGCTTGCACCCAGATCATTCAAAATATTATGTTGCACATCTCTTGTTCTCTCATTTAATCTTGATAGAGGCACGCTAATCCAAGCCAACCAGCGCCGTTCATCAAATTCGTTTGTTTGCTAGTGTGCTTTAAGAAAACTGAGCGTGTCAGTATCTTGGCTCATGAGCTCCATGTCCATCCAAACGAAGAAGTCTTCTTCTCCATAAAAAACCATTCGAAAATCAACATATATTTGTGCCTATTGACATTCGAGTTGGTCCTGATTCATTATCAGGCTCACTTGTTCGATCTGATATAGTATAATAATTGAATATTATACTGTAATGATTATGTTTAAAGTATGTATATTGATATTTTCTATATGTTTAATTTTGATCAATTAAAATTCTAAGTAAATTTATAGCAAAATAAAATTATATGGATTCAAATGTAATAATGATTGAGTTTTATGTTATACATTGTATGATTGTAGTATACTTGCTCAAAAATATAATATTGTTTTGTAAAATTCAGTTTAGCATTGAAAATCTAGGATTTACTAATGAAAAAAAAAAATTATGGTGAATTGTCAAGTAGGGACTAACCGGGCCGGGCCGCAATTAAATTAACTGTCGTCAGGTTGAATTGTATCGGACCTAAAATTTAAAGTCAGTAAAATCTTAACCCGGTGCTTCAAGCAAAACCATCCCAACCAGGTCGATTTCAAACTTAACACAAAATGAATTCCCACTATGATATATCTCAAAGAAAGAAACAATATTTTCACCCAACTGCTTATAACAATATCTATATTGTCCGTCTCCAAAAAAATGCACCATGCACACAATTAGACTGACCTGATCCTTCAATCCAACCATTTCAAAACGGATATGAACAACATACTTGACCGGACGTTTGGATTTCGGTGCCAATTTAGATATAGAGGGTCTGTTTTGAGAATATTCATGTCGAGTTAAACCGACATTTCAGATCTAATTGTACTCATGAGCCATGTATTGCACTGGATACAAATTGCAGTAATCCACCAAGTTCCAGTTATATACGAATTTGCATGTTGCAAATGACTGAGAATTCATATCACTTAAAGGCATCTCATATCTTTTGAGTTTGAATCCAATCCAGTCGTTATATGTTATTATGAAATTTAAAGGATTCTGTGTATTACAAGTTTGAATTTCATTAATTAATCCGGATTTTGATCGGACGGTCTGAATTCAAACTAAAAACTCAAATGTTGAGGTAATGTAGAGGATCCAGACTAATTTTTTCAAAATTCTAATTATTATTTACTGTCTAAACCTTTATATAAACTCCAGCTTCCAGCTGATATCTTTCTAGTTCCATTCAAATTTTAGTTGTCATTGTTTTAATATCGTACCTAAGAGTCATATCAATGACTGCTTGAGAAAAAAAAAAATCAAAACAATTATATAATCTAAAGTGTGCAACCCATTTCCCGGCCCCCGGATAATTTGTAGCTTAACCAGCTAATTATTTTGGGCTGGATGATTTCATAATTTGTAAGAGCTTGGTGCAAACTATATATAAACCGTAATTGCATTAATATATATAAGTGTCGCACAAGCTTTTGAGTGATGTCTATGTGTAAGTGTATTTACCTATGTGGATCCAATTGGTTTGGATTCTGATCGGAAGTCCGAAGTTAAACTCAAATGGTACCGATAAAAACGGTCCATGAAACAAAATTGAGTTAAACTCGAGGTCCGGAATAGAGCTGCAAAAAAAGTTATGAACTCACAACTTGCTCGCTAACTGCTCACTTTAACTTGTTCATTTACAACTCGAGTTGTTTGACTCGTTTAATTAATGAACTAAGTTTGAGTATATCCAGCTCGCTCATTAACAACTCGAGTTACAAAAAAATTGCCGCAATAAATCCCAGACACTCTATTCAATCTTAGTTGTTGTTTGTATTCACTATTAAAATATGAGTTTACAGCATGCGCAAAAAAAACGCATGTTGCATGGAGATACCCTTGCAATAAGTCTGAAAAGACTTGTTGCATCCGCTTACCCTTGCAACTATCTTCCTCAGAACTACTAAGTATTTACAAGGACATTCATGCAACAACTTTGTTCTGACTTGTTGCATGAGATTACGTTTGCAACAACGATGCATGCTAATACTTTGAGAGTTAACCCAGTTTGTAGTATTTGTAAAGGGAGACAGCATGGGGCTTATCTGGTTAATTATATGGGCAGCAAATGTGGGTCCCACCTTACTATTTGCTAACTTTCAAAGTTAAATTAATTTAGCAATATTTTAGGGTACAACACGTACGTACGTACGTACATACATAGAGGTACATACGTGCGTGCCTACATACATACATACATACATACGTACGTACTACATACATACCTACATACCTACCTATGCACCTACCGATATATATGTACGTACGTACATACATAAATCCATTGTGTTTTAGATTGATAGTGTACTTTTGGGTCGTATTTTTAATTATTTACTTAGAAAAATCTAATAGAATTAGATTCGGCATTAGATTAGATTACATGAATCTTTTAGTTTGGTCAGAATTTTTCAATATTCGGCTTTGAGACTGTAAACTTAAATCCATTCAAAATTAATTTATGCACGTTGAAACTATATTTAACTATACATGCTTCATGTTGCCAAGTTGCTTTAAATCCATTCAAAATTAATTTATGCACATTGAAACTATATTTAACTACATGCTTCATGTTGCCAACTTGCTTGATTGAATGGTTGCATGGGGAGAGAAAACAATTATATAGTTGCACATCACACATTTACATGCGATACATGTTGCATGGAACTATCCTTGCAATAGGTTTTAGAAATTGACAAACGCCATTCCTATTGCATGCATGGAATGTCCCTACCATGCAATAAACTAGTGCTCCTCATGCTATAAACTCATATTCTAGTAGTGATTTGTTACGTTGTTTTGTTAAATATGTATTAATTGTTTGTGCTTATATACTTTCTTACGAGACAATTTGCTACCACTTGCTAGATTGGAGATTTCAAATTTGTTGTGCATAAAATAACTAACTATAACTAAGAAAATTGACTGAGTCAAACGAGTTGTATGTCAACTTGAATTGGTAATGAGTTACACTCAAATTATGTATATAGTCTATTAATTGTCATCCTAACTTGAATTAACTCATTCATTAAAAACTGAATTAAAGTAACTCGGTCAAACTCATGCAGAGGATGCAGATTCGGAAATATACAGAGGTATAGCTCCATTTCATGTATTGTCTAGTAATACCACAACCAGTCAGCTTTGTAAATATGTACTACTGAAAAAACGGTCCATGAGCTGAAATAAAAGAAAGTAATAGAGCGTCTGATTAAATTACATGTGTCAAGCAACCTCGAGTTCTCTGCCTGGAGATTCGCGCCTGGGATCGCGCGTGCGCTTGTCCTCAGAGGAATGGTTGAGGCAAGGAGACAGAGCGCTTGTTGACGTGCCTCGCTTTCATTTGCTCAGCTGACAGTGTTGTTTCCCCACGCCGAAAAATTGAGCAACCGTACCAATGGAGAATGAGAAAGGTTCTTCAATTAATGGTCGTTCGTCGTTGATGTCATCCAATCCATCTATGACGTCGTGTCAAACTGACAGATTTTCTTTGCCCGAATATAAAATATTTTTCTTCTCCTCTTCTTACGTGCCATCTGATTCTATTTCTTACTCGAAAAATATTATATTTAAAGAACTCTTTCTCCTTAATTTCATTAAAGGTTTCTTTCTTCTTTTGATAATTTTGTAAATATTTTTGTAAAAAAATTGAGATGATTGTTTTCAATTTATAACTATTATCACGAAAAATAGTAAAATCTTGAAGAAACCGTAGCAATAAATCTAGAGTTGTTTAAAAAAATATAAGTTAATAGTCATCATAATTAATTAATAATTAAAGAACTCTTACTCCCTTTAATGATTTTTCCACTCTTTTTGACAATGTTGTAAATTAAAAAAAAAATTAGAAATGATTGGTTTGAGGATGACAAAACTACAATTTATTATTATTATTATTATTATCTTTTAACCTTGTATAAGGCAGCAAACTAGAGAAATAAGCATTTATAATGTAAACATGCACACTATCTTGTGAGACATACATACATACAAACATACGTATGTACAAATCTACATACATACATACATACATACTTACGTACGTACCTCCATACCTACATACCAACATACATACCTACCTACCTACTGATATATATGTACATACGTACGTACGTATAGGGGCGGATCCAAGTGCAACCAGGAGGGCAACTGCCCTCTCTTGGATTTGCATTTTAATAGAAGTCGGGACGTTTCGATCGACTCTGCTCCTTCTTAGAAAATTGTTTGCCCCCCACTAGATGTTTAATTTGTAGTTTGGGTTAAATTTAAGGTCAAAATAAAATAAATTTATTCAATTATGATTAATAATTATAATTATAGATTAAAATATCAAGAAATTACAAGTCATAGCATTGAAATGTATAAATTAAAGTATTATTTTTTATTAAGTACTTAATTAGTTAATGAATTTGAACCCGATTAGCTATTTAAATCCGATTCGATATTTTTTTACCCCCTCGGACGAAAATCCTGGATCCACCCATGCATACATACATACCTACCTACCTACCTACCTACCTACCTACATACATACATACATCCATATATACGTACGTATGTACCTACACATATACATACGTACGTACCTACATACATACATACCTACCAATATACCTACGTACCTACCAATACATACGTATGTACATACATACATACATACAGGTACATACGTACGTATGTACCAACGTACATACATACGTATGTACCTACATACGTGCCAACGTACATACATACATACCTACAAACATACATACTTACCTACATACCTACATACATACGTACCTACATACCTACATTCTTACCTATCTACATATGTATGTACGTACGTAATACATACATGCATGCATACATCCATACATCCGTACATGCATGCATACATACAAACATTAATTATTTTGAATTCACTAGCAATGACAAACTTTAATGATATCAAAGAATGAGAAGCACAGAAATTACAATTAATATATCTGAACAATAAGCCCAACATTAATTTTCCACATTGATTTACTCAGAATCCCATTTGAGAGCAACACTAAAAAATTGTAGACTGGAGAGGAAAAAAAGGAAGTTTTTTTTGAAAGCTTGGCCAGTGACTAGAAGAAGGAAGTTGTAATAACTTATAACTTCACTATATAACAAAGAAACTTAATGAAAGCTTGGTATGCAAGTTGATTTATGAAAATTTTATTTTGAGCATGACCCAATTTTACATAAAGGCTTATTGTATAAACGTAAATTTTTAATTGCTAATTCTTTCTTAAATCTCAATCGCCAGGTGACAATATCAAAATTGTAACAAAGCCCTTTTAGAGGTGATCATTATATAGGATTTGGATAATTCTTGGGTTTTGTGTAATTAATCAACTTTTGATTTAAGTGACTTGATTATATATGCATTGTCTGGGGTTCTAGCTCATTCAAATTCGAGTTGCCTTGGATCCAGAATCCTTTAAAATTTGGGTTGTTACTGGTTTCAAATAATTGGTGTTCTTAATCTAATGGATTAATTCGCTAATTAGGTCTGATCACCTGTTTTGGGTCCTTTTCCTGTGAAATTAATTTCGCAGAGGCATTAGATTGAATCGAGCAGACCAGATCACAGTATTATATATGATAAATTATGTCTGGTAATTTTCAATTATATAGCTGTATTGTCTGGAACCATTTTATATAATTTATGGTCATCGCAGATTCGGATTATTTCAAACATAGATCTAATTAAAATTGTGTTGCAGATTGATAGTGTACTTTTTGTGTCGTATTTTGAATTATCAGGAGACAATGGAATGAAGTGATCTTCAGGAATTCAAATCGTTGTTCGACTGTGTTGTCAAATAAAATAGTCCAAGAGGGGTCTCTGTCGTTAAAAACTTCAAATTATGTTAAGGAGTTATCACTGTTGGTGAAATTTTGTAGTTTTTCAGGGAGCTCGTTGTAATTTTAATTTTCTGTACTGATGTATCTTGATAGTCACTGTTAAGCCTTTAAAAAAAAAAAAAAAATAAGCGGTCTTGTGAATTTAGTATCTATGTTTTTTTTTTCAAATATTTCATATGAAAATTGAACATACATACAAATTTCCATAAAGAAAAGATATATTCATCACTATATATCTGTGTTAAACATGCGGTTTTAATTTATTTTTCGATAAAAGTGTGCGTAAAATATTAATATTCTTGTAAATATTAATTTTAATAAAATGATTAGAATAAAAATGAATGACATGACTCAACAAGTTACACGAAATCGGTTGACAAAATTATGTTGCACATCAATTTGTTTATAATACTCTTATTGACTGTGGTTAAAGTCTCCAAATTCTAGTTAATTATTACTGAACAAATTAATTACGGGATAATTAACAATAGAAAGTTAGAAACCAAAACACATATTAGCAAACTGATCGATTGCAAGTCAGAAGGCGCATCTATAACAAGTGTATGCCCACAGCCTACCAAAAAGCAACCAGTAAAGAAAGAATGAACGCATGCACACAAGCACTAGCATGTAAACCAACTTTTCTTCCTTTGATAAAAACCTTTCTATACACATACATCTTTCATCCTTTCTCCTAAAAACCACCACCAACTGAAACAACCAAATTTCCTCCATAACTCAAACCCACACACAACTAAGAATGCTAAAAATGCAAAATAAAACCATGAAAGGAAAAAGAGAAAGAAAAAAAAAACCTGAAAGATTACCTTCCACACAATTTAAACCCAAAACGGAGGTATCATTAGCAACTAAAAAGAACCAACGTTCCTCCCAACCTCACTCCAAGCTATAAATTGCTATTAAATCAGAAACCCTAAAATCAGAGCCAGAGCGCTCCAGCCTCTTTTAGCAGAGGCACGAGGGAGCCGTTAATATGCGACGCCATCACCCGGTCCATTGCACCAATCAGCTTCCCTCCTATGAATACCACAGGTACGACAGGTGGCACCACACCGAGAAGCCGTGCCAGAGCTATCTCGATATCTCTTCCAAGCGGCTCCATGTCTAGTTCGTAAACAGTCGGGTGCACCCCCATGCCACAAAAGAGCCGCTTCACGGCATGACACATGCAACAAGAGCTGACACTGAAGATGACCACTGCATTCTCTGAGGCAAGTCGCTCGACCCGTTCAAGCGGGTCCATTGCATGGGCTGATGCCGCCACGTACCATGATTCAGTCGTTGCACCGTACTGCATTGTGATTTTGTTTGTGTTGTGTTGAGTTTTAGCTAGTGTGTTTTTGTTGGGATTTTGATTGATGTTTAGGTTTTAGAGAGGAGAAGCTAGAGTTGGTGAATGGTGTGGCGGAGAGGAGAGTATATAGAGAGAAAAGAAGAACCCGGTCAGTGGCAGTATGGTAATAGAAGTAAACTAACGGGGTACAGTGGGAAACGGGAGGAATTTGCGGGGAACATATCAGGTCTGTCGTCAGAGCATGTAAATGACCAGTATCCTACTCTTTTGAAAAGTTAGTTAAAATGGGAATATAATATACTTTAGCTGCCATGAAATTAAAGTTGCAACTGAAATATTTCTGGTTTGGATAAACATACTTAATGAAGCGAACGGCTGTTGTACTTCACTGATTAAATACTTTCGTCAGGAACCAAGATTGTTTAAATGGAATTTAAAAGCGCCTCTAGCTAGTTTTGCATTCTTCCTTTGATTCCTTTGATTGGGGAAACAAAAAAGAAACCAAAACAAAAATGATACTTTGGATCGATACTAAATTATAAAAAATAATTACTTTTACAAATTAAAAAAAAAATCAATTATCTATAACAAGATGCATGGATTGTGTTTTTTTTTTGACAAATGACCGGAACCGAACCAATAATTTGGTTCGTTACATGTGTTGGTTCAGTCCCACTGATTTTAACACTAACAACCATGCAATGTGGAATATTAATGAGACCGAACCATTGAGTATATTCTATTGATTTCAAACTCAAATGTAAATTCATTTATTCACTAAATTCACATGTTCTACGCTCTGGTATGCAATTTAGTCACATACTAGATTTATTTTCTATGCATGCATGCTGCTACTGGCACTGTAGATTTCTTATAATGTACTTTCATTTTAGGGTTTTTTTTTTATAAATCATAAATGAAAAAAAATCAAATTTAGGATTCCAGCATGCACCAGTAGTTTGATTTTTAGAAAAACCATAAAGAACGAGTTGACAACTCGTTCTCCATATTTTTTTTTTCCTCGGAACGAGCTGCCAACTCGTTCTTGGTCAATTTCAAATATTTTTTGTGTGGTTTCTGTGTTGCTGGGAGTTCCCAACGGAAAAAAAAAAAAGTCAAAGAACGGACTCCCAAGTCGTTCCCTGCGAAAAAAATGTATGCACGGAAATTGAAACATATTTGCACGGATTTTAATAAGTAAGCACGAATCTTAATGCAAATCTAATGCTAGAATTGTCAACTCGTTCTTTATGGATTTTCTAAAAATCAAACCACTCATGCTAGAATTGTCAACTCATTCTTTATGATTTTTCTTAAAATCATGCTCATGTTAGAATTCTAAATTTGATTTTTCCATTTATGGTTTATAAAAAAATCTCTTCATTTTAAAGATATGCCTACGGACTTTTTACAACAACAACAAAAAATCACATGTTCTACTGGGTCCCTTTAATTTGATTTTCTAATTTCTAAAATTACTTGTTTTACTAAAATTAATTCAACTGTAATGCTTTATTAATCTGGTCTTGAAAGAGTGAATTTCTTGAATGGAAGAGTGGAAGTAAATGCATGGAGTTTTAGATTTGAATGGGGTCGGTCGGGGACAATGTGTACATGCTTTTACATGTTACGTGGGGTACCATCGGCTGTCTTTGTACTTTTGTCGGACTGTTGTAGTATATACAGTTGTAACGCGTGACACTAGCAATATGGTAATGTACCGTACTAGGTTGTTTAATTCGTCATATACGTTGGCAGTGCAATTTGAATTGTAAAGGTATACAGATTACAAATTAAGTGAGACGAAAGAACATGAACAAAAATGATAGAATAAGAATAAGAAAACTGGAAAGAATGACTGTTTTGCAAAATTTCTATTCGACCCGATAAAAAATTGTGATGCAAGTATGTACTTAGGGTTATATATTAAGGTGGTTGGTAGAATTTCAAATAACCAAATAAAACTGCTAAAACATATTTAATTCACGAGTGATGCATTTATATCTTAATTTTATAAAATTTTATATTTATTTAGAGCTATTAGGTCAGGTGAATAAAAAAATTATAAGTTATGTTAATGTATTTTTTATTTTTTTATCATTTATCAACTATGGGACTTTATTATAAATAATTATATTTAGTCTCAATGAACTAGTTTTTGATATAGTTATAAAGAGTAATATCTTATGTATGAAAGGTCGTGAATTTGAAATCAAATGAGGATCTTTCATAGATATCAAATTAAAGTTAGTATGCTATATTTTTATTTTTCTATCGTAAAATAAATAAATGAACCAAAGAGATGAAAATCAGAGATTACGCATGGACGAAGCACGTACAGTCCGGATCCTCTGAGGTAATACACTATTTGAGTTTCAATCTAGACCGTCTCATCAGAATCCAGATCAATATCGGTTCAAGTCTGTAATACACGGATTCTTTAAGATTCATATCGATATATATAACGAACGTACCGGATTCAAAGTAAAAAAATTGAGACACCTTAGATGATATGCATTCAAGTACGTAACGGTGGAGGGGGCACATGAAAGGCATGAAATGATGCATGTTGGTGGGCTTTGCGGCATGCAAGCACTTTAGGCTCATTCTACGTACTATCTATCATACACAATCCATTGTTAACAATAATAAAGTTGCAAGTAAGTTTTGACCAACCTTTTTCTAATCGTTGGGTTTTAGCTTTTGGTCAGAATGGGGAGGCTTCGTATCACGAGGTGGTATCAAGAAATCCGGAGCGTTGATGGGATTATAAAGGAAAGGATAAGGAACATTGTGTGAGCACAGGAATAAAGCACAGTAGGTAAGAGTAAGATTATTGTCAGAGATAAAATATAGGGCAAATTGTACTGCATGTCGATCTACTTTATTTATTATTCAGTCGAGTCTTTCCCGATAAAGAAGGCAAGCAAGGGCGGCGATACGATATTGGATTTGTTTGTCTCCTTCTTCATTTAGTATCTTCTCTAAAATATATATATAATTATCGATTGAAGAAAATTAATACCGAGAATTTTTAAGACAAAGGAATTCACATCGATCATCTAAGATATCTCAAAATTTGGTACTGGCAGGCTGCTTGGTGTGAAGTTAATTAATAATTAGTAGCCAATTAACGACAAATGATTTCGTTAACTGGACACAGTGTAGATCGACAGCTTTACTGACAGATCTAGCTAGCTAAAATTAATTAACCTAAAACAGCCATATAAGCCAACTCCTTTCATACTATTTATATTTATTTAACATTAGAAATATTATTAAGTTTATATATATGAACTATGAAGTGAAGTGAGAAGAGCGAGAGAGCGCTTGGGCAGCCGCTGCCCGCTGGTAAGATTTTCAAAAAGATCGAGAGAGAGAGAGAGAGGCGGGGCGCACTAACAATTAAAAGTTGAAAACTAACTAACTAACTAAGCTACCTTTATATATATAATTAAAAAAAGAAAAGCAAGCATCAGCAAATCCGGAGAAATAGAGATGGGAGGTAAAGAGAGAAATGTCAGAGGTTGTCGCCTGTTTGTTACATCACATGTGAGCATGCAAAGCAATTAAAAAGACAAAACCCTCCTTTCTTTCTTTATCCATCATCCATCATCCATCACTAAGAAACGCCTATAGTTTTAGTTTATATAAAAAATATTTCCTAAAGCCCACAGTGTCACTTGTGAGTTATAATTGCAAACAAACCCTGAATTTTCTATATTTTCAACATATTTATATATAGGCATATTTTGATTCCAATTTTTTAACGTGTCATTGCTTTTGGTTGGCCACAGAGTACCAAAAAGCCTTACTTTTCAATAAAGAAAAGTAGAAAACAGAATATAGTATGAAGAGACATTTAAACGCGAGAATGGCCTACTTGCTTGTTGGCTAATACCATGGTTTCTTAATTTTTATATGTACTATTATATATTCAGTGTATTATAATATATTGATTTAGGCTAGCAATCATTTCAGGTTAAACAAGGATTTATTAGTTTATTTTGAAAGTTTTTGTTTTATGTATAGTTTTTCAAGATTGTGTTAAGATTAAAGAACAATTACACAAGTAAATTACATTAATAGATATAAGGTCTACTGCAAATATTGAACTTGTAACTTTTGGAGGTAGCACAAATAATTATTTTATGTAATTAACAATCTTCTAACATGAAATTTAAAACCATTAAACAATTCCACATTTATCATCTTCCCTAAATGTTGGGTTCATTTGTGAATCCTAAATTTCTTTGGAATATGTTGATAATATTAGGGGTACGTACGCTGATGATTTTTAGAAAGATGGAAAGAAAAGATATGAGAGAACGGGGCCAGAGAAAAGAGAAAAAGAGAGCGCACGCTGGTTCCATTGAGCGGCTTTTGGATTGGGGCATGAAATAATATGAACAGACATGGCATGGAATCATGGATGTGATGTGATTGCCTCTGTGCTCTCTCTCTCTCTCTCTCTCTCTCTCTCTCTCTAGGGCTGACGACATGCTTGCTGGTAGACAGTTGACTGCTCATGTTCCCTTTTTCTCTCTCCTGCAGCATGCACCTACCTTACGTATGCATTTTGTCCATTCCTCTCGGCTGTATTAGATGACCTGAAAATGAAATGAAATGAAATGGTGTGTAATGTGTTGCAGGGGTGATTAATGGGCGAGGTTAGATCGAGTTGGGGTATGCTGATACTCAGACTTTTAAGTTAATAAGTGAATTGTGAGCAAGTCACGAGTTATGAGCAATTTACTCACTTCTAGTTGTGCTCATTATCGGCTCATTAAATGCTCGAGTTGACTCATACTCATTAACAACTTGTTAAAAAATCAAACTTATTTGAATTTTGTTTTGAGTTTTTTGTTTAAGATACATCATTCAAAAACTAATTTTAATTTATAGAATTTAACAAATTGTCATAATCCAACCTAATTAAACAGTACATAATTTAACAAAAAAATTATTCATAAATAAATTTAACAAAATTAAATAGCTATCTTCTTGTCAGTCTCACGGCTCTACATGTCACATACTCACAGCTCCTCGTCACATACCTACAAATTTACATTATCAAAACAATAATAAAAATGCATCTTTAATAGGATGTGGTATGATTCATATAACTCAGTTCTTAATGATCGAGTTATGAGCGAGTTGGAGTATGCTCATACTTGACTCATTAAGTTAACGAGCGATAATGAGCGAGTTGTTAATGAATTTTTAACAGACAAGTTATGAACGAATCACGATTTATGAGCAATTTACTCACCCTTAGATGTGTTGACAGCTTTGAAAAGTTTGATCAAACACAAAAATCTCTATTAGAGATATGCACCCACCCGCATCAGCTGGGAATTTATATCCTCCGAGCTAACTCAAATTTTGAGTTTAGATCATGACCGTCCGATTTAAATCCACACAAATATTAAAGGATCCTTGCGATATAGGCATGGACCAGATTAGTCTGAATTATGATCGAACAGTCCCGAGATAAACACAAAAACGGTGTGTTAATTCAGGCTCCATCAGCTGAGTTTTATCAGTAATACTACATACAAAATATATTGTTATTCTCGATGAGCGAAGAATCAGATTTTCACCTCTAAAACTGAAAAACCAATAAAATTTTGTGGACCCCGCAAATCTATGATAGTACTTAGTCTTCATTAGCAATAACATTAAGTTATTAACCCTTTCAAAAAAAGGATAAAAGAATCTGCACTTGCACATTTCGAGAAAACAAAATGTTGAACATTGCAGCAATTAAAGAACAAAAAAAAAAAAAAAAGCTGCTAAGCATGAGTTCCCACCTGTACGTATTTCAAGACATCTTTATAATCCGTTGTCTCTTGGCTTTGTAATCCTTGTTTCTCTCTCTCAACGTATATCAAAATGCTTCTGAAAGTATTGAATAAAGAATTAGAAAGATATAACAAAAATTTGACAAATTAACCCAGTTTCAAAGCAGTTGTCTGAAGCGTTTTCCCCACTGTTGATCACACACCCGTTTCCCTAGATGTAGGTAGGCTTAATTTCATTCCTTTCTTCATCTAATTATGCACTAAATTATACTTGTAAGTGACTGTGGTCCCCATTAAACAAAATTAGTCCCAATTAATAACCTTTTAGACATTGATGGATCCAAACAAAATTTCAAGTTATGGGAAGTCAACACATATTGGGTATCAATTAATAATCATATAATTATTTTAGAGTGAGCCTATAGTACTATGCATAGCACGGATGGGTCCGTACTACGGTTCAATATCTTCATTTTCAAAATTCTAACGGTCAATCTGAACCGTTCAACATGATTTCCATATGAATATGTACTTGCTGACCAAATTTTACATTTTTTAGAATTTTTTTACTATTTTTTTAGATAGGTAGAAAATCACTTGATTTGAAAATTCTTGACCATCCAAAAACAATGATTTTCTGACTATCTAAAAAAATAGTAAAAAAATTCTAAAAAATGTAAAATTTGGTCAGCAAAAACATATTCATATGGAAATTATGTTGAACGGTTCGGATCGACCGTTAAAATTTTGAAAACCAAGATATTGAATCGTAGTACAGACCCATCCGTGCTATGCATAGTACCATAGGCTCACTCATTTTTTTATGTGAATATGAGGATTTACAGTACTTATAGCATTTTATTCTAAATAAAAAATAAATAAATTGAATGTTATTCTTATTGGATCCACCCTTGCTTCTAGAAATAGTTGTCTTTTAAACTCATTCGCTAACAAAGATATGTCACATATTTACTGCGTATGAAATTGATGTCAATCGTATTTATGATGAATATAAAGAGATCCGTATGATGAATATAAAGAGAATGGATCTCTGATCATTATTTATTTAAATAACTTTGGCAATGAACTTTTAAAAAATCAAATATAAATTAAAAAGAAAATTTACAAGTATATTATTAAATGTATAAATATATACCTTAACGATGGAATTTTAATTTTATGTAATTTAAGTACTGCTTAATGATGCATAAAAAATTATTAATTCATAGTATAGAATTTCAAATGACTCTATGTACGATAAAACATATATCAAATCTCATCATACTTATATATCATGACTCTAATGTTGGTTTCTAAATTTAAGTTTTATTTTCTAAAATTATCAAAATTATCAAATAAAGTATTATTTGAAGAGGAGGGTAATGATCTCCTCAAATATAAACTACACAAGTCTGTACAACTTGATGAAGATATAAATGTCCATGCATGATTAATGAACCGATCAAATTAACAAGAAAGGAACTCCGCTGATATAAGATGACACAACTAATTGTCTGTTAATTTTCCAAAGCTTTTTTGAATCTGTAAAGCAGTGTATGCATATATGCGTCACTGTGTAGTACTTGTAAACAAATAAGAAATCTAGGTTGATAAATGAGCGCACAATTGTTTAATTTGACAACACCCTGAATTTATGGGCTTAATTAAACGCTGTTTCATTATGTTTATTTTGAGTCAAACATCCAATTAAGTGCATGCCCTGACCTAATTTCTTGGCGAGTTTGTTTCTGAGGCCGAATAGTAGCTAGGCCTCTCAATTGCTTATGAATCATCATATCATATATATGCATGTTAGGATCCAGTTGGATGACATAATAGATATTGGACGACATCTAACACTTTCATGAAGGATCAGGCTTCCGCTACTGTATGTTCCTTAATCATGGGATCATGATTAGACTACAGGATACTTCAATCAAACGGTTACCAGAATGGTGGGCATAAACGGTCCCATTTTCCAGCTTATGAGATCATACAACCATGCATGTGTTCCCCAACATTTATAATTAATCGGGAGAATTTCACGTATACCCTCAAAAATTTCAAAATTACGTATTCCTCCTCTAAACTTTAAAAACTCACAAATTTATCTATTTTATTGTTTTTTATATTAAAACTCATTCTAAATTTTTAAAATACCCATTTTACTCTTTATTAAAGGCATATAAAGCAAATCAGACTCAAATTTGAATAGGAAGAATTCATCTACCGGCCAAGCCGTGCACATTATGATTTGTGTACATTGCTTCAATATCCATGCTGATCTAATGTGCACGGATCCTAAAGTGTGTATCGCATTAAGATCTGTGCGTGTTACTTCAATATGCGTGTATTTTTGCATCAAGATTCGTGTTGATCTTGTGTCCACAAATCTAAAAGTAGTTCGAAAGGTAGAGAAACCATTTATATTCAAATTTGAGACCGACGGGATTTATATGCTTTTGATAAATGGTAAAATGGGTATTTTATAAATTTAGAAGAGTTTTAAACTTTTAATATAAAAGACAATAAAATTGGTAAATTTGTGAGTTTTTGAAATTTAGAGGAGAAAATAAGTAATTTTGTAGTTTGGGGTACACAAGAAATTCCCCCTCAATCTAATTAATATTGCCTAATTTGGTTCCCTAGCTATTTGAGGCGAAGCATTTTATGTTCTATTTCATGTCATGTTTTTCAATTTATATTCAAGTTTTTTTTTTTTTTTGAAAATCTTCGCAGAAGCTGCGAAGTCGTGAGAGGGAATCGAACTCTCAACCTTGGAGTACGTAACCAACAATCCTAGGACTTTCTTCCTAGCCAACTGTGCTACCTCCCCTTTTTATATTCAAGTTTTGCTCTACTATGTTTGGCAATTGAGAACAGAGTGGGTCCGATGCTCATCAGCCCTACTTTTAGGTTCAACGAGCTCCATAACCATCTAATTCATCTTAAGATATGTGCACACGAAAATCAAAGCATACGCACATAAATCTTAAAGCATATTGAACAGTGATTGAACCCGTCGAACCGAAGCAAGTCCAATGCCCATCTGACCTACTCTCAAGTCTTGGCAATTAACCTCAAGTGATGGGGTAAGACTGCAATGTGACTTGTATCTGTTCGACTTAAATTAGGTTTGAGCTGAACTCGCTTAATAACAAATATGACAAGTTCAAACTCAAGTTTAATGTATATGAGTTGATTAGTTTGAACTCGGTTCAAATTTAGCTAGGTGCTCAATATGAAATACATGCTCACTAAAATAATATATTTATAAACTTTTATAAGAATTCACCCAAATAACGATTTGTGAATTACTTAATGTTGTATTGATTAAAATATTATAAAAATAAATATTAAATGTAAATCAATAAAGCAAGTTTATTTAGAGGTCAAGTAGGACTCTCATTTGTAGTAGTTGTAAGTTTACTAGTTCGTCAAAACTAGTACACAAATCAAAATAGAGTCATAGTGGACTCGCTAAAAATCAACCCATTTGAAACCGGATTTAAATATGCTGAAATCCAAGATCCCAGCAGTTCAATTTTTTTTGTACACGCATTCCGAAACAGGCTGATTTTTCAAACTGGTTTTTCTACGCACGCATCTCGAAACAATTGACGGCTGGATCTCGCATTTCAGCAGATTTAAATCCTTTGAAACCATATATTCAGTTACATGGTACCTCTTTTGAGTGATAAGCAATAAACTCGCTAAAAAAAAAATTATATGAGAAGTGGGTTCCATGTGGGGACGTCTTTTAAGTTTTGCAAGACAAGCATGCCTTAGTTCATGGGTTAAAAGGTAAATGATACATATATTGGGCGACAAAAGATGAAAATGAGTATCAAAAGGGTTGCATGTCTTGTTAGCTTTTCATTAAGAGTGCCCACAACGTAGCACCATCATAGGAGTTCAAAAAATATATAAATGAAAAAGGCAACATTAAGCATGACAAAATAAGATTAAAAGTACAAACATACAAAATATCTTCACATGTACCTGTGTGATCATCAGAAAATCTTTTCTTGGTCTTTTACACTCGAAAGCAACCTCTAATACTTCCCGCGGCATTGTTTATGTATTGCCCTGAATGGGATGCAAGTTCGTTCTCAAAGTAGCAGCTATATAATATTTGTTGAGGCATATTAAACAAGTCACATTCAAATCAGACAGTTGGATTCCTTGAAGCATAAGCATGTACTGAAGCTTAGTTTCTAGTTGAGTATCAACTGATTAGGCCACAAAAGAACTCTCAGCCACCAATAATATACTGGGCTTGCACCAGGATCAAACATTAGGCCACTTAAGTTTTTGGGTCTGGTCGACCCAAATCTACCATGAAAAACTTGTAGTAGTCAAAATTCAGATCAATTCATACTGTTAAACTGAAAATTAACACTCAGTATATGCAACATTGACATTGAACAACAATCAATTGCACGAGTCGAACAATTAGAATTTGCATCTATTTCTCTGACTTGACACATGAACTTCATCAAGTAAAATCTTTCTTTGACATTTTAAGTTAAGGTAGCCCAGCTTGGGTAGGGGCATTTGTAGCTCCAATCAGGTCCTGTGTAACATACACAATGGAGCCACAGACCCTCTTCATCTTCATCATAACTACGATAACATAATAAACAAAAAATAGAATAATAATATTTCAATTTGGATTTAGGAGTTATGGATCACAGTACTAACTCTTCTTTCCTTTTTCCCCAACTCTTCATTAAACAGTTTTCAGTGTTGATTTACTTCCAGAAACCACAAATTCCTACTTTGTTAACCCATTTTTTATTTTGGGAGTTTCAGGTATACCCCTCAGAAACTTCAAAATTACGTATTCCCCTCTAAAATTTATAACATCATATCATATTTACCCTTCTAAATTTCAAAACTCACAAATTTATCCATTTTATTGTCTTTTTTAAATTTATAAAGTGTACGATGTACCCATATAACCCTTTATTAAGAAAAATAAAAAATATGCAGCATGTTTATAAAATATTATTCTTCTAATGGGTCGGTTTTCAAGGGCAAATGGGTGATTTCTCTACTTCTGATGCTTACACAAGCATATACATAAATGTCACTATCTATGCGTCAGAAGTAGAGAAATGACCCATTTGCCCTCTTAAACTAACCAAGTAGAAGGCTGACATTTTTCTTAAACATGTTACACATTTTTTTTCTTAATCAAAGAATTAAAATGGGTACTTCATAAATTCGTAATTTTGAAGTTTTTGAGAGGTATACGTTATTTTTAACACATGGAGGGACTAATCACATTGAAAAGCTTACCCTGTAGGTGCCAAATTCGGGCAGTTTGTGCACATAGGATCAAGAGCAAACTCAAACTCCTCTTCGGTTAGAGCTTCATCGGCTCCATTCCTTGAACTATCCAATGTTGGAGATTCATCAGGACTAGGAGCATCCATTTCCTTAGCTTTCCTTTTGCTCGAGCGAGGTGGTACATCTTTCGTAAGATAGAATGCATCATTGGCTATTGGATGCCCCGTGTATTGTAGGTGTACACGTATCTAAATTTCAAATTGGAGACATTAAGCATTTCTCAAGGCCACCTTTAAGATGTAATTCCAGTGTGTGTTTAAAAAAAAAAAACATCACAACATCATGAATATATGCTGCAGAAAACATGTATCTCATCTGATGTTATACGGAATAGTTTAAATCTCAACTGAGTCAGCTCTGACCCCTTTAACCCATTCCCAACATCTTCAAAATAAATATCCATGCTTCATTTATATGCAAGTATTAGCAAAAAAGGATTGAGATTTTTTGAGAAAATTATTAAGCCAATTCTAATCCTTTCGCCAATTAATATTCTAAAACATTTCACAAAACTTCTATCTCCGAGTTTTAAACTTCTTGGAAATAAATACTTGCTCTGCTATTAATACTTGCCCATTTCAACACATGACCACGCCTTATCTTACAACATAAAACTTGCATTACAGAAGAGATTCGTAAGAAATATTGGAATAAAATCTATAGCACAAACATATCCCTGCTAGTAATAACTTAAATAATGTAGAAGACTGTACCTGATGAGTGCGCCCTGTTACTGGCTTGCACAAGACAATGCTGTGCTTTCCATCGGTGGCTATTCTTTCAAACTTTGTGCATGCTGTTTTACCCTCTATAGGTTTACTGGAGCCATCACAAACCTACAAAAATTATACTTGTAAATTCATATTAATCTATTGCAGCCATAAGATGTGCACGTGTAGGTTGGTGTGATTGTGTCTGTACGCACATGTGTATGTTAATTAAAGGTTACACCATTACGAAAAAGTACTACAAGGGAGTCTGTTTACTGGAAGTTCAGTGCTGATATTGTATCGGTAGACACAGGTTCAATGACTAATACTAGAATGCCAAGCAAATCTTGTTATATCAACGGCTTACATATAATTTATTGTTCTTTATTCCAGTATATTAGAAACAACAAAGGGCTGTTGGCTCCGGGTTCCGCTATGAACAGATTGGTACAGCATGCTCTGAATCCAAACTGGATCTGAAAACATATTGCTGCATACGATTCAGTTGGAGCCAATTTAACTTTGACTACTTAGGTAGGCCTATGAAACCCCTGTACAGTACTACGGAAGGAACAGCATAGTATAGGCAAATACCTCAACAGTGCTCCTCCCTTCTCTTGCATTGTAGTTTACATTGGCATCAACAATTTGCTGAAAACAGAGGCCACAAAAAAAAAAACTAGCATTGTCATTTTTGCAATACTAACATGTACCAGTAGGCCCTTCTACAGGCAACCATCCATTCTTTAGCTCTGGATTGGGATCTTTTGTAATATATATTTGTTTTTCTTTTATATTTCTTTTTTGAGTCATCCTACACAGTTATTCTTACAATAAATGAAAAAACTTTATTGTCTGGCTGGGTACCATTAGGTCTTTCAAGAGTAAACAAGGACAACATAAAGGCTTGTTTTGCTTAATAACCCCTCCTACATCCAGCAACTGCTGAGCAAATAAGGACATAAATATTACTGGACTTCTTCAAAATCAACAAAGAACCACAAAACAGTGCATGCATAAGAAAACTGATACTTATCATTGATGCTACGATTTCAAGGCCCCTTTTGTCAAGTGCCTCTAGTCAAAGTTCTATATTTAAATTACCTCTCCCTCAGGAAATGTCCCAACAACTTTGGCAATATACTCTTTCTTTATCAAGCCTGCTTCTATCTGATATAAATTAACATCAAATGAACAAAGGAAGAGAACATAAGCTAGTATTAAAATAGAATTGCTGCTAGAGAAAATAAAAAAATTGGGCAAAGGAGCAATATGTAAACACCCTTTGGAAAGGGATGTGTGATTAATGTGTGCAAACCCATAATAAATATTTTGTAAACAGAGTTCTGATATACATCGGGCAAGGTATGAAATTCCCTTTTGCATGGCATCAGGAATATTTCCAATTTTGAAACAGTCTACAGTGTGCTCATCATTCATCAATAATTCAAATTACTAAAGAGTAAAAAAGAATATATATATATATTAGTGCAGTACTACAAACCAATAATTTAGTGGTTGCAAGATACTTAAAGAAAAGAAACTAGCATGATACCTCTTGCCGAAACTTCTCTGCTCTCTCAGCATTTTTAGCAAATATGAGAAGGCCGGAAACAAGCCTATCTAATCGATGCACCGCTATCGCCATAAAATTGAATAGTCAAGGAAATGAATCTATCACAATGCAAATCTAGAACCTAATTTCTTACTTTGTTAATAGACAGTATGGCTGACAAACTTACCAAAATGCCTTTTTATTTTATCTTAATTTTTGGATGTCATCAAACAACTTAGTATCACAAACCATTCATGTGAGTACCATACAACTATTTCAAGCATGACCCCTGATAGATGAAAGCTAGTTCATGCATATTGAAAGAAAGAATTTTGTTCAATTAGGATACGAAAAACCGGGGCAAGCCCATTTTCAGCTTGAAGAATGCCTACAACTGTGTTTTTACGATATTGACCGCATGGATGTACCTAACAAGTTGAATAGAAATAATCTGCATACAATCAATTTCGAACTAGAAAGAACGTCAAGCAATTACGACATCTTGTCTTGCAGGGACAAGACAAAATAAAGTTCAGTGAAAACATCAAATACCTAAGTCATGAATCAAACAAGCCAAGTATTTTGGCTTTTCAAGGCTATAGCTACCATTGAGCAAATCAAAAGTGGCCCAATTTCCTTAGCTTCTCCATATTAACTCAACAAAATTCAAAACTTCTAACATTTAAAAGCCTACTTACAAGTTACAATGCTTGATTTTAGTTCAATTTGAACTCACACCTGTTGTTAGGAAAAGAGATAATTGACAAGGATAATTTCTTTTAGTTGAAATTGGGCTTGCACCTAAGAGCTGGGTGTTATGCATACTGCAAAATGAGAAACACTACATTCTATTTGCAAATGTCCAAAATAGAGGATAACATTAGAAGCTGTAGTTGCTTACAGGTACAGATGCTGGTTTGCACACAGTTAGTACATCAGTTTCATCCTGAAGGATTTGCACAGCCTCTGCGAATACTGGCGGTTCATGCCTGCAAGCAGTTGATTTAAATGAAGAGGAAAAAAAGCATTAGTGGTGAGTGGTTTAGTTATTTATTTCCAAATACTGTACTTAAAAATCACCTGTGTAAGAAATGGCTAATTTTTTGAGACCGTTGAAGAACATAATCCGCATGAACCATTTCTCCATCCACTTGAAGCCTTCCACACTTCACTGCACTAACCTATATAGTTAAAGAATCAAGGAATATACTTGTACTGATGCAACTTCCAAAAATAAGAAAAACATTCACTTGAAAGTACCATCTCTATCATTTTTCAAAGAAATATATGATACTTTGTCAAGACAATCATAAATATATATAAAAGCTAGGATGTCAGATTTGCTTTGGACATACGAATCCCAGGTCTGATCAGTAGCTACCAGACTCATAACATAAGGTACCAATTAAGTTAATTAACAAAGTTACATAATTGCCATGTACAGTACTTAATTGAGCTATGTATTCCGAATTAATAGGAAATACTTAGTTATTTAAACAAAAGTCTGCTCTCGAGTTTGAAAGGGGAGGGAAGGAAAGGAAAGATAATGAGGTGAACTTTGTTACATCTCAAATTGGGAGGGAACAATTTGTAAAGATATAAATAGAAGGGTTATCTCCATTTCCCTCCATTCACCTCCTGAAATTAGAACTCGGGAGCAAGATGACAAGTGTTTCTTCCTTCCCTTCCTCCCCCATTCACCCCGTCAGGAGCACACCCTAAAGGCACCTTTACAAAAAGGACACGTATCCAGTAAGTTGAAGGAAAGGAAAATGTAAACAGCTAGAGGGAAAACAAATTACGTAGTAATTGTAAGGCCGTCCCTTGAACTCCTCTGAGAAGAGATCAACAATGGTCTTCCCGGCCCATCTATTCTTAACCTAATAAAGGAGTATAATATTTAAATTTCAATGCCAATATTGTAGTGATGTTTAGCAAGGGTTCATGATATTATTATGGTTCACAGTTTTTTTTTTTTTTTTTTTTTTCATTTGTGTGATTTGAGATGTATGGGCATGCCATGAAAGTGAAACAGCACAACAAATGAATGACTTATTGCAATTAAGCAGATCATATACCAGTAAACTCCACAGAAGAAATTATCTCAGCAGATTTTTCTATTGGCAGTTATTCTAAAAGTAATAAGAACTTACATGAGAGATGAACTCAAAGTAATACGGCCTGACATATCTCTTTCCTGCGGGAAATTTTAACTAGAATCTTATGCAATGCATACGTATAAATATTGAAAGTTTCAGAAAAGATAGGAGGCACATACACTGGTCTGAATTCTAAAGGGAGTTGAGAGTTACACAAACCATTGCGAAAGACGTAGTCGTGGGGCTCCGGCGGGTTCGCTGGTGTTTGCCACACTATCTCCATCTCTCTACAGGTGGAAGAAGGCGGCTGCGGCAGCCGGCAGAGAGTAAAGAGGATAGCTTTCGGATTCTCAGTAGCGATTTCTGTGCGGAGCTTTGTGCTGCGAATTGGGGCAATGAGATTTTTTAATTTACCTCTACATGACTATGTAACAAATCAAAATTTCATGTTCAGATCGGTGGGGTCAAAAATTCGTAATTCGGATATAATTCGGGTATAATTCAGAAACAATTCGAAGCAAAAAAATTTCAAAAAAACCCCACAAAAAAAGAAAAAACAATTCGCATTTTTTCACGTTTTTATCGCGAATAATTCGTAATTCCCGTTTTATTAGCGTTTTATCCGCTAATTATTCGGTGGAAGTTCGATCAAACTTTTTATTCGCGATACGGTTCAGAAATCCCTAAAATATTTTATTCGCGAATAAAACACGAGTATTGTTGCTGTGTACATGACTACATGCAAGCATGTTTATCTGGAAATACAAGTCGTATGCCATATATTTCAATTTTAATCCACACTATGTAAATGTAATTTGAAAATCAAATTTTCTCAATAATTCTCTCCTATTATTGTTATACGTCGTTTAATAGATTTCACGATCATGCATGATGTTTTTTTTTTATTAAATTGAACCGACAAAAGAGAAGGATATAAAAAGTATATGTGATTCATGAAGAATAATTTAACATTTTCAATTCAAATTATTGTTCTCAAGGAAAATAATTCTATTTTTTATAAGACTCGTTCGATATTATATATTTATAATTTTCATCTTCAATTCTATATCTCTATAACAATAAATTTATTAAATTAACATTTATTTACAATAGAAATGTACGGAATTTTATAGATTTAAATTTTCAAAGATAACATTTTGGAGAGATAAATACGTAATATTGACATTTTTGAGAGATATACATGAAATTCCCCCTAGATTATATAACTGTTTTGATATATTTTTCTCAAGTAGTCATACTCTTAGGTACGATATTTAAAACAATGACAAGTAATTAAAATTTGAATGGAACTAGAAAGATAACCGGAAGCTGGAGCTCTATATTAATGTTTAAATAGTAAATAATAATTAGAATTTTGAAGAAAATAGTCTGGATCCTCTGCATTACCTCATCATTTGAGTTTGAATTCGGACTATCCCATCAAAATCCGGATTAATAAAGTTTAAACTTGTAATACAAGGAGATGGACAATTTCAGAAGCGGAGGCAGTAAGTTTAAATGGGGTCAATTGACTCCATTAATTTTCAAATTTTTTGTGTTTATTAGTAAATTTTTATACAGTTTAGGAGAAAATGCTATAAAACAATCAAATTGATCCTCCATTCACAGCATAAAATTTTTATTTACTTGACTCTCATAGTTTGAAGGCCTGGCTCCGCCCCGGACAATATAGATATTGTTATAAGCAGTTGGGTACTTGGGTTGGAATGTTGTTTATTTCTTTGAGATATATCATAGTAAGAATTCATTTTGTGTTAAGATTGAAATGGACCGGGTTGGGATGGTTTTGCTTGAGCCACCGGGTTGAGATTGTATTGACTTTAAAATTTAGGTCCGATACAATCTGACTACAGTTAATTTAATTGGAGCCCAGCCCGGCCCGGCCCGGTTAGTCCCTACTTGACTATTCACCATAAAAAAAAATTTCATTAGTAAATCCTAGATTTTCAATGCTAAACTGAATTTTACAAAACAATATTCTATTTTTGAGCAAGTATACTACAATCGTACAGTGTATAATACAAAACTCAATCATTATTACATTTGAATCCATATAAATCTACTTAAAATTTTAATTGATCAAAATTAAACATACACAAAATATCAATTTGCATACTTTAAACATAATCATTACAGTATAATATTCAATTATTATGTTGTATCAGATCGAACAAGTGAGCCTGATACTGAATCAAGGCCAACTCGAATGTCAATAGGTCTGGCCGAACCAGAACTGGCCAATTCGGTCTTGCTCATTGAACATCCTAACCGAAATTATCTATTGGACGAAACGATAGAATGGCATGGCCGGCCTAACCTTAAACTGCCACTCCTAATCAGGTACAGACTTGCACCGTAGCCTTTCACTTATAATTTGTTTCCCTTAGCAAAGAAAAGATCCAAGGCTTGAAATTTTATTAAAGAGAAAACTAGAACTGTATTTATAGATCAGGCAAATTTTGCCCATCATTCTATATGCAGTTTTGAGGGAGAAGAACTCTAGAGTATTCAGAGGGGAGAGATTTGTCAGAGAGAACCCTGGGACAACAGATTGTGTTGAATTAGAATGAGTTATGTTAGACAAATACATAATGCATTTATTTGCTTTTCTTATAAAATTTCCTCTGTTTTAGGAGTGCAGGACTAATATAACAGGGCCAGAAATGGATTGGGCTGGGCCAGTACTTTGAATTGTACATAACTGTTTGGAATAAAATGGGTCATGGATTCTTTTGAGCAGGATTCCTAGCAACTATCAACAAATTAAATTTGCAGCAGAGTGCTGCAAATTTAATCTGGTCTGTTCGTTTTTGATCGGACAGACGAAATAAAGTTTTGGCACGAATTTTAAAGCAAAATTAATACTACCTTCTCCATCATCCGAACACTTACCGGCTGAGATTAAATCTGGATCGTCCAAAAATACAGCAGGATGTTGCAAATTAAATTTGCGGCTGAGGATACGGTTCCAGCAACTATCACCCGACAAGACTGACATGGTATTTCTTAGCACCATCAGAAGAAGCAAAGTCAGATTGGATTGAACTTGGAAGTTTCAAGTCTACTGGTCCAGACTCCAGACTAAACAGAATGAATTCACATCACCCCGATGAGATAGGAGGTCTGATGCATCGGATCTATTTTTAGATTTAATTATATCATATCATTAGTATCACAGAAATTAAAACAGACTTGCAAGAATTTTAATATAGTTTGCACGAATCTTGTTGCATATCAGATGGTTAATACACCCATCGAACCAAAGTAGGTCTGATGAGCATCTGACCTACTCTCAAATCCACCTCGATATTTGAGGTGCAAGTGGTAAATCCAGACTTTTTTTTTAACTCAAGCACAAATCAATAAGCACCAGGTTGAATTTGGTTCATTTGAAATTAATCTGTGTGGTTCATTTTTTGAAATTACACCTCAAGTATCTGAGAGGACACATACTAAAAAATTGGTCCATTTCAAAAATATGATTGAAAAAAATTAAGAATATTCACGTATTTCAATAAAAAAACTTTTTTATACACAAATTTTAATAAATTTGAATAGTTGCAATTGAAAAAACAGAATTCTACTTTTCTTAAAAAAAAAAAGTAACAGAGTCGGATCCAAGCTTTGAGTTTGCATCCAAACTGTCAGATCAAAAATTTGTACGGTTTCTGGACTTACGGTCCACATCTATATACAATGTCTGAGTTACTTTAGTGATCCAATCTCCCAGTCCGTATCCCCCACCTTAGCACCGTTTGAGTTTAGCTCAGAATCGTCTGACCAAAATTATGTCTAATTGAGGTCACGTCTGTAGTGCACAAAATTCTTTAATATTCGGACGATTTAACTAATGTCGTAAATAACAGTATGTGGTCGTCAGACAGGCAGATTATTGTCAAGCTATTTGTTAGAAATAATCGGTCGATTTCTCAGAAAAATATGTGACATTGAATCGTCAGACGGGCAGAGTACCGCCAACCACTAATCGATGTATTAATCTGTCTAAATGTATCTTTTTTACCGCAGTAGATTTAACACCCCTCACACCACACACCCTTCCCGTAGTCACGATAATATATTTAAAACACTGCTAATGATGACATTGAATCAGTGGCTTCTATCTAAACAAACTATTTGAATTTATTCTCAGTTTGCACTATTTATTGCTAAAAATAAAATAAAAAAGTCAAACCCAATTTTCATTAGCTTTACCTAAACCATGGACGGCGGTTCAAATTTTGTTCTCCTTCACACGTGCCATTCTGCATAAATTCAAAACTACAATAATGTATGTATAATTTAATACAAGAAAAAAAAAATTCAGGTCAATCTCGCATGTGTTTGGCATTTTAATTTGCGGAAAATGCTCGCAGATTAGCAGTAAATTATAATTTTACCGACAGTAAAACTGAATTAATGCAAGATTGGTAGTAAACTAGTAAACTATTATTGCCTTTGATCGGTGTTGGCTGACTGGCTGCGCCGTTTGGGTTTAATTAATAGAGAAATTCGGAGCTACATATATAAGAATATAATTAAGTGAGGCTATGGTAACATGCATATTATCATATAAAACATATAAAAATGTAATTGTAAATATGTTTTTTTTTTTCATATTTTTGTTTTCAAAATTTAATTTTTTTAGAAGTCTAAATAAACAATCTGAACTGTTTAATATAATCTCCATATAAAAATATATATTTTTTATTAATAGATAAACAAAATCACTTTATTTGAAAATTATGGACCATCTGATGCATGTTATATTTATCTAAAAAATAGTAAAAAGTTTTGGTTCCAAAGATACTTAGAGGAGGTGAATAGAGTCTTTTAAAACTTTTAATCTAAGTTATAAGTTACTAGTGTGTCTTGAATTTATTTTTGACAGAAACTCGAATAATTTGGTTCTAAATTAAAAATTGTAATAAAGTAAAGAATAGAGTTTATAAATACTTGACACGAGAGTTGTATACAGAGTTCGGCACTAACGCCTACGTCTCCGGAGCTCACGACCTTCGAGATGGTGCGCCTTTCTTTATCCAATGAGAAAGGAGTATAAGGTGGAACCGGTGAGCCCTTACAATATTATGGGAAGTCACACGGCCCTAGATAACAAGGTGAACAACAAAGCCCAAAGGAAAAATGTTAATCTTGCATGATCACTCTAAGAGTTTGTGTATTTATTAAATAAGTTTGAGATTGAATATAAATATTGAAGTTAGAGCATACAAGCAACAATGGTTTTTTTCTATATCTAAGAATTCAAAATATTGAAGTTAAAGACGGCTAGAGTGATAATCAAAAACCTGATATTGTTTCTATTTATAGAGAGATGCATAAAAGGAAGTGATTTGAACCTGCCGTTATAACGGGTCCTGAACTGTTATAACAGTTAGCCAACTTACGACGGGTTTGGATGCCGTTAACCTAACGGTAGGTTAACCGTGATGACGGCTCCATAACAGTTGGTCTCTGGAAATTTGGATGAGTTAACCTATTTAATTTGTTGCCTGAACCGATGTGATTGAATTAATTTGTAATGCAACGGGTAAATGTTTATTTTATCTGTTACAACAGGGGAGGAGAAATTTTATAGGTTTGTAGCTAAGCATTTATCAGAAATATTTGAAAAGATCAAAAAGGGGGAGGAGAAATTTTATACTGAACCGTTGCAATGGTAGGTCTTACTTGGGTCAATTTCAAGTTTATTTTGCCAATTTTACAGATTACAATTCCTAATCTTGAGATGATACTTCTGATGTTCAATGCTCAATTCTTTATGACTTCATCATTGATAGATATAGCAATTATTCATTTCATCATGAATGTGTGTATATTGCATCTTCTATAGTTATGCTATTGCACAATATTTCAAAACAAGAAAGCTGTAAAAATTAATTTATATATGTTTTGCAAATCTAATCAAACAGATAAGTATATTATAACACAATCCAACAAAAAGAATACTAAAAAAATATAAAATTTGATTTTGAATATAATATTTAATAATTCGTATTAACTATTTGAATTTTAAACATAATAATATAGATCCAAAATACAAATCGATTCGTAACCTGCATATTACGGTATTACCATAACCTCAATCTATTATAACTCATTTTGTGATTCAAAACTCAAACAAAACAAAAATTCTTATAGATAGTAAGCTAATTGAGTGGCTTGACTTGACTTGAGAACTGTTGTGTTATAAAAATTAACATATATTATTCGGCACCTTATTCTGCAGTTCTTCATTAAAATTTTTGAGGAGATGAGATGATGCACTATCAGAGTGAAAAAAAAATGGCCGGTAAAAAACGGATCCAGCCCGTTTAACGTCCGTGTCCGTGTGTCAGTGTGTCCGTGGCACGAGTACGAACAGGATGGGCATGAACACGGATACGGACAGGGCACGCTCCCGACTGCTTTTTTAGAACTCTATATCAGCCTCAAAATTAAATATCTAGTAGCAAGGCAGTTGGTATGTGGATATCTGGGATTTATCGAGAAACGAGATGATGATTTCAGCGTAGACTGTGTATAACTCGGAATCTAGGTCAAACCAACATTATTATTCTTTAAGAAAATATATTAGGTCAAGCCAACTTAAAAAGAAAAGGAAGGGAAGTTGTAAAGTTGTAAAGTTCTCTCTCCATTGCTACGAACTGGAGATAACCAATAACTTAACTTGTATAAAAGTTTCATTTACCAACAGAACTGAGATTTTTTTTAAGGAAAAATTCCTAGTGTACCTATGTAAACTTTTGAAATAGCTATTATTTTCAAAAAAACATTCTAACTTGTATACATAGTTAGTTTAAGTATTTTTTGCAGTAAACTCACAGTGATGAAGGCTCACATGAGCAAGAAGAATATAATTAGACGAAATGGAGAACTCCATTTAAATTTAGAGAGGTATATTGGTCAGTTTATTTTTTAGAATAATTAAATTAAAAGTTAGATAATTAAGTATTTTTTGCAGTATTGTCATGAGGAAATTGACTATTTTAAAAGTTTATATGGGCACACTAGAATTTTTTTCTTTTTTCTTTTTAAATTTTTGCAGAGATTGTGAAGCCGTGAGCGGAGCTCAAACTTTTAACATTTGTATAGTCAGAGTTTTAAAACATTTTTTTTCTAACTAATTGTGTTACTGGCCCATCTCAAACTGAAACTACTTATTAGAAACTTCTAAAATTGCATGTATATGCACTAAAGATTAACATTATTGACAACTCAAGCTTGTATAGAAGTTCCACTATCAAAAGCCTTTCGAATAAAACAAATGCATTAAAAAGGAAAGTGGCAAACATTGTTTGAGATTTTATAGTAATAAATGGTACAAACTTTGTAAAAGAAAAGAAAAAAAAAGGTATAGATATGCACTCAATTATTGACATTATTCTTATTAAGATTTGGATGCTATGGATAGCATCTGTGCTATAGTTTCAAAAACCTGTCGTATAAATTTCAAACTTTAATTTAAGTAGTTTAGTAAATTAGTTATCTAATGAACTTGTAGAATACTAATTTTTACTATTTCTGACATTTCGGATATCTATATATTGGGTGTGGGGGGTACCCGAATTTTTCACAATTCATTTCAAATTTTCATTCATCATGAGGCTGGCAAGTCACAAAGCCATGACTTTGTGACCCAAGCAACGGGAGGCCTTCTTCTCAACATCGCCGCCAGCCACATACTTCGACACCATGCAAGAGAAGGACGACGAAAACACGTTGTTTAGGGACCGTCGAGCACCACGTCGATGGTCCATCTCTGGTCCTTGCCGTCGGTATTTTTTTTTATGTTGGGTTGTAATTTTAGTTATGTTGGATTGTAGAATTTTTCATGCTTAATTTTAGCAATTTATATTGGAATGGTTTTGTACTGTTTATTTTTATGCATTAGTTGATTTTGATGCATCTTTAGTAAAACAAAACGCGACCTTAATCGTATAAAAATACAATATAAAAAATACGACACTAATCAAGGAACATCATCAAATATTACGGTAAATATGTTAAAAAAAACAAATAATATAACACAACAATAAAATCACATAACAAAACAAAGAAAATATAACATCATATCCTCAAAATGAAAAAATAAAATAAAAAATAACCAGAACTGTCAAAAATCCTATCAGTCCACTTCGAGAGTGAACTGTCAAGATTATGAGCAGTCCTCTAGAAAGGATCCGACTCCGCTGCTTTTCAAATAGGAGACGAGAACCCTGTTATTTAAATATCAGCCGTTCATCTGTGTTGAGATTTGTGAATAGAAAAATTCAACGACTGAGATTTGAATAACAGGGTCAAGCTCTCCTATTTGGAGAGCAACGAAGTCGGTTCCCTCTGGGAAATGAATTGTCAAAATTTTGACAGTTGGAGTATTTTTAAAAATAAAAAAACGGGAGGGCATTTCTGAATATTTTTTTTAATAAAGGATACGAATAAAATTTCGTAATGAGGATCAAGCCAAAGGAGGCCAAACCCTTGTGAAAAATATGTTCTAATGACTAGGCGGAAAAAAAGATAATGCTCTGCTTTTCAACTTGTCTAAGATATTATTAGGTAGGTAAATACTGGAGGGTCAATTGATTTGGTAGAGTCGTTGCATACTGATACTTGCATGGGGTAGTTGTAGTAGTAGTTAGTCGGTGGATTATTCAGATTAGACTTGTCAAGGCTTCCTAAGGTGTATATCAGGTCAGGTCATTGCTTGTCAAACACGGATTCAGACAGGTGGTCCGGACCCAGATCCTTCTGAATTGATATCCAGTAGGAAACGGTAAAAGAGAATCTTTTAGAATAATTTTCTTTTTAATAGATCCGGACCGTTTTTTTAAATTGACACGAATTTCAAAGTCTAATAATATTGGACCTTATTTTCTTCAAATCTCAAACTGGCTGAGATTTAATCTCAAACTGTAAAGTGATGCACATCATCTGTGCTAATAGAGAGAATACGAATCTGATCCTTCCGACAAGGCACTAGAGGATATACTATAATTTATTTATTTTTTTGAAAAAGTATCACTGAATCTCTCGGAAATAATGGTATCCGGTTCTAAAGTTTCAAAAAAGGATAAACCCTTCAGTATTGAATTTGATTCATTTTAAGCCTTCTTCTTGTTATTATTGTCACAGAAAATCTAATAAATAAAAACCGGATTTGGAGTCCAGTTTGATGAGAAGTAGAAACTGGGCTTGGGAGTTGGAACTCGATTTAGAATTAAAACCGGAATTGATTTTGAATTGATTTAGAATTTTAAATTAATAAACTCCTATACCTATGCTTTAAGAATCAAGACTAGTTTTATTTCACTGACCCTGTGAATTTTTTGTATTTTCTCTGGCTAGGACCACTTTGATAAAAAAAATATTAAACTTCATAATATTTATTTAGTTATAATAGTGAATAACATAAATTTTTCATAATATATATTAAAATATATAGTATATATCTACTATTTAGATACGGATAATTGAAACGTAAAATCATATCAGTATTCTTATCCACACAAATATTCGGATATCGGATATCAATATCTAAGTTTTCGAATACGGATCGGATATTATCTGAACCATTTTCACCGCTACATGCACCCGTTTCCAACAGATCTCTTTTTTAATTTAAGAAATTTATTAAATATTTTATAAATAATCACAGAGATGAAAGAAAAATTGGATATCATACAAGAGACCAAATTATTGATTTAATTACGTTGGACAATTTTTAAGGAATCAAATTAGTTCATTGAAATTTGTATACATATTTTATTTCCCGAATTAAGTTCTTCTTAATCAGCACCATAATAAAAAGTTTGTAATGGTGGAGACTTAATTTGTGCCTTATAATTAGTGGACTAGTGGTTTCCACTTGTTTTAATTTGTTCCTTTTAAATTAGTAGGTAAAGCACGTTGGTTTCCACTTGTCACCTATCGGTTAATTGAACGGTGGATATTGCCTACTAATTAAGACGGTCCAATGATATAACTGTCAGGTTTATATATACTTGATAGCGAATGATATGCACATATCAGTTTTTGTAGTTCAAATTAATCATTGATATGATATGTTTAACAACGTCTACATGCGAAATATATGTACTTATAAACTAAATTATATATATTATTTTTAAAAATTATTATATATTTTGTTAGATATTTAAAAAAAAAAGAGAGGAGGGTTTCCCTGCTTTTATTTTTCATACTTTCACTGAACCTCTAAATCTAAACCGTACATCTATCTATTTGATTAACGAATGATATTAAAAATTCATTAGCGACAATTTTTGGAGAAATCATCTCCAGTACTACCTCTTCGTCTTTGTCCTTTGCTCCAAACCCCAAATCGCCAGGTTGCCTCTTCCCCATGCCCCCCCACATCCAGGGGACGGAGCTAGACTTTCAGCCGGTTTTTTTTTATTAATCGAAATTAAATTAAATAAATATCAAAAAGGAGGAACGATACCGGTTTTTTTTCCAAATCTAATAAGGACGTGTTAATTATTAACGTCCCCATTAATGATAATCAGCGGCTTAATCCGCTCGGAGAAAAAAAAATACGGATGGTGACAAAATGACAAAATTACCATCCCTCATGGAGCGTGCATCCTTCACCCGGTCCTTCGTGTTTCTGTCTCTGTGACGTAGAATGGAGAAGGAAGATATAACTGCGTGGGACGTTTGACAAAGTGAACGTCCGTCAAGAATAATAATAATGTAACCGTCCCTAGAGACGTTGACAGCCTCACCGTCCATATATTTTTTTTTTCTCCTCCGTCTGGTTTAAGCTTAATGCGGAGAGAGATTAGGGTTAAAAAGGACGTTGATTTTGTATCCGTCCGTAGGGACGTTAATAACCACCACGGCCTTATTAGATTTGGAAAAAAAACTCACATCGTTCCTCATTTTCGATATTTATTTAATTTAATTTCGATTAATAAAAAAAACCGAGACTTTCAGGCTATGGGGATCAAGTATATAAAAAATTTCTATTATGAATGGAGTCAATTTCACCTTATCCATAATATTTTAGTTTAAATTATATTAAAAAAGGGTATAAAAAAAAATTGCAAATAAAAGGAGGTCAATTGACTCTCATTCATTGAATGTAGATTCATCGTTGCCCTCACCCCTCTCCCATGCCTTCTTTCCCCGCGCGCCTCTTGGATGTTCTTTCTGAGGGAATGTTACTGACAAATTAGATTTTATAGATCGAGACGAAATGTTCATGTTCAATTATGCAGCGATGTTCAAGAACACGCTCATACTTAATCATAAATTCTTATAAAATAGTGCCCTTGTTAAGAATTAGGTTTTTTAGATTTAAAAGTTAAGTGGAGACATTATAAACCATAAAAGGAGAATGGGATGTTACTGTAGCGATGAACATTGACACCCCATTTTCCTGACCTCTGATCAAATATGGACTAATAGGATTATTTCTCTCTTGCGTCACTCAACGTCAGCAGAGCAATTCCTCCTCCGCTTTGACACATCGATCCTTCTTGCTACCTATCTTCACGGAATTCTCCCCGGTGTCAACGTGTGCTCAGCGCTACGTGCTTCCTCCCTGGCTTCTTCCTCTCTTTCACCGCTTCATTTTGTTTCCCTGCTAACACGGTGGTCTCATTCTCTCTCTTTTCTCTTCATTCCGCCTCTTCCAATTTGGAGACAGTGGCTCCAGTTTCGTTCTCCCATTTTCCTTGCTGCGCCTTCGGTCCTGCTGCTAGATTTGGCTCATCGGTCTAGAGAAGTGCTCCGCCGACCAAGTTCCCTACTCTCCTCTTCTCTTGCTTCGCCGTCTGCTTCCCCGGTTTTTTGTCTCAATGCTTTGGTAAGCTTCTCCCTCTTTCAACCATTGATTCCTTTGCTCATAGCCTATTTATCTTTCGAAATCTGTTATAAATCTCCCAGATTCGCTCAGTCGGTAAGTTCTTATTTCCAATTTACTGGTGCACAGGCCTCACTGATTTCAATAGTTAACTCTTTTAGCTTCATATTTACCAAATTCCAGCAAAATTTCAAAGTCAAGCTCATTGTGCGACTATTTTGCCTTTCCAAAAGCTAGAAATATTAAAAATCACAGTAATTGCCAGCATTACCAGCAAGCAGTAGCAGCAATTTGTTGGATAATTTGGGCTGCTTTGTTCAGTAATTTGCTAATTTGCTTTAATTGGTCGTTTTCTATTCCATTTGATAGGCACAGCGTACAAACATGATAAGAAATTTTGGATACAGAATTAGGGATAACCGGGCATATAACTATTGCCTACCGACAATTAGATGGATTTGAACTTCCATTGGTGAAAATGGGTTCCCTGCTTTCTGATTAGGGAATTTTTGCAACATTAGACGGGTGATTTTTGTATTTCTTTTATTTTCCTATTTTTTTTCCTTTCTGCGAAAATTGCAGACACTAGGCACAAATTATTTCTTCCCCAATCCTTGCTGTCATCCAATCTAATTTTGCTACAGTTCCTTGGGATATAATTGGGGCTTTTTTCTACTAATCTGTAGCAAAAAAAAAAAAACTTATTCTGGCCTCCGTTTGTACTTGCAGTTACCCCTTTTCATACTGTCAAAAAAATAATTGTTGGGAGATTCCAACTGATAAATAAACTGGGACTTTTTAGGTGACAGAAGATAATCACTGCCCCAATTGGTACTCAGTATAGACCATTTCTGACACTCGTGAAAAATGAAAGCCGGAAACCCTCCTCATAAAATAATTATACAATTGTACTTTACAAATTTTATTCTATAATTTTTTTGAGAGAATTTGTTCCATTATTATACCTCTATCGCTTCGATCATGTTTGTGTTCACATTTTAGAGAAAATAATCTGCGTATTTAGAGAATAAAAAGATATATCATTCCGTAAAATAAAATAATTTTGATGCCAAAGTAATAATTTTTTTTTTTGAGATAAGCACACCAATTTTCTTAAAAACAACCACGTAAAATAAAATAATTTTGATGCCAAAGTAATAATTTTTTTTTTTGAGATAAGCACACCAATTTTCTTAAAAACAACCACGTAAAATAAAATAATTTTGATGCCAAAGTAATAATTTTTGTTTTTGAGATAAGTTGAATCTAGCGCGCCAATTTTCTTAAAAAAAGCCACATATAATATTAACCGGTACCATCTCTCAGATACCATGATGACATAATCAGGTAAAATCAAAATTCCAAAGCAATAAATTTTTGACTGAGGAAATAACAAAATAAGGAAATCAGCTCCTAATTACTTAAATTATCCGATCTGTATTTGTATTCGAAACTATTCGAAACTATTTGTATCCGTATATGTATTCAAAAAATTAAAATGAATAAGAATACAGTGAAAAATTCAACTATCCGTATCCAACTGTTTACACCCCTAGCTCTAAGATAATTAGATTGAATATAAAATGATCGCCCGGTCCCATTGCGAGGCACCGAGATTTGTGAAGAACATTATAAAGGTTGAGTCAATAATAAAATTATTATATTAATGCTAAATAATCATTTCTTCATTAACCTTTAATTCTCTTTTCCTATTATACTAAATAATTATTACTTCCTTCTTTAACCTTTAATTATCACTAAGCTAACATAAACACAATGGAGTTTTTTTTTTCTATTATTATAATTTTCCAAAGAAATGAGAAGTACAAAACGAATATCACATTTTTTACCATGATCTTTCAAAGGCAGAAAAATAAATAAAATAGAGGAAAAATTAATAGGGGAAATGGGAGGAAAATTCCCCAATTCCTTGTGAATCTGTGATTAGCGTTTTTCCAGCTACATCATTCTCTTATAGGATCTTCTACATCCCAATCTCTTACTACATTACATGTTGTTGTGCGCATGACCAATGGAAGTGCAACCATAGTGACAAATCAAAAATTCGGGTTTGATTCGGCAGGATAAAAAATTAATGATTCGGATATAATTTGGGAATGACTTGGTACAACAAGAAAGCAAAAAAAAAACAAGAATTTCCAAAAAAAATCCTCAAAAACAGATTTTTTTTTTTTTGGCATTTTTCACATTTTTATCGCGAATAATTCGCCAATTCATGTTTAATATTCACGAATAAAACATATTATACATTTTTACGCATTTTATCCAGAGTTCGGTTTGGATATGTCAAAAAAACGAATTAATGGCAAATTAAATGCGAATTAATCACAAATTCTGTGACTATGTGCAACCAAAGTGACAAGATTCGCAAATTATTCGGTTTTTTTGTGATGCCGAACCAAACGCCGACTTATTCGGTTGAACGAACTTTGACCGAATAATTCGTTAATTTTATGAATTATTCTCGGATTTTCCGAATTTTTCCCAAAAAAAAAATTTTCTTTTGTTTTTGCTCCCTTACAGAACTGAGATCTCTGATCTGAATAATATCGAATTATTTCCGAATTATACCCGAATTATGTCTGAATCACGGATTTTTAACTTCGCCGAACCGAATCCGAATAATTAATTGGTCACTATGTGTGCAACGAGACACTTGTCATATAAAGTAGCACAGCGGCATGCATAGAAGAACCGGGATCCGATTATATTCAACATAATAACATGTGGAGTCACATGGCAGGAAACTTATCAACTTAAGTTATTTCTACCATCCCCATTTTGATTCGTTGCATCAATTTTATCTCCTCTTTATCTCTTTCTTAAGAAAGGTATTTATTGCCGAAATTTTTATTAATAGGAAACTTAAAGATCTATATATCGATAATAGAGAAGTAGTTTTCAGAAATTCAATATATAAGAAAAACGCGATCGTCTATAACATCCACAACGTCCTGAATAGCAAAATCAAATTACCGCTAATTAACTAAACAATGTCAGAAAAAATAAACACCCTGAACGTTCTCAACTATAACGCCCACAGTTTTTTTTAACGTTGTTTCCCAAATCAAATTTCGATTAACAAGATGTTGTGGTCTATATCGTCCAGAGATGACATTATAGACCATCACGTTTTTCTTAAATATCGAATTTTCGAGAACTGCTTCTCTATTGTCAATTTTTTTTCCATTAATAAAAATTTCAGAGCAAAGTCATTTGACGTAGTAAAAATAGTATATTTTATTATATATTTGTAGGATATTATAGCCTCTAGTTGAAGCAATGAGCCCATTGGTTTGGTCTTTGATTATTTCTTCAAAGCAGGTTTGAACTTTGAACTAAATAATAAAGTCTCAAAATAGGAATCCACTGCAAAGAATTTTTTATTGTTAGAAATTATTTAAAATAATATAAGATAATAAACGAATTGTCTTGAAATTTTTGTTTCATAGAAGGATCTCTGTTCATTTAATTTAGGAATAATATTTTATTGTATTATTTCTATGAATAAAAAATATGGATTCCTGTTAAGTTTTTTAATATTTTATTGGATCATATCTTTATCATTGTTATTTAAGATTGAAATTGCATGTGATGATATGAAAAATCCTACTCGTTCTTATTGTTCTATCTATAAAGTTATATGTTTTAAGAATATTATTGTATTTTATATGTATTACTAATTTAATTTTAATTTCTTTTAACTTTGACTTGGTCAAAATGTTTGACTAGTCACAACTAAATTTAATGGACTAATTAAGAATTTTAACATTCTATCTACCTTTTAGTTTGTTTATATGGGTCAATGAATATTATTATTAATGAAGAAATTTAATTGAATTGACAATTTATGTTGAATATTACCATTGAAAGCACAATTCAATCCTCTAAATATACATGACTCAATTGTTGGTGCACTTTAAAAAAAAAAATTAAGTTTGGCTCGAAATAATTTAATTTAATTTTTTATTCAATTAATTTATAGAATTTGGATTGATTTATTTTCAGGATTTAAAATCTTTAATAATTAATTATTTAAAATAATTATTCCAACAGTATGTTGTAAGAGGAGGGGTCCACTTACACCATTTTTTGGTGACACAAAATTACACCATCCATTTTTAAAGTTCAATCAGTTGATCCAAACCGTTCAACATATTGGATATATTAAAATGTCCTTGTAGATCAAATTTTATATTTTTTTGAATTTTTTTTACTATTTATTAAGATGGGTAGAAAAATTCAATGATCTAAAAACAACGATATTGTAAAATACTTAATAAATAGTAAAAAAATTCAAAAAATATAAAATTTGGTCTCTAAGCACATTTTAATATGGAGGTTATGTTCAACGGTTTGGACTTAAAAAAATTTAAAAATAGATGGTGCAATTTTGTGTCACAAAAAAAAATAGTGCAACTGGATCCCTCTATAATTAGAAATCATACTGGATGCTTGTTTTGTCCAAAATAGAAAATTGCCAAGTGTTATAATTCATATAAATATTTAACCAAGAATAAGTCAATCAATGATATTTTGGTCATTTCATTCTTAAAGTTGAGCATTTAATAGTAAATTAGTTGTTGGGGTGTCCTTTTTACTTATGAAATGCGAAGAATTAATTGTCAAAATTTGAAATTCATAAACTAACTTGAGACGGACAAAAATTTAACATACAAGCTTAAGCCATTTGTTCCATTCCAAATTGTCATATTTTTTTATTAATTAAAACGAACAAGTATTCATCAAAATCTACACAAATTTTCGTTTCAGTTCAAATAAGTGCTCGATCGAACAATTAGTTTAAAATTTCAAAACAATTGATCGTTCATTCTGATTCAAGCGAATGTACATTTCGATTCAGTCAATATGCCGAAATTTTATTTAGACCATAATTTCAAAATATAGAGAATACCAAAAATACCATAATTTTTATTTATACCTAATTCAATCTGCGGACCTCCGCTAATTGAATTGGAGAATCCCCAAAATCTCTAATTTCAGTATATTCCAGTAGAATTAATAGATTTTTGGAGGTCCGCCAATTCAATTTGCAGACCCTCATTAATAGGTACTCATATTGAATTGGCGGCCCTGTTATTTTTAGAATACTCCAATTTCAGTGGTGATTTAATTTATTTTTTTAATGGCATAAATAAAAATTTCGGGTCAATATGTATCAGAATTTTGAAAGATTAAGTCAAATACGTTAATTTTGACTTAATAATTAATGATTTGATTTAATCGGTTGATATGCTAAACACAACTACCGTACGACATTGATGTTATCTACAACCATATTGAAAATAAAAGACTTCAACAAAAAAAAATGTTAATTTTGATTAAAATAAAGTAATAAAAGATTGTTTGAAAATTTGTTAGTTTGCTCTTTCAAAAAGTCAATTCCCCATTTTTTCCCCTGAAATTTTCGGTTAGTAAATATAAATTGTAAATTAAACTTTTACAGAATTTTAAATAAATTTTGGAATTTAATTAGGTAGGCCGGGAAAAAAAAGTTTGATCCATAGGCCATACACATTTTGCAGTTAAAAAAAAGTAAGAAAATAAAATACAATTTATAGGGGATATAAAAAGGTAAGAATTTCCAAGATAAAATTTAAAAAAAAAAAAAAAAAAGAAAATGGACTCTCAAAGTTGAATAATTAATGGACTATCTAAGTGAAAATTTATTTTTCATCGTTTGTGTTGGAAAAAAGTGATTAGGGTCCGAGTTTTTTTTTTTTTATTTCGGCCATTTTAAATTTCAAAGTAGAATAAATATTTTAAAAAATAATAATAATTAAAAAAATTACATTTCACATTATAAAGATTTGGCTTCTTCCTTGTACAACACAATAAAGAGTGAATGTTGTGAACAACAAAAATATTTCTAATCATAACCTTATTTCTTGGTTTCATTTAAAAAAAACATATATCCTTTCTTTTCTTGTTTACATTAACCATGAATGCGGAAAATAAATAGTTATGTGACAAAATTTCTATAAATACATAGATCTTTTTTCATAAATGTACTAAATCGCTTGCAATTTGCTTTTTATTAGAGCCTTCGGAGTGTGTGAATAAATATAGGTTGTTGTCCGTAGAGGGGTGAATATGGTGATTTATATAACCTTAAACGTTTTTTTTTTTTTTTTTTTTTGTGATGGTAGATAAAACAAACAAGCAACTACAATTAATCAACGATGTAAAGATGTAAAGTAAATAGATATAGTAAGAGTTTGTTCGGCGGGCCATTGAGAATGGACATGGGCATGGAAATTGAACTTAAAATTATTTTTCATGTGGGAAAACAAAATTTAGTTGAATATTTTTTTTCTCGCGGGGGATGATAACAAAGTTCCGCTTAAAATACCCACGTTTACGGGGCAACGCAACCTCGTCGGCGTGCCTTTCCTATTACTCAATGTAGAAAATAATACAACTCGCGACACGTGAGTCCAAACAAAAGTGAGAAGTATTGTATTTTTAGCTCTCTTAATGATGGAAGCTCTCAAGAACACATAATAAGTGTTTTTTAAAATTTAGAGGCGACTAGCTTAAATCTGAAGTTATAATATTAACTCTATTTATAAAGGGAGCTCCATATCCAGGCATATGAACTAATCAGTTCAATATAGTAATATTTTGTTCGAACGGATAGTTCAAATATAGTTGAAATTAGGAGTTTCACCTTTTTGAACTTTATACTAATTGTTCAGTACATTTATGTCCGTACAGAACGGATAATATATTTCATCCCAATTCTGTTTAAACCTGAGTAGTTATCCGTTAAGAAGGGAGACAAATTGAGAGTCCTTGGATTGATACGGAATATTCCACAGTTGCCAACCGGAATAATTCTTCGGTACTGCAATGCTTAGTTATCCGTCCGGTACCATTCGATACATTATGTACTGAACGGTTTGTTTCCGTACCAAACAGATAGTAATCAACAATCTCAAATGTACTTTACTTATCTATTTGATATTATAATTTATAAACTTAATCTTCGTAAAGTCTTGTTGATTTTCTTAGTTCTTCAAACTTTAATCTTACAATTATAATGTTTTTGAACCCGTGAACTCACTCATACAATGAAATTATTAAATATAAATTTAATTATTTTATAGATTAGTCAAACAAAATAATTAAAAATTTACATAGAAGAACATAGGTTTCGTTATGTTTCATTTTTTTTCTTTAACAAATAATTAGTTTCCCATTGAATGAATTTTAACATATCATTTTTTGAAAAACATGCTAGATAATGAGCTTTCCAGGGATATAGCTGAAAAATCTCCCCAAATTAACTAACAATTATAGGTCATACAATATAAATAGAACTCTTAGGTATATGTGAAAATCTCCTAATTAATTAGCTAATTAAATAATATATAAAAAAAGAATTAGTAGATCCGGACCATTATTTTTAACCTGGCACGTATCTCAAAGCTCAATAATACTCCCCCACTCTAATTCGAATAAACCTCAATAACCGGAGGATACTTTTCTAAAAAAAAAAAGAAGAAGAAGAAGGATGGAATTGAAGAACTCTCTGGAGTAATAATTATATTTCGGATTTTGTGAGGGCACGCAAGAAAATATCCTTACTAATTAGTTAATCAGCTAACTAATAAAGGATAAAGAAACGGGTGCGCATCCTCTGAGATATCTCAATTTTTGCGTGACCGACGGGTCCGGTGTGCCTATTCGGGGAACAGTAGGGGGCCGGTATTATCTGAGCTTTGAGATTCGTGCAGAATGTATTTGAACGATTGGGATATTCCAAAAAGTCACGCAAAGTTTGAGATATCTCAGAGGATGCGAATTCTAAAGGAAACCCCAAGGAATAAAAATCAAGCATTTACTCTACATCTTCTCCATGTGTGAGAAAGAAGCCGACACATTGAACGGCTCAACTAAGTCCACTGTATCCTCTCTCAGTTTTCACACCATATCTAATTCCTTTTAGCGTAATAAATTACCCAAATCTATCTTATACCTACAAGCAAAGCAAAACGGACACTGTTCTTCTCTCTTCCCTTTCCGTTTCCATTCTTACCAAACCGTGTTGATACAGTATCCATCGCATACAGCTGGAAATCAATTGTTGAATTCAATTTAGATTCAGTGAAACTCGATTTGGAGTGATCCGATTTTATTTTATCCGAGTACTGTTGTTGGAAATTGAGTGGGAAAAGTTGGGTACGAAAGAAAGAGAGAATTGTTACCTTTTACGGGATTTATCCATTAATTGAGGTAAGTATCCGGTGGCGGAGAGATAAAGGAAGAGAGAGATGATGGAGTTTGGGGTACAAAATTTGTAAAAGAAAAATAAGGTCTGAGTTAGATTGATATATACAGTGAGAGATGGGTTGTTTCTCTTGTTTTGATTCAAAAGAGGAAGGAGATCAGCTTAATCCAAAGATTTCCAGTAGCCATGAACAGCCGATGCAGCCGCCTCGCATCGAAAAGCTATCATCTGGTGAGTTCTTTGTTGGATTTCTTATTTCTTACTTGAGATTATTTTGTTAGAACTGTAGCTGGGAAATTAGTTATAAGCAGATACATAGTTTAGGCTATACCTAAGATTAGTTACTCCTCTGTTCTCTGATTCAGCAAGTTTTTCTTAATTTAAAATTTATTTTTTATTGGGGAATTGGATCTTCAAATATGATCTAAATTTCATGTCCAAATTTTGTGGTACCAAATTATTTGCGGTGCTTTTGGGTTACTGATTTGGATCTAGCACCTTAAAAATCACACTTGTTGTTAAAATTTTATGCTATTAAATAATTCAGTTCGCAACGGAATTTTGAAGGGTAATATGGGTGCTTTGATCACCACCAATTAATACCAATTAATACCAATTAATAAGGTTTTAGCAAATTTACGAATAGAAGCATATCAATATATTTTTTATGTAAATTATGGATATCACTAAAAACATATCACTGTTCTGAGTATAGGGAAACTATGCAATTACATCAAAATTTCTTTCATACTAAAATGAATAGTATCTTATGTCCCTGTAAATCATGCAACATACTACCCAATCTCCTCGCATTCCAATTCTCCAATCCAAACTGCCCTAAAGAATTTTCTACATTTCTCTTTTTATTAGTATGTATAAGGTACTATTAACATTTTTGTGAGGGCACAGGTGAAATATACTCATATCGTGTTTTAAGTTTGCTGACATTACAATTTTCATCATGACAATGTATTAGGTTTGGATAAGCCACGCATGAAGAACTCAGTGGCTTTTAAAAAGGAGCATCCTTTCATGGAGAAAGAGAAAGAGAGAGAGGAGAGAGAGAAGGAATTTAATATTGTGCCTGCAGGGGTAAACATATCGGCACAGACCTTCACATTCCGCGAGCTGGCGGCTGCTACTAGAAACTTCCGGCAGGAGTGCTTTCTAGGAGAAGGTGGCTTTGGCCGTGTCTATAAGGGCCGCCTTGAGAGCACTGGCCAGGTTATTTTTTAGACTTCTTTGTTTTCCCATTCTCCTGCTAATCTTTTAATCATACCAATGTGTTTGCATAAATGCCAGAAAAAAATAACTGAAAGATGAGCCACAGTATTAGAAGATCTGGTGTAGATTATTTACATTATTGTAATAAGACCTCAGTTGAATAAAAATATTTTACTTTTATTGTAGGTTGCGGCGATAAAGCAGCTAAACAGGGACGGGTTGCAAGGGAACAGAGAGTTCCTAGTTGAGGTGTTAATGCTGAGCTTGTTGCACCATCCTAATCTTGTGAATCTGATTGGGTACTGTGCTGATGGCGACCAGCGCCTTCTTGTCTATGAATACATGCCTTTCGGGTCCCTTGAAGATCATTTGCACGGTACTTAGCATCTCTCTCTCTCTCTCTACTAATCTCTGGTAAGAGTGCTAGGACGAAAGCAATTTCTGCTAGTAGATAATGGTATTGGTGATGATAGGTAAAGTTCAGAGTATTGTAGCTAAGAGGATGCAATTTCAGCTGGTAGATAATGGTACTGGCTTTGATTGGTTCATTACCAGACTGGTATCATACCAGTATTTTATGACTGACCCACACCCTTTGGCTTCGAATGAATCCTTATGTACTATTTCACTCAATTAATTTTCTGATCAGTGGACACAATATCTAGGAAGAAACAGAATGGTAATTCAATTACCGAGCAACTTTATGATAAGTATGTTGTACCAACCAATTCTTGCTGCATGTTACTCTGAATATCTAAGAATCTTTCTGTAAAACACAGTCATCATTAACTTGGTTAAATCTTTTTTAGGCTTGAATAGTGTTTATGGTAATTATGCCCTATATATCAATAGAACAACCATCCATCATATTGGGCACAACTATTGCATCCAACAAACACTGTGCGGTTTCTGTGCATAAGATTTTACCTGACAAGAATTAGTCCTAAAGAAAATATGCGTACTTGAGTGAGAACACCTGTACTAATTACTTTATTCATTAGATCTGCCACCTGACAAGGAACCATTGGATTGGAACATGCGCATGAAAATTGCTGCGGGGGCTGCCAAGGGGCTGGAATACCTCCACGACAAGGCTAGCCCACCTGTCATTTACCGAGATTTCAAATCCTCAAATATTCTATTAGATGAGACGTTTCATCCAAAATTGTCTGATTTCGGGCTTGCCAAATTGGGTCCAGTTGGAGATAAATCGCATGTGTCGACCAGGGTCATGGGTACATATGGTTATTGTGCCCCTGAGTATGCCATGACAGGTCAGTTGACGGTCAAGTCAGATGTCTATAGTTTCGGTGTTGTTTTGTTGGAGCTAATTACGGGCCGCAAGGCAATTGACAGCACCAGGCCCCATGGGGAGCAAAATCTTGTTTCATGGGTAAGTAAAATTTTTGTTGTCATTATCACTCTTGCAGGGGATACCAGGAATTCTCCATATATATATTTTATCTTTTTGGAACATTATTTTTGCATGCCAGTTCTCTAATTATTTGAGAAATATTTAATTGATTAGTGATGGACATTAGCTCAGCATCAACACGGTTTCTATGAAATTTCAAAGTTAAATGTCTCATATGTAACAAGTCAATATATATATAAACAAATATCCTTTGACAATTCTGCTGGTATATTATATGGAAGATTCAAGAAGACCTTAGAAGTAGCCAAAGAACTTAAGCATTTTTTATTTGTGATATTTTAAATATATAAGATAATTTGAGCTTTATTCCAAATTTTGGAATATAAAAATTTAGAATGTTTATATCATGTGGTCTTTGCTACTAGTTTTTTTTTTAAAATTGACAGAAGCTGGCGTCTTTGCTACTAGTTTCAAATTTGAACATTTCAACCAATTTTTTTATTTTTTTTTATTTCAAGAATAAGCATTTCTTAATCCCAATTGACTCCTTACTGGTTAGTTTGATTTCTTCAGAATTGTTTTAGTCCTTTTACTGGCCTTTCAGCTGAAATTGAATTAATGAAGTAAAGGAAAAGAATTATATCTTAATACACCTTAAAGTCCTTGTCTTTCTTTTATTTCGATAGCAGTAAATTAACTCATGTAATATCATTATTAAAAAAAAAAATATGAATTTACTTGAATGAAAGAGATCCATAGGACCATATGTCGTTAAATCTCAAAATATTAAAGTAGATTATGATATCTTTGGTGAACATTAAAGATAGGTGTTTATTGACAACTTATATGACAACTTTAGTAGAACTAAAATTAATATACTATGAAATTCTCTTAAAATGTTCTTGTGATTACTATAGAATAGAGAATGATAGCTAGTAATAAGCTGATAAAGATCTTTGATTTCCCGACAGGCAAGGCCATTATTCAATGACAGGAGAAAGCTTCCGAAAATGGCAGATCCAAGACTTGAAGGCCGGTATCCAATGCGTGGCCTGTACCAAGCTCTTGCGGTGGCGTCAATGTGCATCCAATCTGAGGCCGCATCCCGTCCCCTCATTGCCGATGTCGTCACCGCATTGTCCTACCTGGCTTCCCAGACGTATGACCCTGCCACAGCTCATGCCGGTCCTGGAAGATCCGAGAGGCGAGCTCAACCGGCGAATAATAATAATAGTAGCAGTAGTAGTGGAAATAATGGTAATAATAGCAATACCAAGGAGAGGGATGATTCACCGAGGGATTTGGTTGCCGGTATATTGAATAAGGATTTGGATCGGGAGCGTGCAGTTGCTGAGGCAAAGATGTGGGGTGAGAATTGGAGAGAGAAGAGGAAGGCTATGATTAGTAATGCAGAATCTTCTCCTAGCGTGAGCAGCTAAGGAGGTGATGTTCTGTTACTGCTCTCTTTGATTGTTTGCATTATTGATACTATCATCATCATCGTCTCTCTTTCCCTTTTAGAGGAAAGGTAGAGTTTTAGATGTACATTATCTAGAAACCTTGGGGTTGAGTCCCCTGTAAGAAGAAAAACAAAGAAAAAAGAATTGTGGGGATGGATTATGGGGGAGCGTCTTTTATTGTGCATGTAAATTTCCAAAAATTTTGTGGTAATAGAGGACATTTTGTGTCACTCTCTCTCTCTCTCTCCTGTTTCCTTGTGCCTTTTTTTTTATTATATCCCCTGATTACATGCATAATTGGTGAATTGGTGTACCCATTATCATGGTGAGCATGCATGTGCTGTTTATAGTCAATTTTGCTGTGGAAAAAAAAAATGAGCATGTATTTGAAATTCTGGCAAATATCTGTACCAGTCATATGCATCAATATTGGTACCTTCTGACTGCTGCCTTTTTTACAAACTTCATTTGTCTAAAAATTAAGCAAGGAAAAAGATGCAGGGGTTGTGCTAAACTTATTATTTTTTTGGTGTCTAATGTGGAGCATGGAATAGCTAGTTTGATTTTGGTTGTTGGTATCTTATCCGCTTTTCATGTTCTTTTTTTAAACTGACACAGATTTGGGTATACAATACTGGTATGTCGGTGGGGAGGGTAAGTTTATGTTTGGTGCTAGTGTCTGGACGGATAATTTTAAAAGATGCTCAAACAATCCTCTCCTTTGTTTAATTTTTTTTTGAGAAAGAATCCTCTCCTTTGTTTATGAACGCATGAGAATAATTTTAGTTGGGGAAAGAATAATTTTTTTTGAGAAAGAATCCTCTCCTTTGTTTAAAGAAACGACAAGATTTGAGTTTTAAGATTTTCCCTTGCGCAATTGGGGACTATATGAGAAAGCAGAGGGTAATTTTTTTACACCTTGTTTGGATGGAGAGTAGTCGAAGGAAGAGGATGTGAAAAATAAAAATGAATGTAATGGAATAGAAAAGAAGATTAACATATTTAACTTTTTTATGTTTGGATGATTAATGAGAAAAAATAAATTTAACTTTTCTTTCCGTTTTATTTCTTGTTTGGTTGATTATTAGAATGTTAATGAGAAATTCGGTAGCTGCTGTAGGTTTGTGACAAAAAAACTTGTATAAGAATTATATAGGTAAAATATAGAAGTGGGTATTTGTGTTATTTTTTCTAATAATATTTGTAACAAAATTTCTTTCCATCCGTTACACTCCAAATTGGGAGGGAAACCGATTCTATTAATTTTAATAATACAAAGTTAAACCTTTCACCTCCGACATAATTTTATCAACCAAACACGATTCGACGGAAAGTTTTATTTTCTTTCCATTCCCTCCCGTCCTCTACTCTCCATCCAAACAAGGTGTTAAGGTTTGGGAGGTGAGAAAATTCACTGGCAATAACGGGAGTTTTTTTTATTTAAATATAGTAAGCAATCAAATTTTTATCTTTAAATTTTTTAGGTAAAAATTCGTATCATTCAACTATTCTTTTAAGATAAAAATACAAATCAAGTTCTTCAATTTTAAATATTTATAAAACAGTTTGCGAATTGATATTTTATCCAGAAAATATTACTTTATAAGTTACTAATAATATTATTATTCAACAACATTTTTTTTTTTAATAAAATATTGTCTGACTGTTCAAGTAACTTGCTTGCAACAACAGATATTCAAAATATGAGGAATTTAGAAATTATGCTTAAAAAAAAGTTCACAATCTCTGCTTTTCCTTTCTGTTTTTCCAAGATGGAGATGTGGAAATCCCCCCTCTCTCTCTCTACACAGAGCAGTTTGGCTTTGATGAGTTCTATAACCGTCTGATCTGTTTCAAAATTCGTGTGCACAGATATTAAAGCAAAAGTGCACGGATATTAAAGCGAGATGCATAAATCTTAAAGCAAATCGACGGTTATAAAACTCATCCAACTCAGTTTGGATCTGATGCCCACTCATATATATAACCATATTTTGCTTTTTATCGTTTTCTCTGAACATCCAGAGAAGCGTTTGAGGAGCAAATTGGCATATTTCATGCAAATGGACAAAGAAATGGGCCAAATCCCAGAATTTTAGGAGGCGGTTCTTGGAAGCTATATTATATGGTTGAAAAAGTGGCAGTCTGCCCAATTTTGGTATTCATTAGCCTTCTCAATTTTTTGGACTTCCTTTGTACTACTAAGCGGTCAGCTGATCACCTTTTTTTTCTTTTTTTTTCTTTTCCAATTTAATATGTTAGTTCTAATAAAAATTGATAGATGAAGATGATACTTGATTAGGGTGAAAACGGTATGATAATATCCGATACGTATTAAAAAAATTATATGTGGATATTGAATATCTGAATATGTGGATAAGGATACTGATATGGTTTACGTTTTAATTATCCATATCTGAATAGTAGATATATACCATATATTTAATGTATATTATGAGAAATTTATGTTATTCACCATTATAATTAGTAAATATTATGAACTTTAATATTTTTGAAATATTATTTTAATAAATATCCGATCTGATCCGGACTCGTATATGTATGCGTTTGATATTTTTGATATTCATTCTGTACTCGTATCTGAAAAATGAAAAAATAAATATGAATATGATTTTACCACTATCCGCTCTGTTTTCACCTCTATATATACTTGATTATATTTGAGGTAAATTTCTTACTTTATATTTAAACTATTAAAGTATGAATAAAATAAAATAATATGTAGTAAAATTTTATATTATCTTTTCGGTTATATTAATTTATTTCATACTTACTCTGTCTGTAGGGTTACGGTCGCAAATATAGATTTATTTCTCAACTATCTTACTTCTTCAAGGAAATTAATTTAAACCATAAATTAAATTATTAAACGAAGTAGAATTATGAAGAGTAAATTGAAGTAAGGAACTTAGTCCTTATTAAATTTAAGTAGCAATCAAGCATAATCTTTAAGCGTAACAAAAAGAAATATAGACAAATTAGATATTATCTATTCAGCATATATGTATTTTTTTCTAACTGTTTAATCCTGTTTCTCTCCTGAACATTCTTAAGTTAAAAAAATGTTCATTACATATTAATAATATATAGCTAGAGATTAGCTAATTATTTAAAGAATGGCATTTTCATTAATAAAATAGTAATTTAAACTTTATAATTTAAATGCTATAATAAGTAAATAATTATGGATGCTAACTGATATGACAGCTGACAACATAACTAGAGACATGCAAGTAGCAATTACTTAATTTTGTACCACCTCTAGTAACTACAATAATTAGCTAAATATTAATAATATATTTCTATCTATTGACAATTGCCTAATTATTTATTTGAAGCAACATATCATATTCGTCAATTTATAATAGCGTAACTTGTAAGTATTATTTGGCTGAGAGGAGGATTAAAATACACCAATGGTTTTGTGTTCCAAGACCTTTAATCCTATTTCACATTTTTATTTTTGTTCTCAAAGTTCAAACAGTCATTCTGATCCGTTCAATATGATCTACATATTAAAATGTGCTTAGAGACCAAATTTTATATTATTGGGAACTTTTTTACTATTTTTTTTAAATAGATACAAAATCACTGTTTCTGGACCATCCAAAAATAATGATTTTATATATATCTAAACAAATAGTAATTTTAAAATATATATATATATATGAAACTTGGTGTCTAAATACATTTTAATATGAATATCACGTTGAGCTGTTCAGATCGACTATTTGAACTTTAAAAATAAAAATAGAGATGTAGGATATGATTGGAGTACAAAACCAATGGTGCATTTTAACCCTACCTTTTTGGATAGTAAAATAAATGTTAGAAACGATAGGCATTATAGAAAGAACTATATAGATATTAAAAAAAAGTTGCAGACATAACATAATAAGTGTTAGAAAAACCTGATAAAGATGATATTTAATAATAATAATATAGTACAACTTGCAACTTAATTCTACAATAACATGTGAGTGTTTGCGAGGATAAAAATATTTAATTATGTTGATAACATGTGAGTATTTGCGAGGATAAAAATATTTAATTATATTGGTTTTCTCTCAGATATTCAGAAGCGTAACTACATGGTAAGAAAAGAGAGCTAAGCCCTCCTATCCTTTAAATTTTTTGCATTTTTTACCTTCAAAATTTTAAATTTTACAAAAAATATTACTATTAGCTCTCCTAAAAAAAAAATTTAAATTACTTGATGCTTATTCATCAAGTTCCCTCTATCTCAATTTCTTAGTTCCGCTCCTGCAGATGTTTTTATCGGTAATAACAATACCCTAAAAATAATAATGTCTATCAACTTATTCTCAACAATAATTATTTTTTTTAACTTCCATTTTATTAATTAAATAAAAATCTTAATTTGAAAAGATGTATATATATCTAGAGTTTGTAGTTGGACAAAAAGACACAAAAATAATTTTTTTTTGTCGCCACCAGCCGCCAGCCGCCACATAGAAAAAGAGCTACACGAAAACTAACTAAATTTTGGCGGATCAATGAAGCCCAAAAATCTGGCCCACCAAAGTAACTGATCTAAGCAAATGTAAACCTCTTTCGTCTCTTTTATCTCTTTATTGATTCCAAAACACAAATTTACAAAATATATGTCTTATATATTATGACAAATTGACAAGGCAAGCTAACTAAGTATAAGCTACCCTTCCATTCAATTTCTCAAACTCCATCCATTTTAAAATGTTATATTAAATAACTACATTGCAAAAGATAAACCCTCAACCAACCCTCTCTCTCTCTCTCTCTCTCTCTATCCCTCTCAGATACACAAATGCGCTCTATATATATGTTCTAGCAAATTTATGTAATATTGTATCCAATTAAATATAAGTATAGTTGGTGGCCTCTTAGAGCAAAAGAGCCTCAATATGAAGCATTGTTACTACACCTCAATTGTTTGTTCTTCGTTATTCTCACGGCATTTGTTGTTGTTATTGTCGTCATCACGCACATTTCGGTTGTCTTCATCAGAATTATGTTCATGTTCTTCGATAGGATGAACTCCGAAGGTTTTCTCTGTGGTGGGTCCGAGCTTCGCGATTTCTATTGCGTGTTCGGGCAGCTTGATCTCCATTGTTGTATCTACTTGTTTTGATTGCTTGTACACAGTATAGAGCACCATTTGGATGATCCCGAAAACAAATCCGACTACATTTGGGAGCTGTTTGTATGACGGAAAAGGAAAAAAAAAACAAATTAGAATGAAATATTTATGCTTATAATTAATTACTCCCATCTTTGAAATTAGAAATTAATTTGATCAAAGACCACAGAGGTTATTGTTATTGATCAAGCATGCATGTTAATTATTTTCTGTAAACTTGATAAATAACTAAAAAAAATGTAATTATTGGCAATATATATAGAAAATTACCGCAATGTATTTATCCTTGGTTAGAAGGCCATAGGAGAACCAAATTACAGCACTGACTGTAAGGAAAAAAGAAAGCGAGAAAGGCATGAACTCCACACTCTTTGTGCGTATAACCAGCCTCTGCCAGATCAAAGGAACCATTAATTAATTACTTGAAGTTAATTATATATTTCCCTAGCATTCAAATGCACAAGGTATACAATTTTTCTACCCTAGCTCTATTTAATCTTTCCAAAAAAACTATTATACAAACGGGAAAAGAACAGCGATCGATGTTTCTTAAATATTACTTACAATTATGCTCAGTGGTGCAACAAAGACACTGACAGAAAATCCAACACAAACCCATCCGAGAATGCGAATCCGATCTCTGCCTCTTGATAGCAGAAGAGTGAGAACAAGGATCAGGCCAAACAACCCCACATTCAAGACTAGCAGCAATTTTACTGTGCATATCTGTAAATTAATTAATCAGTGGAAAGAGCATCTAATTAATGAGTTTTGTGTTAAAAACATGATGAAATATGATTTGATAACCCAGTGTACTGTGTAATATCATGTAATTGGACAATCATTGGCGCATAAACTTAATTATATGCATATATAAATTTTACCTTTGCCTTCTTTGGCGCATAAACGAGATACACAATGATATACGCGGTCTCAATGATGCAACCAATTGTGTTGATTGTGATGAGGAGGTATGAATTTGGTTTTAGAAGTGCATAATATATCCACAACATAGCGCTGAATAGAGCGACTATGTACGGTACACACTGAAAACCCTCGGTCGATTTCTTTCTGTACACTCTATAAAATGTTGGCCTGGAAATGAGACAATATCCAGAAAATACTGTCAATATCTCAAATGCATGTGTATTGAACTAATTTATGTAGGATAAATAAAAAGAAACCTTACATTGGGGAGAGATATACCATGCATGAAATTATGTTACCTGCAAATGTATACAAAGAAATATACAATGAATCAAATATCCTATATTTTAATCTGATAAGAAGTAAAATCATCTGTTAGTTTAGATCTTAATTGTATAACTAATTACTAGGTTTAAAGTATATATATGACTAAGGTTTGGAAATAAGAAAAAGAGATTTTTTTTTTATTTAATTATAGGGAGTCTTAAGAGAAAAAAATATAATAGAATTATGTATACCTAATATACCAAAAGTGAAGGCCCAAGGATGATCCAAAGATAGCAGTGCCATATCTCTCCTCTCTCTCTAATTTCTCTTTATAATCTCTCTCTTAACAGTTAACAGAGATGATATATACTAATAACAGCAGCTCCTCCTAAATCCTAATGTCCAATTTGGATGCATGCAATAAGGAGGCTCCTAACCAGTTTATCAAAACATGAAAGAGAGAGAGAGATATATATAGAGAGAGAGAGGGAGAAGAGAACAAAAATGGTGGAATTCTCTTGAGGCCTTGAGAGGTTGCCAGAGCATGCTTTGCTTTATAGGTGAGGTGGTGTGTTATGTGCGTTCTTGCACCTTTGGGTTCATGTGCTTGACATGGTGTATTTTTGTGAGCATATATCATGCCCCACAACTAATTAATCATGTCAGTAACTGGCTTCCATTTTTCTTCGGAACAAAGAAAACTATGATTATTCATTTTTGTGAGCATATATCATGCCCCACACCGGATTACACTATATTTTCAAAGTCCAAACAGTCAATCCAAACAGTTCAATATGATGGTTATATTAAAATGTGCTTGTAGATAAAATTTTATATACTTTTTAATTTTTTTACTATTTATTAAGATGAGTACAATAATTCAATGGTATGAAAATAACGATTTTGTAAAATACTTAATAAATAGTAAAAAGTAAAAAATAATAAAAAATTTGGTCTCCAAGCATAATATGGAGATCATGTTGAACAGTTTGGATTGATTATTTGGATTTTGAATTTTTTTTAAAATGTAGAGTGTAATCCGGTGTCACAAAAAATGATGTAAATGGATCTCTCCTCTATTAATATATCACATATTATTCACAGTTAATTGAGATGTCAAATTTATCATGCCAACAACGTTACTTTTATATACTACTTTTTGGTTAATTAAATTAATTTCTTCTTGGAATTTATCATGCCAACATCATCCTATGTTTTTTTTTTTTTTTTTTGATAAAAGTGGAACTACTCCCACCGATTTTTATTAAAGAAACCATATAACAAGGATCAAGTACCAAACAACTGGTACATGTTCTTAATATTTATTACAAGAACAACCAACTATAAAAGAAAACATGTTAAAGTTTTACAAACAATTCAACTAAAGCAACCATTAGCACCTAAACATATAATCACTAACAATCCATCAAACAAAAACACGATGGTCACAAATTGCTCAATCCTCTCTAAGACCGGACCCATTTGTAAGCAGGTTGGGACCTGTGCTCCTGAGTTGTCCCATCCAAATATTTTTATTATTTATACATTATTTTGCATTGGAATTTCTTTTTTATTCATAAACACAAACATAGTATTTCTATTATATTTATGGGATGTAAGTAATTTCTAATTTATAAAGTTTTCTTGTAAAGAAATTATTACTTTCTAATTATTTTTATTAGTTCTCTCGTTCTCTCTTCAATAGTAATAATTACTAAAATGTTCACTAAAATAATTAAACATTAATTGAATGAGTGTCAATTAGTGCCGGACATTTACTTTAATTTCTTATTTAGATATATGCTTTAAATTTTCCTTCTTTTCGCTTGCTTTATAAATATATATATAAACAGTAATAATTACGCCTCCTGAAATAAGAGAAAAAAAATATGCTAATTCATACACACAAGAGAAAAACCAGGAAAAGCAAAAAAGTGCAAAAAATAGAAAAGAAAAACGAAAGTGCAACCGCAAGATATGGGAGGAGGTTATGCTTTACTAGTGTGCAAGCTATATTTGCTGAGGTAGAATCAAAACTGTTATTAATTTCAAGAGCTTTATTGTGCAAAACTCTTGAGCTGAGCCTCAAACCCAAAAGAGAAAGAAAAATAAGAGAAGACTCTCAGCTATAGCCAGCTGTATAGCTCAAAGTTGATTTCTTCTCAGCAACACCTACCGCATGAGTATGGTTGTGCGCATAGTGACAAACGAATAGTTCGGATTTGATTCGACAGAGTTAAAAGTCTATGATTCGGATATAATTCGGAAATGATTCAGTACAACAAGAGGAAAAAAAAAACTAAAAAAATGCAAAAAATAATAATAAAAATTCGCCATTTTTTCACATTTTTCTCGCAAATAATTTTTGATTAGCGTTTTATTCGCAAATAAAATGTATTATACGTTTTTTTACGTTTTATTTGGAGTTTAGTTTAAAAATGTCAAAAAAATGAATAAAATACAAATTCATCGTGAATTTATCACGTATATTGTTACTATGGTTGTGCGCTGCCTGGGCGGTGAACTTTGTCAAAATATTCAAATATTTTGACTTTTTTTGGTTTTGCATCTTAGACGAGTGACATGGTTATAATTAATTTCAAATTGAATTAGAGTTATCATCCATAATATTTTATTTTACTAAATTGAGGTTTATGTATGATTTACTGAGAAGCAAAATAATAAACAATATAGTACTATAATTTAAATGACAAATTTACACTATTGAAACTGATCCACTTGAAATGTGACGCGTTTATGTTAAAAATTTATAAACTTTTGAATTCATTTAGTATATAAACTATAAAGTTAAATGGTAAACAAATTAATGATGAAAAATGACTGCACTATAATCAACTTGTAAATCTTTATTTTCTTATGGCATGACTTTGTATGAAATAAATTTGGAAATTTATAAATTTTGCATGTAAATACATCATTTGTGAAGAATATCGATTTTAACAGTTTGAATTCAGAGTTTAACGTCTATCGAACAAATTTTGAAGCAATATCACAGGACACTTATATATACTATCAATAACACGCTAGCCAAGCTCAATATAAATAGTTAGACAGAAAAAAAAAATTTAAGTGCCTTTTGTTATAATTAGTTGGCAAATATAACTTGTAATTTTTTTTCAAAAATTTAAGTTGTTAAAAAAAAAGATTCATGGATTTATTGCATAATAAAATAATGTATGAAATTATTATTGGTTAATAACATAAAAAAATGCAGACAATTTCTTTAACGTCCGTTTCATATTAAAAAGCAAGCAACTTATTTTTTTAGATTTAAGCATGTGAAAACTATATTCTTTGTGCTAAAATTGGAAGAATATTCTAGAAGCGTACGTAATTAAAGATTCAACAATGTTTTATTTGTGTAGTGATAGTATGTTTCTCTATATAAATTGTATAAATGATACAGAATAATGTACATATAGTACATTTATTCCTAAACGCCACATAATAAATCAAACAGATTGATTAAGAATTTGCAAAATAATGTGGAGATAACGCATGATTAGAACTAGGCTTTAAAATTTATTGGATTGGATTCAAATGACAAATATGAATTATTGAAATCTGTTTATTTTACGAGTAATGTATTTATATGTGAAAAATTTTAAACTTTTGAATTAATGTAGTTTAAAGTCAAGCAGTAAAAATTAGAAGAATTATAAATTAATTTTAATACATTTATCTAATGAATATTTCTTTATCACTTGATTATGTACAAAATTAATACCAAAATTTAAAATATTTATATGCATCTGCATATGGATCACTCGTAAGATAAATGAGTTTCAATAGTTCGAATTTATCGTTTGAAATCAATTTGATAAATTTTTAGAGTTAAATTTAAAAAAAAATTTGGTGAACTTAAAAACATCCTAGTTCTACTCCATAACATAACACGTGTCAGACACGTGGGGACACGCAGATCTACGTTTTAAATTCCATGTGACGTTTCACTAACCAAACCGAGACGAATGGATCAAAAATTCAAAACTGTTATAATTTGACGAGAGCAGTTTGGGTCCGGTGCCAATCGGACTCAAACTGAGTTGTGCTTTAACATCCATGTGCATCTGCTTTAATATCTGTGCACACATATTTTGAAACGAATCAAACGGTTATGAAACTCATCGGACTTAGATTGACGGAAATCTAAGTCCGATGGGCATCGGAACCAAACTACTCGTTAATTTGACGGCTTATAAAATAGCAACACCAAAAGGAAGAAATATTTTGGATCTTTTCCAGGCCTTGCGATGGGTCGTCACGTAATCGCGCGTATGTGGCGCCAATATATTTAACGATTCGGATCTAACATTAATTGATCCCATCAGAAAAGATTATTATATATGCATATATAAACGATTATATTTTTTTGAGAAAAAAATAGGGGTTGCGGCGTTACAAAGTTTGCATCGACGGGTTATAAAAATAAAAGTTTGCAAACTGAAAAGAGTAAAAGATGAAAGCAAGGACAAACGAAAAGAAAAGGAAAATTGGATTTCAGCAGCTCCATATGTCTTCCTCTTCGTACCAGTCCGATACGATTCTTTTTCTCCAGCTCCTTTTAAAGCGAATTTTACCAGTGTTACTTGCCCTCCCTGACTCATACATGCATCCATCCGACCATCCCAGTTTTGTCAGATATTGCTGGTACCGTACCAGTAAAGTCCGTTATTGTATCTCAATGATTTAGATTTATTTTACAAAAACTGAAAACAGTAGCTCAACCAAATCGAACACAAGAAATTCTGCAAAAGAAAAGAGTGGAAGAATAAGAAAAATTAAGAATTAGAAATTTTATTGATGTTGATTATTATTATTCGTTTACTTGTAGCCGCTGTTCATCCCTTCTTGTGCTATCTCTGTTGAGCATTTGTTGTCATGTAGCCTCATAGAATTTGAGTTGCCATAGGATTTCCTCCATTAGATCCGCCGAGCACTTACATGTTTCAGAAAAACAACGAGCGCAACGCTCCCTCCACAAAACGAATTGCATGATCAGCATTCCTGTCTCTGCTTCCTCATAACACAGATTGTATCTGCTCACCAAATGCCATTTCCTTTTTGTCAGATTGTCATCTGTCAGAATTTTATTCTTGGCTGATAACCACGCGAAGATCTTGATCCTTGGTGGAGCTTTAACTTTCCAGATTTGTATTTGGGTCAAGTAATTTGGCTGATTACCAGAAATTACACAACTGAAATTTATTAACAATCTAATTGCATTAGATAAAAATAATCTCCTTAAAAAAGAATCTCCAAGTCATAATTTTTATTTAATAGCTCACTAACCTAGAAAGTCTATTGGAGAATTATCACATAAATTTGCAAAGTAATAGATAATTGTTGGAGATAATGGGTTTAAATAAACTTTCTCAAAAAATAGTGGAAAGAACATGCACACTGTTTATCACTTAGTTTACAAACTAAAGAATTATGCAAAAATTTCAAAATAGAGACCCTTAGAGGAAGACTTTTCTTATAAGAAAAAGAATACCATTTATTAGAACATATAATATTTTTGATGAAATTTGTAGTGTTTTCATTTTATGTTGTGTTAAATCTTAGTTGAAGTTTTTTTTGTTTTAATTTATTTACAAAATAAAATTTTTGTTGTATTTTTTTTAGTCTATTGGATCATTTATTGATTCCACGCTTGGGCTACAATTCCTACTGTTATATCATGGAAGCTCTTATTTGTCAATTTTGATTTGCCAATCGAAAAGGTATAAGCAATAGGAGCAGCACTTCACGAATGGGCTTCCAAAAAGTGCAATTCACAAACGGGCTGTCCCTAGAAGAAGCCCTGTGCAATACTACACACACCATATTTCCACCTTTATCTGAGTATATTTCCAGAACATTATATTGGTGTAGGGGGGTATGTATATTATATAACAAGGTTCTTAATTATATGATCTATCAGCTTTGAATAATAGATCCAACCATGTGCGGACTTTAAGTTTTCACGTGGCGTCCATAGAAGTAAGAATAGTTAAATATTATTATATGTTGTAATGGTTCCGTAATGGAGCCAGGAAACCAGTCTAATAGAACGGAGACCAAGTAAGAGGCTAAACAGCATGTATCATATCTATCTAATTGAGAATCCCTAAGTTCATCCGAAAGAAAAAATAAAAGAGAAAAGATGATTGAATCCTTTGAAAAAATATGGGACAAACTGGAGTATCAGGATGCTCCTCATGGGCAGCCTCACCCTTCAGTTCTTGCTCCTTTGCCTGGCTGGCTGTCGAAGGCATAAAGTTTCATTTCGGAGGGCCAAAACGACCGCTTTTACGTGGTGTGGTCCTTGTTCTCTTCTGTTCCACTGGTTTCTCTGGTTGGCGTACCTTATGGCTGACTACGTGGCCACGATCGGTCTTGCGTACCTCCCCCGAAGCGAAACAAAATGTAAGGCTACACAGCAAAGCAACACTCACCGCAACACTCACCACCTGCTCATATTTTGGGCCCCCTTCTTCCTCCTCCACCTTGGTGGGCAAGACACAATTACTGCCTTGTCTGTCGAAGATAATGAGCTGTGGTCACGGCACTTGCTAACAATGTTATCTCAGGTTGTACTTGCAATATACAATTATTTCAGATGGAACCTGAAAGTCGATGAGCTGTGGCCACCTGCTGCTCTCATGTTTGTTGTGGCAATCTTCAAGTATGGTGAGAGGATCTGGTCTTTGCAGCGTGCAAGCATGTCCGTGTTGCGGAGTTCCATGATCACTGAACCTGATCCAGGCCCTAACTATGCCAGGACCATGCAGGACTACACAGCATTGATTGATGCTGGGCTTGTTACCGAAATCAAGGTGGAGGTCGAGAACAATGCAGGTGAACTGCAGAACCAGGAAACTATAATACCAGCAGAGAGCAAGTCTCCTGAATATGCTGAAGTTGTGTGCAAGGCGTACGAGTTCTTCTCAACATTCAAGCGCCTCTTTGTGGACCTAATTCTGAGTTATAAGGATCGAGAGAACAGCCAGAGGTACTTTGAGAACCTTGAACCCAATGGTGCCTACAAGTTGATTGAAATTGAGCTCTCCTGGATGTACGACATTCTTCATTCCAAAAGTTCTGTTATTTACGCCTTTAAGTACTATGGGTATGTTTATCGTGTCATCAACCTGCTCCTCATTACTGCCGCCCTTCTTTTATTTGCGAGGTCTGACCATACTGCGTATGGACACTCTGAGACTGTTCTAACATATTTTATACTAGTAGGTGCACTTCTTATGGAAATCATTGCACTTATTTTTATGCTTCTGTCATTCTGGACCTATGCAGCAATAAAAGAATCTGGTGGTTGCTGCGGTCTTCCAAATTTCCTCTTTTTTTTCCAGGAAAAATTGAGGCCTCAGAGAAACCCGAGATGGTCCGGTGAAATGGCCCAGTATAATCTGATTACATACTCCCTTGAAGATCAGCCTTGTTGGTGGAAGCCCATAATGAAGTACGTTGGTTTCAAAGAGACCTGGGATAATTATCGGTACACTACATATGTTACTGTTAATGAAGATCTCAAGGAGTTAGTTTTTCATGAGCTGAAGAGGAAGATGAAGACCATAGAGGATACAGCTAGCTACAGGAAATTTACTGACTATAGAGGCCAGTGGGCACTTGAGCGCAAGAGTTTTTACAAAGAGTTTTGTTGGAGTGTGGAGGTTGAGTTCGATGAGAGCATCCTCCTGTGGCACATAGCCACTGATCTACTATTCCATGACCCCAAGAATGCCAATTGCACCTTGAACGAACGGAAGATAAGCCAGCAAATTTCAAACTACATGCTGTTCCTACTCATTGTGCTCCCTTTTATGATGCCTGTTGGCATTGGGCAGATTCGATTTGGTGACACCTGTGCTGAGGCGAGGAACTTCTTGCAGCCAGAGGGTGATATCGAGAAGGGTGATGCTGTAAAAAAGATACTAGATGTGAACACAGAGTATGACCCAAAGCTTCTTAAAGGTGATCGCAGCAAGTCATTGTTGTTCTCCGGGTGCCGACTTGCACACAAATTGGAGGAACAATTCACTATGGAGGACGGTATGAAAGATTGGGGAAGAATGTGGAAATTAATCAGCGTTGTGTGGGTTGAGATGTTATGCTATGCAGCCAGTAAATGCAGAGGGCAGTTTCATGCAAAACAATTAAGCAAGGGAGGAGAGCTTCTCACCGTGGTCTGGTTCCTGATGGCTCACATGGGCATTGGAGAACAGTACCGAATTTTGGAAGGCCATGCCCGCGCTAAGTTGATTGTAACCAACTGATGCCGTGTACTCATCGGTCTTTTTAATTCCATTAGTTTCTGGAATCTTCATATCTGCATTATTTTTTCCTTTAGCTATGTTTCAGTTTTGTTGCCCCCTTTCTAGAAAAGTTTTTGTCACAATTTTCCTCATTCACACAATTGTTAAGGCCATGTATTCCTTATGCTAAAAAAACGAAAATAATTGTATTATCATTATTTACTTTGTATTTGCCTTTTTAGGTATGTTGTATTGCTCTGCTCTGACGACATTAACAAACGTTTTACTAATGTGCGACTACAAATTAAAATCTTTCCGTTTCAATAACCTCCTAATTCCTAAAACGCCCTCCTTTTTTTTATTTTTTATAAATAAGTCTCATTTGGAATTTTTATATATATATTTTTATATGAGTGGGGCAACCACCTATTTCATTAAGAAATCAATTTGTTTTTGAGACTTTTTATTAGAGTGGGGCTAGTGCAACCACCGATTTTATTAAGAAATCATTTTTTTAGACCGGTACCACCGTACCAGGCTCAGATTACAACTTACTTGGAATCTTTCTCAATTGTAATATTTCTGTAAGTTTTAATTAGGAAATTAAATGTTCCTTTCTACTATCACAAATGTCGTTAGTGATATAACAATTAATTTGATTAGTCAACAATGTGACTAATTAAAAAAAATTCTTTGACCAGTCAGTGCTTCAATAACCAACCTTCTTAATTATTGCATACAATTTCTAGCGAATTGAAGATCCACTTCTGGTGGTTCTGGCAACTTATCAATCTTTACCTTTCTTTTTTTTCGAATTTTCTTTTGACTTCTTTGTTTTTCATCTTTAACGTGTATATTATATTTTCATTGCCTTGTTGATTTTATCTAAATATCCGAGGTTGAGTTAGGAGAAACATAGTGCAGGAAATTCTGTTAATAAGATCTAACACTTTAAAATGCAACTATGACACAAGTATTGAATTTGACATTCAGGCTAAGCGCTTAGCCAGCTTCCTTGACTCTGTTTATAGTGGGTGTGAGAAACATAACAGAGTTGGTTTCATTTATTTGGGAGTTATGTAAGAACTAATAGCAACATATGAATGACAAATACTATAATAAATAGAGCTTTTTGTTAATTTGAATGATCCTTAAAAAAATAGAACTGTACCAAATGTGTTTACTTTCTAAATGTCATTATGCAGATAAGAAACCATCTCCAAGTTCTCGTATCAAATGAGATTATGTGCATGGTCCCTTGACGTCCATCGTTTTTCTTTGCTTTTCATTTCCTTCTCCGATATATATTTCAATTGTCATAATCTCAAAGTACTTAATTTCAATATCAATTATCAATTGCGCAAGAAAGATTAAGGAATACCTTCAACTGTATTGTTTGATAGGACAACCCGGATCGGAAGGAGAAGAAAAGTCCAAAGCTCAATACAAGTTTTTAAACAAATTGATTTATTATTGATGTTTTACATGGTTAATATCGGCCATCTATTCTCCTGCTTCTAGTAGTACATAACCATTTGAATCTGAATATATTGCGGGCAAATACCACAGCACGTTGGCCGGAGGTCATTTTTTTTTTTTTTTTTAATCCTGATCAAAATTATCACCAGCTCGGTCATTTCACTTAAACCGTGATGCACCGTATTTTGAACAATCACGCATATTCTTATATTCATTCTGATACGATACTCGAGCAAAGCTAGAGTGTTATGTGCTCACCAAGAGAATTTGATAGCACAACTCCAAAAATCTATCGGATTAGTTTCAAACGACGAATTCAAACCGTTGAAATTCATCTTTCTCATGAGTAATAATGCATGCACATACATAATTTTGGAAATTTCGAATTAATTTAGTACAAGATCAAGCAGTCTATAAAATAATTGAAAATAAATACATGAAACAACTTATAAATAACTAATAAAAAATCATTTTTTTACTGCTTGATTTTGTAACAAATAAATTCGGAACTTCAATAAAGTTTCATATACATGCATCATTCATGAAGTAGATGGATTTTAACAGTTTGAATTTGTCGTTTGAAATTAATCCAATAGACTTTTGAAGTTGTACTCACTAAACCCTCTTAGTTTGAATTTGTCGTGTGAATGTCCAATTCGTGACAAAGAACAAAGTTTAGTTCCCATAAAATTTACTTCATAATATTTTTAAACTTTCAACGGTGAAGATGAAGTTTTTATGACTTTATGAATTATTGACCAATCAAATTCTAAATTAAATTATATTTGTATAATGCCCCATCTAAATAATTAAAAATACATCTACCATTTTATTTTATTTTTAAATTATATTGTTCAAATATAAGAATAACTAATAAATAGCGATTATAGCGGCATAGAGGGGAGGCAAAAAAAAAGCTATTACGAATAGCACAGCTATAGTGGAAGCTATCATAAATAGCATTTTTTTTTCTTTTCAAAATTTATAGTTTATATTTCTACTAATTATCAACATGATCAATATTGGAGAATTGGAGTAACAACTAAAATGACAACTAATCTAAATATATACTTTTTTCAATCATGCAACTAATAAGGAAAAAAAGAGAGGATATACTAGGTAACATTATTTAATAGTTCACACTTCATAGTATTACATATTATATTATAATAAAAGACAAAGACCAATTAATTTTATAAGTGAAATAAAGTTAGTATATTTATTTGAATATTTTATATACTATATAATCAAAATCAGCTTTCAATGAAACGAATAACGATAATTTTAAGAATACTAGACGAAGAGCAAACAAAAGGAAGAATTAATATTTGAATATTTTTCGATATAGAATAAGAGACTAAATCACAAACAAGAAGAAAAACACATAGCTCAGTTTAGGATACTTATTATAACAGACCATGTAGCATCAGAAATATGAACATAAGTACATAAGCCCATGTAAATTGCAAAAAAAAGGCTCATGTAGCATAGCGGTAGCAATATCGCTTAGCACGTAGCGGTAATAGCAGTTAGCTATTACAGCTATAGCAGTCATAGCTGAAATAACGCACTTTTATTTCAAAGCGTAGCTTTTATGGTCCGAAAAAGCTATAACGGAGCTATAGCGTCGCTATAGCTAGCTATTTAGAACACTAAAATATATTATTAAAGCAAGATATATACTGAAATAACTGTCAAAAAGTAGTCATCAATATTATAAAATAAAGATAAACAAAAACAGACAAGATAGGAAAAAAAATATAAAGAATGACAATCACTTTATTCATATATTTCTCAAGTGTACAATACAAGATTACATTCTCGATCTATTTATAGGTCACTAATTGTTAATGAAAAGTCATCTAAATTAATTTTAATAGTAGTGAGAAATAAATTAATGTCTATTTATCTTATAGCTCTTTCATTTTGTAACTCTCAACATTAATCATCTCCTACAAAGTTAATACACACACACACACATACAGATAGAGAGAGAGAGAGAGAGAGAGAGAGAGAGAGAGAGAAATATGGGCTATGGTGAGTTGCGAAGTAAGAATCTTATTTTATTTCACGTTTATATTTTCATTTTCAAAGACCAAATAATCGATCTGAACCGCTCAACTAGATATTCATATTGAAATGTACCTGGAGACTAAATTTACTATTTTTTAAAAATATTTCAAAATCAATGTTTTGTATGGTTCTGAACTATTCAAAAACAGCGGTTTTCTACCTATTTTAAAAAATAGTAAATGAAATTTTGAAAAATATAAAATTTAGTCTCCAAGCACATTTTAATATGGATATCTTGTTGAGCGGTTCGAATCGACTATTTGATCTTTAAAAACGAATATATGAGCGTGAAGTAAAACAAAATTCTTATTTCGCAACTCATCATAGTCTATATATATATATATATATATGTATATATATATAAAAGAGCTATAGGAGCTATAAGATAAATAGACATCCATATTAATATATATATATATATATAAGAGCTATAGGAGCTATAAGATAAATAGACATCCATATTAATAATTTTGTCCATAACAATCAAAATTTAATAAACAGTGAGTGTGAATTAATGTTATTAACTTTTTACCATTGACATAGCAAGATCAACACGGTCACTATGGGGGACAGCGGGTGATGTCATCGTGGTAAAAGCCCCGATAGAAATTAATCCGAGATTTTTTTAGTTATCATCCTAATAATTTAAAATTAATTAGTTACTACTGTTTTCTTCAAATTTGAAAAATGATCATCACAAGCTCAATGCGCATACGAAAATTGGTGGTGCGCCAGCTTTACTTAGTTACTACTATTTTCTTCAAATTTGAAAAAATACCATCCACACAAGCCCAGTTCGCACACGAAAATTAGTGGTGCGCCAGTCCATCTTGCGCAGCAGATCAAGGGCGCCAGCTGGGTTTGCGTACCAGCCCAATTTGATGCGCAAGCTGTTTTTTTTCTTGTTCTATTATGTTTTGTTCTGTGGTATAAATTCGCATCAAATTAGACAGAGAAGTTATAGAAAATAAAACGCACAAGTTTAATAAATAAAAGTTTGTACTAAGTTGGACTAAATATTACTACAACAAATTATATGCATAATCTGAGCAGCGTTTTGTACTAAGTAAGTTGGTGTGTAAATTACTACAAATTGTACGTATTATCTGATCAATGTTTTATACTACAAATTATATGCACAACACAATAGAACTAAAAAAATAAAAATAATTAAAATTGGGGTGGCAATCCAACTTGCGGGGATGATAAAAATTCAATTTTGATACAATCAGTGATAATGTATGATAATGTATTAATTTTGAATTATTAGGCTGGTAACTAAAAAATTCGGCAAATTAATTGATGTTTATTTTGGTAGAAGATAGCTGACTCAGTGCTGCAACTATTCAAACCTTATTTTTAGGGGTTATCAAAACTAAAATATTCTGGTCTTAGCCATTTATATGCAATAACGGGGACACAGTATTTTCGATGCATGTGGCACGATGTTCTAAATTAATTATGAATTGAAAGATGGTGTCAAATTGTTGTGTAGGTGATGTCAGATCTGTGCACATGCGTTCGTCTCATGGGTTATCCAATTAATGAATGAAAGGTCAACTAATTATATGTGTGAATTAATTGTGCTGATCGATCGGACCGAACATTGTTTCGGGTCCCAGCTATGACTTGTTTTATTTTTATTTATAATGCCTATCTTATGGAAAATAGGAGTAGGTCCGATGAGCATCGGACCTACTTTAAGTCCAATTAGCTCTAATACTGTACGATTAACATTAAGAGTGGTGCGCACAGAAGTTGAAACAAATATCAAGATTTTTAATATAGTTCACACGAATTTTAATGCATATCGAATGGTCATACACCCATCGAACCAAAGTATGTCCGATGGAAAACTTGCAAAGGACACATAAAAAATATTGAAAAAGGCATTAATACAAGACCATCTGTTAATGATCAGCTGCCCAATTAATATACAAATTATTTATATATTGTTGATGGTAAACTTTGCCACTAATTATATATATATATATATATATATATATATATATATATATATATATATATATATAATACACACACAAAAATTAATTAGAGAAATTTAGATATATACCCATCATAACTTCATTAATTAGATATTTACCCATTAATTCAAATTTAGTTATTACCCCATTCAAACTCATTCATTTTATTTATGTCCCCATTTTGTGATTTAATTAATGAAAAAGACTAATTATATTGATAACAAAAATAAAATGATATTCCTACCCTTATTCCTTACTTCCCTTTGCTAATTACCATTTCCTCTCATTTCTTCAAACCATGTTACCAGTAAAAGCTTCACCCCATATATCCGAAATTTTTATTTATACCATACTAAAAAAAAATCACTGATAATTTCAAAATCTGTCACGTCCGCCAAATTAAATGATGGACACAAAAGAGAAAGTCTGCTGTTTAATTTGGCGAACTCCAGACGGAATCCACAAAATTAAACGATGGACCTTTTATTTTTATTTTTTTGTTCTTTTTATAGCTAACACACGTGGAGGAATAAAAACAAAAAGTAACGATGACTTTCATAATAAAATATAATTTTTATATTAAAAATGAGGATTCAGAGTTCGTAAAAAGTCAAAACTAAAAAAAAGAAGAAGAAAAAATCTGCTAATTAAGATGGCGGACTCACAGACAGGGCCCAACGGCGGACTTTTACATTCAGCTCCGCCGTTTTATTTGATGGACGTGATAGATTTTGAATTTTTATAACTTTTTCTTTATATGGTATAAATAAAAATTTCGGCCCCAGATATGATTGCTGAAGTCCGAAAATAGAATGCTCGTAAGACAATATAGCGTGCTTTAACATCTTGCAGTTCTTCGCCGCTTCAGTTGTTTAAATCTCTTCTAACAATGGTTCTGAAGTTTTTCTGTGTTTCCCACCAGATTTCCTGTACTATCTGGAAGTTGGTTGCAGGCACTACTCTAATATTCAGTTGTGCAACCAGCCAACCAGTGCTCTCCAAAACCTTGCAGAATAAACGAGCTCTATTTCTATGATATTTACCATAGTTCTGAAAAATCGGAATTAGAATCGGAATCGGTCACTTGATTGTAGAATCAGAATCGGAAAAATTGGTCGGAATGGACTAAAACGGATCAGAAACTCAGACTTTTTTGGCATAAACTTGTTTTGTACTAAAAAAATTGAAAAATTAATAGAAAATATTAATTTAACATTTAAAACAAGATTACACTCAAATAATACACTAATATAATATAATACAATAAAATATATAAGCATTCATAATAAAATTAATTAATTAAAATATTTTTGCAGACAATTAATTTCATATAGTATGATTGTACACAGTAATTCAATTTGTTCTAATATTTTACATAATATGTAAATTAGTCGAAGCACTTTATATTGTAATAGAAAGATAGTAAATATTGTCAATATAAAATGATTATCAAAATTTTGTTGATTAGTTTTGCATAAACAGATAACAGTAACAAAATTTCCCTTTCCTTAATTGTGGTCTTTACAAATTAAAGGAGTTTGTCCAAATTTGTACCATTGCATTAAATGTTTCCTTAGATAATATAATCAATATTGAATCTTGCATTAAATGTTTCCGTTAAGCTTGGTATTAATGAAACAAACACTATGTTAGCACCGCCAAGGTTCTAAATAGCGATTATAATGGCATAGCGGAGAGACAACAAAAAAAAAAAAAAAACTATTGCAAATAGCGCAGATATAGTGGAAGCTATCATACATAGCATTTTTTTTTCTTTTCAAAATTTATAGTCTACATTTCTACTAATTATCAACATGATCAATATTGGAGAATTGAGATAACAACTAAAATGACAACTAATATAAGTTTATACATTTTTCAATCATGCAAATAAGAAGGAAAAAAAAAGATATACTATGTAACATTATTTAATAGTTCATACTTCATAATATTACAAATTATAATAGACAAAACCAATTAATTTTATAAGTGAAATGAAGTTAGAATACCTATTTGTATATTTCATATATTATAATAATCAAAATTAGCTTTCAATGAAACGAACAATGATAATTTTAGAAATACTAGACGAAGAACAAACAAAAGGAATAATTAATATTTTAATATTTTTCGATATAGAATGAGAGACTAAATCACAAATAAGAACATAGTTCGGTTTAGCATACTTATTATAGTAGACCATGTAGCATCAGAAGTATGAACAGAAGCACATAAGCCCATGTAAATTGCAAAAAAAAAAAATCATGTAGCATAGCGCGTAGCGGTAATAGAGTTCAGCTATTACAGCTATAGCAGTTGTAGCTGAAAAAATATACTTTAATCTTATGGCATAGCTTTTATGGTCCAAAAAAACTACAGCGGAGCTATAGTGTAGCTATTTAGAACACTGGTTAGCCTGAATATGCGTTCAAAATAGTTGTTTCCTATTTAATAATCAACCTGCACATGGTCATCTTTAGTACGAAGAAAATAAATCCAAGAGAATCTCGAAAATTCATCAATAAAATACACATAATAGTGAAAATCATTTTTAGATGCAATCGGGGATAGCCCCCACAAGTCTGAATGTACCATATGTAAAGGAGAAGTAGCATGAGAAGAAGAAAGAGCAAACGGCAAACCATGTGCCTTTGATTTACAACAATCATCACAAATTCTCAATTTATTTGAAGTAGGTAAAAAATGAGAATGTATGATAAATCGAGTGGTGGAGGGAGACGTATGCCCTAACCTCTTGTGCAAAATCGAAGCTGACACACGTTCTCCAACCAATGCTTGAGGTGAGGTAGAGAGATTGTAAAGACCATTAGTTTGTGTAGCTCGAAGAAACATTCGCTTCGTGCGGCAGTCCTTAACAATACAAAATAAAGGGTGAAACATCATTATCTCTTGTAAATTTAGAGATGCTAATAAATTTTTTGGTTATATGTGGTACACCATTCAAATCTAAAGAACCATTGGTAGAAGAAAGAGAACAATGGCCAACATTTTGGATGAGAAGGTGGGAGCCATTACCAACTTGAAGTCTATCTTGACCATCATACGTATTGAAGGAGGTGAGATTGTTCAAGTCGGAGGTGACATGGTGAGTCGCGCGGTCGCGCCCAAGTCAGGAAACCAACCTTCATTCGGTGTAGATGAAGTGGTATTGAAAAATGCTTGAGGAGAAGAGGCATACGCATCATTATCGAATCGATACCAACACTCAAGTGCCTCATGATCATTTTTCTTACAAATCTGGCACTGTGGTCTCTCTCCACTGAGCTGAGTTGATTGCGCATTATACTAGTTTTCTCTACCTATAGAAACATGAGAACCCCAGCCTTGATTTGGGCATGATGAAGAATTGGCCCGATTAGAAATTGAGTCTGAAGAGTTATAACCCCAGCCTGGAGTAGGAAGTAGCGCTCCTTGAGAATAATTGGGGGAGAAATTGGAGCTGTTAGCGCCCGTCCACGGCGACCTCTCTCACGGCCGTGACCAGCGTAGAGAGCTGTTGGATCAGCGGAATGAGAAGAGAAGGTAGAGGTCTGAGAGGAGCGCAGGGATTCATGAGACAGGAGAAAAGCGTGAAGATCCACCAGAGACACTGGAGCTGCACGGGTAGTAATGGCAACTACAAAGGAGTTGTACTCCCCTAATCCTGCAGTTAATCAATAAAAATTCCACTTTTAACAAATGACATAATTTTACTAATTACTTAGTTAGCCAACAAGACTTGAATCAGTGAAAAATCTGTTCCATTAAAAAAATTTCAGCCTGGCTGTAAAATCTGTTATAATAAAATTTACGAGTCCATGAATAGGGTCCAAAAGCCAGCCCAGTTATTGTGTAAAGTCCTTTACGTTCTTAGTTTCAACAGTAAGAAAATAAGGCGCACCCAAATCCACAAGGCTGCCCAATTTTAGGCAGCAAATTCGGATTTAGGAATTTTCAGTAAAATTGCACATTAGTCCCTCTGACAACCAGAAATCACAAGTAACATAGAAATTTACAAGATAGACCTTTGAATTTGCGAGATATCAAAAGTAGGTTCCTGTTATTGTTAATACTGTGCCAGTTCAACAGAAAATGCTGGTACCAATGTATAGATAGGTACAGAGAGGCTATGAATATTGCTTAAGTATAACAATTTGGCAACAGAGAACTTTTGTATTGGCTGGGATCAGATTTAAACAGCTTAGTCTTCACATGCAAAGAAAGGGCCATTTTCCATCTTTTTTATTACCAGAATTCATAGACATAAGCAAAAGGAGGTCATATACTGATGCAGCCAGATATGAGCTTATTGAATAGCATGTTGCCTTTATATGGCTGGGGATGGGGGCTGAACTAGCAGTGGTTCCAAATGATAACACGGTAACAAAAAGAATGAAAAGAAAGGGCCAACCTAGTAAAAGTGAGAAACAAGATTGAGGGGTCTCATTCAGCAATCAATTAACAAAATCAAACACTAAATTAAACAGAAACAATTCCATTGGCAGTTACCAACCTTGACTCAAGGGAATCCGAAAAGAAAAAGAGGATATATAGTATCATTAATAATCTGCACAATCACACCCGTAATCAACAACACAACTCAATATTCAATTCTCTGACTAAAGAAATTGGGTCAAGTGTTGCTGGTATTAGTTCAATTTATAGTATTATTAATAATCAGCACAATCACACCCGGAATGAACAACACAACTCAATATTCAATTCTCTGACTAAAGAAATTTGGTTAAGTGTTGCTGGTATTATTTCAATCAACAGAACATCAAAGTGGAGTGAAAATATGAGACTTCATCAGTGAGACAAAGCCAAAATAACCATTATAATAATGCTGGTACAAACAGGTATCAGGGTTTAGAGGTGATTTGCAGCTCAAATTAAGATTATTGTTCAAGTATCAACAATAAAGCGTAAGAAGAAGATCAAATATAACAGTATCAATTCAGAGAACGGACAGGACAGAAAGTTTTCTGAACAACAAGCAATCAACACAGCAATCCAAGAAATCAACAACATCAAGTATCTATCAGTCAACAATGACTTGAATTCACAGAAAAATGGAATAATTAATATTTACCCGAAATTTGCCAAATCCAATTGAAGGAGGAAGCCAATCGCTATACTGTAATCATCCAGCTCCGCCCTGCTCCTCTTCTTCCTTATTCTTCTCTTCTCATTCTTTGCCTTTTTCCTTTTCCTTTCCTCTCTTTATTTATTTTCTATTCTCTGCGATTTTTCCAAGAGAGAGTCTGAGGTGGCAATAAATTGCGTATAGAAAGTCCGAGAGAGTCTGAGTTATATTTATTTTCTATTCTTTGTAATTGTAGGTTAAAATTTTCAGTTTAATGTGTATATATTTTTTATTGTCAGACAGAGTATTTCAACGCTATGATCAAACAGTTAGACCTAAAGAAAAAAAAATGACCATCAAATTGAGATTCGAAATAATAAATTCAGTTTAATTTTTTTATAATTTCATATCTATGAACTAACATGCAAAAAGCAAATGGTGATAAATTTCGTTACTAACGAAAGTGAAAATATATGCCTTGATTTTTTTTGTAACAACACAGGCTACGTACATAACTGACAAAGCCATCTTTGGAAGCAGTTCAAGAAATCTATTTTGACATATTATAAAGAGCCCAAAAATGATACCTGGAGTAGACAGATTGTGAGTTTCAATTCACTTGCTTCCAATGGATAGTTTGTTTGTTTTTCGAAATCTACCCAGCACATGCAAACAAGGGACAAAGTCGCGCTTGATCAGGTCTTGGAATCTCTGTATAGATCATATGAAATCCATTTAAGAACTAAAGAAAAAACAAATTACGATTTTAGTGCAGATTTTATATATGTCAAATGCAATATTCATTCTTCATAAGATTCAAAAGCACATAAGAAAGCATAATAGAAAGAGTTAGAAGAATTAGCCTCTATTGATACAAACCCTTAAAAGATAAAAATGACTAGAGAGATCATACCTGTATTGTTCCCAGTTATTCTTCAAGGTGAATAATTGGAATATGAGATATCTTATGCCAATAATTGCCTTTATTAGGTTGGCATCGGCGTATTATATCTGGACATTCAACGATGTATAGTTCTGCGAGGTCTTTTGGTAAACCGTTTTCAGGCAATGAAAGCAAACAAGGGCAAGAATATATGTGTAGTTTTTTCAAGGAAGTGAGCAACCGTAATTCGGAAGGAAGGCAACTCAGTTTTAAACAATCACGAAACTCAAGATTTTCTAGGGATGTTAATTGGTTAAACCAACGTTCTTCATCTATTGTATATTCTACTGCAGGGGAGTTTCTTATCAAAAGAGTACGCAGTGATGACAGCCTTCCTACTCTTGGGAGGCTCTGGGTACTATCTTTATTGTGGCGCAGGTGCAGGTAAGTTAGAAATTGCAAGCATTGCTTTTCATTTTCTTCCTGAGAAATCTCATCGTTCTCTTGATCTACTTCATAGGACTCCAGAAACTCATCCAACCAACTAACTAGAATTTCATCGTTCTCTTGATCTACTTCATAGGAGTCCGGAATTTCATTGCTCTCTTGATCTACTTCATAGGACTCCAGAATTTCATCGAAACCTATTATTACTAACTTTATGAGGTTAACAAGGGACTTTAACCCTCCAACAAAGCTAAGTTGTTTAATTCCCGTAAGGTGCATAACCTCAAGGAATTTTAAGGGAGTACAATATAAAGAGAACGAGTTGCAGACATCAGTTATGTTCAAGTGAGCAAGGTAAGGCATCCCTTGCAATACTGTTTGAATATTGCAAAGGTCAGGACATTGCGACAATATAAGCTCTACCACAGGTGAGGTGAAAGAATCCTGAGGCAGTTCCTTCAATACACTGCAATATTCCAAGTGGAGCCTTTTGAGTTTGGGAAATATCATCTTTCCAGCCTTTGTGCCCGACCAGTCTCTCCATTGTGACATTCTAGAAAATGTCAACTCCTTCAAAGATTGAAATGCCACATCGGATCTACCATAAAACTCACTACCGACCTTCTCAATTAATGGTAAATCATCAAAGCTGAGAAGTTCGAGGGAATGGAGCTCCCCAAAAGCAGGAAGTCTGCTTAACCAAAAGCAGTATAAATGAATAACCTTTAGATTTTTAAAAATATGATGATGAGGTGGCATCCAACTTGGAAAAGAATCCCATCTGCAGCCCCCGACTTTTAGAATTTCTAAAGTGCTGGCTGGCTTTAGGGCATCAAGAACCTCCATTTTCACCTTATTTCTAGATCCGTGGTCATTGTACTCAAATCTCAACTCTAAACTTTTGAGGCACTTTTTCTTGTCTAATTGAGATTTAGCTGCTTCTTGTTTACTAGATATATTGTTGAGATTTTTTAGAAGAAGGTGTCCACTGATTTCATTCATGCCCATCAACTCACTAATCCTGTGTCCCTCATGCTTTCCTATACGGAATTCCTCAAGCTCTTGGAGCTTGGTTAGTTTCCCTATACTGGATATTAGAGAAATAGTATTAGAGCTCGCATATAAATGCCGCAAGTTTATAAGTTGATTCATTCCTTTAGGTAACCTTTTAAAGTTGCAGCCACGCACATCTAACACCTGAAGATGGCATAAAGCACAAAATTCATCAGGAATCCAATTAATACCAGTGAAGGAGAGATTCAGAAATCGGAGATGCGATAGTTGACAGACGCCATTAATGGATGTATTTTTTTCAAGCGGAATGTAAGATAAATCTAATACTCGTGAACCATTGTATTTGGCAAAGATATTGCTAATGGATTTGTCACTACAGTTTGTCAAATTACCAAACAAAATCACAGTCCGTAATTTTTTATTGTCCTCGCATTTCCACTCTACCTCTAAATTCTCACAGTAAATGCCCAGGTGACGGGTTGAAGGTGGGATAATTTTATCATGGCTTTCAACGAAACAAAATTCATTAAAGGAAACAGCATTAGCTAGGTCCCGCATTTGATCGCGCATGAGGTACTTCCCATCCCTTGATGTTTGCTGAAAGAAGGATCTGTCAACGAGTTGATCACACCACTTCCTTCCTATATCTTCTAATCTAGTTTCCCCATTGTTGGGTTGAATAAATCCCTGTGCAATCCACATCTCAATCAATCTTTCCCTTTCAAATACAAAGTGTTTGGGAAATATGGAACAAAATCGAAAGCAAAGTTTCAGGTTAGGATCAAGATAGTTATAACCAACAACAATATATGGAAGGATGTTCTCACGGGCACCTTTAATATCCCACCAATTGCTTTTACAAATATCATTCCAGAATTCTCTTTCATACCTCGTACTCAGCAAGGTCCCAATAACCCGGCCAGCTAAAGGTAACCCATGCAACTTTCCAGCTATCAGTTTACCAATATCTTCAAATTCCTTTTGTTTCGATTGATCGTTCAAATCACCAAATGCATAATATTGAAAAAGTTCCCAAAAGGATTCTTCTTGCAAAAAATTTAGTTTTACTTCAGGCAGAGTTCTTACTATATTTGAAATGTATGTGCTTTGAGTGGTTACAACAACAACACTTCCTACATTCCCATACATTAGCACACGAATTAGCGTACTCCATATGTGCTCTGTTCTGTCCCTCAAATCATCTAAGATAAGTAAGAATCTGTGATATTGGATAGTATTTTTAAGCTTACTTTCAATATACTCCAATGTCATCAATGGGTCAATGAAACCAGGTTCAAAGGAAAGTAATATGTTTTGCATAACATTCCTAGCACCCCAATTTTCTGAGACAGTGACCCAGGCCCTTGAAGAAAAATGTTCCTTCACTCTCTCATTGTGGTAGATCCTTGCAGCAACAGTAGTTTTGCCAACTCCACCTACACCAACAATGGGAATAACTGCTAGTTTCCGATTATTGATGACATGAGGTTCTGGCGCATCACCAGAGCTGCTCCCTTCTCCTTCATGTAGATTAGGTTCTCCATGAACGTTGAGTATCCTGTCCAAGATTGAGTTGATATCTTCTTCCCGGCCAAATACAGTTGGTTCAGAGTGGAACCCTGTTTCCCTACCAAGATTGTCCCCATGTTCTTCCCTGTTGTCACTATGAGTTAATTGGAAATTTTCAGTGATAGTCCCCATGTGCATGCACACCTTATCAAGCTTATCCACAACAAATTCCAACCTCTTCAAATCTTTACCAGAAGAAATCACAGTTTTAACTATCTGAATACACAAGTCAATTTCACTAACCGTAACATATCCCTTGGTAATCTTATGAATCCTCTTGGCCTCAAAATCATCAAGAACATCATCTGCCTCATGCGCAGCATCTTTGAGCTGCTCCAGCAGTCGTTCAAGATCTCTGTTGATAATTTGCCGCTTCTCGGCTGCTTCAATCACGCTTCGGATACGGGGAAGTTGAGTCTCCAGTTGTCTCAGCATCTCTTTGGTCCGGGTGTGCAGATCATCGTTATCACCGAGGTAGGAGCCCGATTGATCGAGTAACTTACTAATGACAGCAGATGCAAACCACCCTCCCGCTACCAATGCCAACGAATCCATTTTAAGAGAGAGCAAGGAAAAATAGAGAGAAAGAAGAGAGGGATAGCTTGGGGTCAATGGGGTGTATGGAATCAGAAAGAGGTACAGGCCGGGAGGGAGATGGGAGATCTGAGGAGAAGAATCTGGAGATATCGATAGCGAGTTGACCATCAAGAGTCTATCCTATTTGATTGCCTAATAATACAATTTATTGTTATTAGAAAAATTAATAAAATTAAATGTATGCAAATCCAAATAAACAAAAAAAAGATTAAAAAAAAATGTAAATACTAATTCAGAGTATAATCTAGCTCGTTGATACGTTCATTATAAAATATAAATAAACAATTAAAATAAGTATAAAACTGTATATACTAATTAATTTAGAAAATCTCATTGATATGTTCATTGGCGAATTCATATTAATTATTAGTTGATGTTTTGTTGTAAAACATATCGGAGTGTATTCAAAGTACTCTGTAGATGACTGTATATATATGTCATCTAATATATATTCCTTTTTTATGGGGTGCATCTCGTTTGAAGTAGTGAATCCAAATTTACTTACAACAACACACACACACACACACACACACACACAAAAATGAAATGCATGTGGCATTAAAACTGATATTACAAATTAATTAAGTATTATTCTGATTTTTCTTTATGGTTGGTGGTAAAAGATCGCCAACAATGATTTTATATTAAAAAAAAAACTTTATGTACAAAAACATAGATTGTTATCACCTCATCCTATGATCCTATCTTTGTACAGAAAATAAATAAATTATTAATACATTCCCACGCCATTTGTGGCAATCCACTAACCAAACAGTGTCCGTAGCTTGAGCTCTAGAGCCGTTTCACTAACTAAGCGGATGCTCAAACCTTCCTTTTGCTCAAAAAGAATCTTCCTTCTTAACCTTCATCGGTAATTATTTTCATGTTGTAACGGAAGAAACATAATTTTGTGCGCATATCATTGCCATTCTTGTTAGACATTGAAATTTGCCCGTAATTGATTCTTGAACTGGTTTCTGTATTTTCTCTTTCAATATATTATACTACTAGGCCCATAACCAACACACTGGATAGATGAGCTTGGTCAACTAACAAGAATTTTATTTTAATAATCAATAACGAGATAAAAAGAAAATTTATGCATAACATCATATGAATGGATATCCGTCCATTAATTAGAATTTTCTGCTGTATATTTAACTTTTAATATATAGTAGGTCCAGTTGATATATATGTTCAAAATATTAATACATTTATGATATATTTAGATTATTTGATGGAAGAAATGTCTTCCAAAACAACCCTCATTTATTACATATGTTTTTGAGAAATGAAGAATACATGTAATATTTTTTTTCTTAAAATACAAAATAGATGTACATAATAACTAGAACGGTCCTTCAAATTTTTTTTCTTCCAAAAACTAATATTTATTTCAGAATAAATTATTATTTAATAATAATGTTTTTATAATAATATTATAAATTATTAGTTTCTAATAATATTTTTTCCGCTGCCTTGCACACCTCCGCACACGCTGCTGCCGCACCTCGTAGTTTCCAGGTAAACTCACACAACTCCTTGGAGGGATTAGTCCATAATAGTGTGATTGAAATTGTATTTTGGGTTTATGGTTAATTTGTTAGATTCTTTGTCATAATACTCATTTCCAAAACGTTGTGTGCATCTATTGGCCGGTGTGAGAGGAGGCGCACAGCTTGGCTGTGCATGGTGAAGACTGGTTGGAGAACAATCGGTTGTAGTATGCTGCAGCACTCTGCTCCAATCGTGGAGGATTCCGGTTGGGACATGCGCCTCATTGGCATGCTGCGCGACAGTGGGGAGAACATCAATTGGCGTGAGATCAAGCCAAATTCACAAGTTTCGAAACAACCCCGAGTCGCTATATACAATGATGAGATTCCGCCACCTCCTAAATGTTATTATAAGTTAATATTAATTTTTCATACACAACAATTTATCTTTAAAATTGTGTTCTTAAAAAATTGCACTCTTATTATGCAGATGACAACTTGGACTGGGCGTTCCATGAATGGGTGCTGGATAACAAAAATGGCACGGGTATTACAACAAATATGGTCAACCGGTGCAGATTGGCGAGGTCAATCGATCTTTTTATTATTTAATTGTAGTTATTTGTATGTAGCAAAACTAACATTATTTACTTGCATGATGGATTACCTGTTTGGAATGCCGATCCCACTTTTAACGTGACTGACCTGAGCAAGGATGACACCGCCATAGAGGTGCTGAGCTTCCGTAGACCATTATACTCAGAGACCAGACAGCACGACCACGAGGCGAATAGGAGTGGGGCGCAGACGATAGATGCTTAGAAGGCTGCTATCTTTGGGACACAGCATTCGACCACATATCTTGATACTTGGGAGGCCGATCCATGGGAGATGCGTATACAGTCGGTGAGCCAGGAGCATCCATGGGCGGCCGGTGCGGGGTCTGGTATCCAGGAGGACGATCCATCGGTAGTCGGTTCAGGGTCGGACATTCAGGAGGAGATGGATGAGGATGATCCCATGATGACGAGGAGCCTACAGTTTCGCAGAGGTGTGTGCAGCCACGCAAGACTTGCAGGGCACCTACTAGGTTGTCACTGTCTGGTTGTCACCATCATTGATAGTTTTTTATATCTCATGTTTTAGACCTGGCTACTGTAGTATTCCATGTTTTGATTGCTATATTTTATGTGGATCAGACAGTATTTTGTTATTTTTGTTATGTTGTTTACTTGACATTTTGTTATTTTCTTTTGTTTTGTCTCATTCTCTTAGTCTTTTTTATGTGATGACGATCGAACTTATAAAACAAATTTGTTAAACAAATCATAAAAGTAAAAATTCAAAATTATAGAATTTATAAAAAAATTATATAAAAACATATTTGTCAAACACATTTATAAAACAAAATTTATCAAACCAAAAAAAATAACACAAAAAATTTATAAAACAAAAATTATCAAACAAATAATCTAACTAAAAATATAAAACGAATTAAATTACACATAAATTTAAAACAGAAATATATAATAAATATAAAAAAAATTCTTACCCAACCGTTCAATCATAGGGCAGTCTGGTGCTGGAAGTAAACCTCCCTCCAACTAAATAATTAGAACATTTATAAAAAAAAAAATTAAGCTCCGAGGACATATTTACTATTTTTTTAGGTATTAATAATAAAAAAAAAAAAAACAGCCACTAAGCAAGTCAGGTATGAAGATATTAAAGGAGAAGTGAGGGGCGGCCCAATGTTTGAAAAAGTAAGCTAGCCATTTGGATAGCCCAAAAAAATAGTCTACTAGGAGCGGAGCGGAAACATAATTAAGGTCTTAGCGCCAGAACATAGGCCCAATAGACCACCTTTTCCTGAAACTATGCTAACCCGATTGACTAGAGTCACGGTTTTAACCCGATTCGACCCAAAATTAAATCCGACACGCCCGTTTAAGGGCTCAGGCGTAGAAGACTGCAAAAATCGATCCGGAGTGGGGCCCAGTTAAAGTGGAACTCTAAGCAATTCATAATTTTATGTTTTGAATTGCAACTTGATTTTACTAAGAAGCTAGCTACCATTTTTTAAGAAATACTAGCAAATTCTACTACATCTGATAGTTCGTAAGAACTGATTTTTAATTTCCTCATCATTGTTTAAGCTTCATCTTCCAAATACGACAATATGAAACCAAAACTTGCATTTAAATTGGAATTTGATCATTATTGGACCAAATTCGATTCGATATCGGATCAGAGTCGTTCAATTTGTATCAAGATATACATATACAACTTTATGATTAGTGCAAATTAAGTACGCATAAATCTTGATGTAAATAGAATTGTTTTGACCAGACAAGAGAACGAGTCAAGTATCCATTAGACCATCCCCACCCATAGTATAGATGTCGATTAATCCTAATTTGCTCTCGTAATGTCTTCAAATGGTCTTGGATGTAATATTTTTGTGAAGGCATCCGTTGGTTGATCTTCACTTCTAATAAATGGTGTTTCTATTTTTTTGGATGAAACTTTTTTCTATGATAAAGTAACAATTGACTTCTATATATTTTGTTCATTCGTGAAATACCGGGTTGGAAGCAATATGTCTAGCAGCTTGATTATTGAAAAGCATCTTCATGAGTTCATGGTTTGTGATATGTAGGTCTGCCAGCACTTGTTTTATCCAAAATTTGTTCGCTTGTTGTTGATTAAATTCCCAGTTTTAGATCAAATTATCGGAAATTTATTTTCCAGTTCTAGACAGTCCGAAACTGAAGATTAAATTTCCGGTTCCAAGAACCGGAGATTTAATCCCCGGTTATAAGCTTCTTCTATTTTTTAAATTATAAACATTAAAAATATCAAACATTGAAAAGTCTCAAAATGCATGTTTGACAAGTATTGAAAATAAAGCAATGTTTTAAACATTGAAAAGTCTCAAAATGCATGTTTGACACGTATTGAAAATAAAGTAAAGTCTAAAATATTGAGAATTAATCTCCAATTGCAAGTTTGACATGTATTTAATAAAAAAAACTTAGAACTGGAGATTAAATTTCCGGTTCTAAGAATCATAAATTGAGTCTCTGATTTTGAACTGTCTAGAACCAAGAAATCAATTTCCGGTAACTTGACCTAAAACTGGAAATTTCCGGTTTGGACAGATTTTGAAATTCCTCCTCATGGGATGTAGATTTTGAAATTATTTATTAATTTTGGATATTAATAAAAATTGGGAGGGGGGGGGTTAATGTCATATATATTTTTTTATTCAAATGTTCCTTGAAGACAAACATTCCAAACTTCCACTAAATAAAGGTTCCATTAACCATAAAATTCTAACTCTAATGATGTTCATTTTAGCTACCGATGTGAATATTTCATGGTAGTCTATGTCAAATATAATAGCTACTCTCATAGCTTTACACAAAAATTAAGCTTTATACTCTGTTTGGTTCACACGGGATGTGAAAGGGACCAGAGATGAAGAGAGTAAGAGGGGAGGGAAAAGAAGGTTACTATATTTTCTTTTCTTTTTAATTCTGATAGAGGCTATCAAATTGAGGTTACTATATTTTTCATTATCTTATTTGGTTCATCTTATTTACACTCCAATTTAGAGACTAACAAAACAAAAGCTTTAAGAGATTAAAGGAGATTAAAAGAGTAACATTCATTAACTTTAGAATTAAACATCAAACCAAACAATAGCCACAGAATTTTCTTTTCCTGCCCCTCCTCCTTTCCTTTACTCTCCATCCAAAGAGAGTATTAATGGTCTTCTCTCATGTTTCTAGCACTAGTTATATTTTACAAGGCTCAAAGAGCCGTTTATTGTACCGTTTGGTGCATGCTAATTGAGATTAATTTCTTAATTCTCATGTATTTTCAATGATAAGAAACCCTAGAGCTGACACAGACCACCAATTGCCCCTCTCCCATCCCCAATCCACCCCCATCCTACACCTGTACGTCCTCTCCGTTACTTGTAGACCTCATCTCTGACACATCATTCTCTCCTCACTCTAGGTTCTATTTTTTTTAGCGGAGAGGAGAATGAGAGAGAGGGGAGGAAGCCGACCGAAGTCGGAAATGCGGTATCGTCAGAACTCGAAATGTAGAGTTCTCAACTCGATCGAAGCGTAAAAAGTGAGTAGATTCAATTGTTGGAGTGTGACAGCTATCGAAATAGCGAATCCGGTCGTGGAGAGAGATTAAGATTAAAATATTATGATAATTAATTAATTATGAGTGTATCTAAGTAGAATTAAAAGAGTAGAGGTAGGAGTTTAGAGGTGATTAAGAATGTTTAGAGTAATTTGAAATTTTTTTTAAAAATAACGAAGTAGATTTAAAAATTAGAGTGCTCAACTCATTATAAATATATTGTTATCAATTAAATTATTAATAAATATTAAAGCCACTAACTTAAAAAAAAACAATAAAGAAGTACATGAACGGAGGAAAACAGACAAAGAATACTTAGCAACAGCTCTTCCATTTTGGACGGTTCTCCTGCATGCATATACATGCACTTTAAAAAGTGATGGTGTGCGTCCACTATTGATGAGATCTGTGTTACAGTGATTTGTTTATTTTTCTTAAACAACTGACAATGACAGTCAGATATTCAAACTGATCACAAACCAATATTTAACTTTCCTTTAACAACTTCGACGTCATATTTTAAAAGCAAACTATAATAGAAAGGTTCGACTTGTCGTCTGCATGTCGTCTGGGCATTGCATAATGGAGCATAATCGTATTAGAAGAAAGTCACTCTCAGCATCTCCTTTTACAAATTCTTAATCAGGAGCAGTCTAAGTAAGGAGAGCAGTTTGGGTTCAATGCTCATCGGACTGAAACTGAGTTCAATGGGCTCCATAACCGTCCGATCCACTTTAAAATCTGTGTATGTAGTTTTAATATCTGTGCGCACAGATCTTAAAGCAGATCGGACGGTTATGGAGCCTATCGGGCATCGGACCCAAATTGCTCTCCTAATTAAGAACTAGGTCTTGAGGGATTCATATCCTCTTAGGTACTGTAGAGGATTGGCCTCACTTTACGGATTGGGATTTGGGTTAGCGTAGAGAGCAGTATTATTGGGCTTTGAGATTCGTGCCAAGTTAGAAAGAACAATCCTGATCCACTAATTGTAAAAGATTCTCTTTTCAGATAATGGAGAGGATGTGAATTCGGTCTCTAGCATCTGAGCGTCAGGTTGTCGAATTTTCACTCCAAATCAAGTGAAAATGGTGATTTGATGGAGTTTCATAATTCTCAAATGGTCGTCAATGAGTCGAGCTGAATCAAACTAAGTTTTGGTTAATATAACGAGCCAAGTTGAGCTAGAGTATTATTTTTGCCAAGTCAATCACGAGCCGAACTAAACTAGCTTGTTAATATCTTGTTCGTACCGTGAACCATGTGCATAAAATAAATGTTTTCATCAATTTGGTGCAATGAATCATGCATAAACCATGTGACGAGAATTTTTCTTTTTCTTTTTGTAACGAGAGCTTCACTCTCTCATTGTGGATACAAAAAGAGATAGTAAAAGAGTTTAAAATTAACTATATCTTCTTGCAATGAAATGAAAAACAAGTCGAGCTAGCGCAAGCCAAATTAATTGGTTCAAGCTTAACTCCCTAATGATAATCAGACTCGAGCAAGCTAATTACGAAATTTTTTTGAACAAATATCGAACGAGCAACAGACCCAATAATTATTTTGCCAACCTTAATATTCTCAATCTTTTGAAGACGGAGAAATCACTATAAAAAAATATCATTAAAATTCACATAGCATATAAAAAAGTTTGAATGGTTAGAATAACAGCTGATTGATTTCCAAAAAACACAACAGAACCAACGCAATCCGTGGCCAATGGGAAATAAATCTATTGTTATTCTAAAGGAATAACAACAACCTGTTATTCCAATACTAACTGTTGATATTTATTAAGACTCGTGCATAAAAAAAAAATCTTAAAATTAGTGTATTGAAAAACTTGAACGGTTGATATAGGAATAACAGGATCCTGTAGATGCTGTTATTTCAAATCTTATTATTAATTTTTTTTCATACACAAATTTTAATAAAAATAAATAGTTATTTATTTAGATTTAAAATAACATAATTCTACTCTCAAGAACAGCAGAGTCAGATCCATGTGGCTATGGCTGCTGGTCAAAAAGGAGCTCTGTCCTATTAACCGCGCAAGTCGCGGATCTGTGCACTATTTCGTCGTGTCACATGTACTCTGTAGGTCCCTCAACGAACCGCAACGCACCATGTGTAGCGCGATTCTCCTCACCCTTTTTTTTTTAAAAAATTTGAGAAGATATGCATTAACGATTGTTTGTCTTAACAATTAACAATTGTAACAATATTTCGTAAACTGATTACAGGTTGAAATAATATGTTGTTAAATTTGTAGATTGCTCATTCATCGATATAAGTAGAGAAGTAAAGTTGGCGTGTGAGAGTTTGTGAACATAATTATATAATTTTATAAAATTGGTTTCAAACGACGAATTTAAATTGTTGAAACTGATATACTTCACTAGTGATTTGTATATATGAAAAGTTTTGAAATTTTTGAATTCATTTAGTACAAAGTTATGTGGTAAAAAATTATGAAAAATGAATGTATTAAAATAACTTACAAAACTTCATTTTTTTTACTGCTTGACTTTGTATACATACTAAATGAATTCAAAAATTTCAAAAATTTGCATATACACACATCACTTGTAAAGTAGATTGATTTCAATAATTTGGATTAGTCGTTCGAACCCAATCCGATAGATTTCTGAAGTTGTGCTCACAAAACCCTCTTAATAAGCACTTCACCCATCAGCTTTACTCTAAGTGAGTAATTGTAAGTATATATGGTAATATGTATATTACGGATTGGAGGGTGTTATGGATTTGAAATGTCAAATACAATTTTAATATGAAAATGTATTTCTTGATCAAACTTCACATTTTTTTACTATTTTTTAAATTAGTTGAAAAATACTTGATCTAAAATTTTTGGATCATTCAAAAGGAATGATATTCTACCTATATAATAAAAATATTCTATAAAATATGAAATTTTATATCTAAGAACATTTTCATATAAAGATTATATTTCATGATTTATATTGATTTTTTTAACTTTAAAAAAAAAATATGTTACTATGTATTTATATTAGTGGTGATTTGTAATACGCATATTATCATAGCCTCACTTACACAAGTATGTATTTAATTTTTTTGTAAATCACTTATTCATCAAATATTACAAGCCATGCTCGTCAATGAGGTTTAGAACAATGAGGCTTAAGAGTTTAAGCTGTGCTAAGGGGAGTTGTTCAGCTGATAAAGGCTTAAAGCAATGAAGCTTAGTGTATCAAGGTGTTAAGGTGAAGCTCTAAGGAGACACTGTGCTGTAAGTTTGAGTTTTTATTAGCTTAAAAATTTGCTCAAAGAAAACTTAAAAAAAAAATACTCTAAACATGTCTAAGGCACAGTTGTTTAGCCAACTTAAGCAGTTAAGAAGGCTAAAGTAGCATTCCCAAATACAGTCATAGAACCTAAATACCATCAATGATATTGAACGCAAACTGTTTCGAATTCCAAATATTTGCACGCATGAAATATACAAATATTTTTATTTTTATACACATTTTTACATCGTGTAAACTTAATTACGATGATTACTAATAATATCAAATTAATTTATATTATCAATAAATCTTGACTAAATTATCAATTCTCTGTCTATTCAAAGTGACAATAAAAAGAGATCGAATCCTCTGTCTCTTAGGAGGCAGAATTTTCTTGCTCCGTATCACTGACACGTGAATCTAAAACAAAACTAAATCTAATATTTATATTTTTAAACTCGTCCGGCCTCACTTGTCAGTCACAAGAACATAAAAAGCAGGTGATCCGAGTTCAATAAAAGACTTGTTGTGAACCTTGAAAATAAAAGGAAGACAGTTCTCCATGTACAGGTAATGTTGACATACTTGATCCATTTTAACAAGAAAACATTGTATGGACAGCAATTTTTGTTTGTTTGTATGTATTGTTTGCCCCCCACAACTGATAGTTTCGTACTTTCGTTCATACAAACCATTGCATTATTGGATGCGATGTTTAAACAATATTTAAGCTTGTCTGACCGCGGGCTGACTCAGACGGCCCCACTTTCTTTTTTAGTGCGAACTAGTTGGATAATGTTTTTCCTTTTCTCTTCTCTTTCTCGGCTTTTTCAATAATGGAACAATAAATTTAAATATTGACGCTTTTTATACTCATAAAGTGCCTCGTTGATTTTCGTATTAATTCAATCATGTTTTATATTTGTGTTTGTAAAATTTAAACAGTGAATTCAAACTGTTTAATATAATATTTATATTAAAATATGTTTAGAAATTTAATTTTTTTTTATTTTTTTGGAAATGATAGGTACAAAATTATTATTTTTCACGAGATTCTGAACCATATTTTGTAACTATCTAAAAAATAAGTATAAAAATTCTAAAAAGTATATATATAATTTGGTCTCCATGCACATTTTAATATGGAGATCGTGTTGAGCGTTTCAGATCGATTGTTTGAAATTTGAAAATGAAAATGAAAATGTAGGGTGTAATCAAAACAAGAAAAAAAATGATTTTTTGTAACCCTACTCTTTTTAAATACATATCGTTATAAATAGTAAATAATATATTAATATCTAAACACCTACATTCATACCATCCTACTTGTTAAATATTAAGATTTTTTTTTCTTAAGATTTAATGCTTATATTCACATACAATGTTATAAACGCACCAACTGCTTAATAATATTTTGTGAACCCGGGCGAAAGGTATGAATGGATATATAGTCCAAATATACTTGTGAACATTTATTTTTCAATAAATAAATACAGATTAGTCAAACATTTATATTCTGATTTATTGTGAGTTGTAACGCTTCAATATATGGCTATTGTATAAGAGGAGGGTTCAAACGCACCATTATTTTGTGCTCTAATATGCTCTACATTTTTTTTTTTTTTAAAGTCCGAACAGTTGATTTGAATAGTTCAACATGATCTTCATAATAAAATATGCTTGGGACACCAAATTTTATATTTTTTAGAATTTTTTTACATAGGTACAATATCACTTTATCAGATGGTCCATAATCTCCTTAAAACAATGATTTTTTACCTATTTAAAAAAATAGTAACAAAAGATCTAAAAAAATTTAATTTGGTCTCCAAGCATATTTTATTATGAAGATCATGTTGAGCGGTTCGAATTGACTGTTCAGACTTTAAAAATAGAAATAAAGAATATATAGTATATTGTAAAAAAAAAAAAAAAAAAAAAGATGGTGCATTTGAAACTTCCTCATTCCTCATTCCTCATTGTATTATTAACTTTATTGAAGTAATAAATTTGTAATCATTCTTTTTGAGTAAAGATTGGAGGTCAAACCACCCGACTATTTAATACTCTTGTTATTACAACAAATGATTTTTTCGAACTCATGACCTCTTATATAGAGACCAAGTATCTTAGCCACTAGACAAAAAACTAGTTCTCAATTTGTAATCATTCTAGATACAGCCTAGACGTAGAACCTTATTTCAAGGCGTATTGTCGACGACGACGCCAACAAATCAATCTAATCCGTTTATATATTTATTTTATCCCATGACTTGAGTTCTCTAGAAAACGCGTCTTTGTAAATGTTTTAAGCTACAATTTGGGGATTCATATTACTCATATCTGAGTCACTAAGCATTTAATTCCTCAACAAAGATAAGATACAAGTGGCCAAATTTTAATCAGAAGTTTGTTTTGTTCCGCTGTGCTAGGTCATACCAAACCAGAAAAACTGGATAAATATATTAACATAGCTAATTTAGCTTCATGCAGCACACTAATTACAAACTTTTCTTATTGTTCATTTTTATTGTTCGCTGTGTGAAGTTAAATAAGCTCTGTCAATATCGTTACCAAAAAAACACGTTGCAACTTGCCAGGGATAAAGAATTTAACAGAGTATCTTTGCCTTCATGCAGCGAAAAAACCATATGCATCTTTGTTTTGATTCTATAGTCCATGCGCTGCATGAAGCCAACACTACTCTGTTAAAATCTTTACCCCTTGCAAGTTGCCGCCTTAACGTTGCTATTAACGGACGTTACTTTAACGATCCATACTTTTCTGGTCATTTCTCGTTCAAAATAGCTGATTCTAAACGAAGACTTAAAGTGGATTCAAAAACGCTGGCCCGTACCGAATATCCCATGGCATAAACCTCCTTTCTTATTCCAGATAACATCACCCCTCCATTTACTACAAAAAATGTAGAGACCACGACCACATAGCTCATTACACGAGTATAGTTTATCGATATAATATAATCTATCAACAAAGTAACCGTGTAAAATTTTCTAGAGAAAGTGCCACCGAACGATCAATATAAAAAGCTTATTTTTGCTATGTAAGGTGGCAGTGTGGCACCTAGCATTATTATCACTGGACATGTCCATTTCATCTAAAATGGAAAACACGCGTAATATCCTATTCGGATATTCCTTTATTCGCAGACATAATTTTATTCCCGAATCCCGAGCATACCTCTCCTCTTCACACCGACCCGCGTTCCCTCTTGCTCGGATTCCTTCGACGCCGAATCTCTGGTTCTTTCTGCGTGTTTGTTTGTGTCACATGTGTCGCTGCCAACTGGGCCCCACTTGAATCTGAGGCTTTTTTAAAGAAGAAATTATACATGAAACACCACAAATACTACGACTGTTGCCGCAACAAATCAAGATTCTCTCCTTCATCACCCCCCATTTTTAAATAAATGCCTCCTCCCTCCCTCCCTCCCTCCTATCAACAGAAACAGAGCAAATTAATTACCAGGCATTTCGCCATTTTAACACCTCCAAGCTCTTCCCACCTCCTTCTATTATTTCATCAATGGCTTTGAAAGCAGCACATGTCTCAGGCGTACCATCCCTTGACCATGTACCTGAGGTTCCTGCTATCTCCCTCTCCTCGCCTCGCCTCCCCTCAGGTAATTTACCTCCCCTCGTTATCTCTCTCGTTCTCTCTCTGTGGAGTACATCATATTCATTACCAAATCTTGAATTGGGTACCTGTCGATTGGATAGGTGTGGTGAAGGCGGGGCAAAAGCCAACGAAATTTTTGGTGGTGGGGCACAGAGGGAAGGGGATGAACGCTCTGGCCTCTCCTGACCGTCGGATGAAAGAGATAAAAGAAAATTCGATCCTCTCTTTCAACGCCGCTGCTCGGTTTCCTATCGACCTCGTCGAATTCGATGTTCAGGTAACAAAATTACCGTTGAAACTTTAAAGTTTTTTTTTTCAAATTAGACCCTCTAGTTTCTCGATATTATCACTTGTGTAGTAAAAACAACGTTGGGCGGACGTGTTTTTGTAATTAATGAGAATCACAAGAGGTAAAGTGAATAAGTATTTTTCTTTAGAGTGCTCCAGTGCAGAAATCGTCAGCGTCGAAAATTTCCAACAAGGCGCCGCGGCACCTTCTGTAAAAGCTCAGTGATCACCTGTTGCTCAAGTACATGTAGCTTTTTGGGCGTTTCCACTATCCTTGTGTTCTGATTGGTTCATATCTGGGACCCAGCTACATAATCGTTGCAAATAGAAAACCGTACCAATAGAAATAACGCTTGTGATTTGTAAAAGCGGTTTAGGTTTTGGGATCGTTTATGAATGGATAAGAATATGTCCGGTTGATTTACAGCTCAATTTTTGTCATAGTTCCTAACCAAATCCAACAACCATCCTAATAATGTTTTCTTCTTCTCTGTTTTTTTTTTTAAGTAGAGGATATATAGTGGGTTAACGGGTCCATATTTCAGAAGATAAAAATGTTCCAAGTGTTAAAATTTAGAATATACTTTATTGAGTGTCTATTATTAAAACTACTACAACAATTAAAATTAAAGATATCCTTTTCTTTTCTTTTATTTTATTTTTGTAGGTGACTAAGGACGACTGCCCAATTATTTTTCATGACGATTTAATTCGTACCGAGGAAGATGTAAGACAAATTTCATGCTTTCTCATGTTAAGTTATGGGAAGAAATATTTTTTGTAGCAAAATTGATACTATTTTGTGTAGCAATTTATATTCATCTCTTGCCCTTGGACTCAATTTGAAAAATTGCATCTTAATCAAACAGGGAAAGATTATAGAAAAGCGCACAACTGACCTTACCCTTGAGGAGTTCCTCTCCTATGGGCCTCAAAAGGATCGCTCTAAGGTAAACAAAATAACAATGCATCTTATTTTTGTTGTCAAAATATATTGAGGAGGTTTCTACTTATATTATTTTTTGGTGATACAAAATTACACCATCTATTTTTAAAGTTTTTAAAGTCCAAACCGTTCAACATGTCTTACATATTAAAATGTGTTTAGAGACTAAATTTTACATTTTTTTTTTGAATTTTTGTACTATATATTAAGTATTTTACAAAATCGCTGTTTTCAGACCATTGAATTTTTGTATCCATCTTAATAAATAGTAAAAAAATTCAAAAAAATATAAAATTTGATTGGATCTGCAAGTACATTTTAATATATCCAACATGTTGAACGGTTTGAATTGACAGTTTGAAGTTTAAAAATGAATGGTGTAATTTTGTTTTTGGTGTAAGTGGATCCCTCCTCAAATATATTAATCAGTTGTTACACAAGTTGCACCTCATGTCTTTTACTATGACACACATTATTTGTGTGCGCAGTTGAAAGAAAGCTATTTAAGTCCTGTCATGTTCAAATTCATTTATTTGAGGGTAGTATGTGATTTAGAGATTTCATGAGTTTATTATAGTTTGGAATGAGATAACAGTAGAGAAACACAATGTCTCTTTTTGTTTCTCAAAATTAAATGATTCTTTTTCAATCTTTGTTAATTTTAGGCAGGGAAGCCACTAATAAGAAAAACAAAAGATGGAAGATTTCTTAATTGGAATGTTGAATCTGACTACCCGCTTTGCACGTTACAAGAAGCTTTTGAATTGGTCGATTCACGCATCGGTTTCAACATTGAACTCAAATTTGATGACCATATTGAGTACCGGGATGAAGAGTTGATTCATGTTCTTCAAGCTGTCTTGCGAGTATGTCTTATACCATTTCTAAAATGGAAAATAATGAAAACAACAGATAAATTGCGTCTAACTTTTTTCTATTAATTCAAAAAAAAAATTTAATAGGTGGTCTTAAAATATGCGAAAGAAAGGTCTATCATCTTTTCCAGTTTCCAACCCGATGCACCACGACTCATGGCAAAATTACAAAGCTCGTATCCTGTAAGTCAAAACTATAAATAAAAAATAGCTTAAAAAAAATTTGGAGCTCTATTGCTAATTTTGCAATCTCATGAAATAGAATTGTTTCTAATAAATGGTGGATAATAATTACCAAAGATCATCTATTAGAAGCAAAAGTAAATTTGGGTTTTGAACAGGTATATTTCCTAACAAATGGTGGTACTGAGATTTATCCTGATGTGAGGAGAAATTCTTTGGAGGAGGCATTGAAGCTTTGCATAGAAAATGGGTTGCAAGGAATTGTATCAGAAGTTAAGGCCATATTTAGGTGTCCTTCTGCTATACACAAAATCAAGGAAGCAAACCTCGCACTTCTAACCTACGGTGTTCTCAAGTAAGTAATACCAAATCCACTTTTCATAATTTCTCTGCATAAGGGTATTTTGGGCAACTTCTTAACATCACAATATTATTATTGATGTAATTTTGTTGAATTTTTTTTTTTCAGTAATGTGCCAGAAGCAGTGTACATGCAGCACGTACTGGGGATCAACGGTGTTATAGTCGATTTGGTGCAGGAGATAACAGAATCTTTAGCTGAATTTATTACCCATAAAACTGAAGAGGAAAATGGAGAAGAAAATGGTAAGGCCAAAGAGGTCGTAAATAGGCCTAATTTTTCTCAAAAGGAGATATCATTTTTGCTCAGGCTTATTCCTGAACTTGTACAATAGTTGTTGTTGTTGCATCAGTAACACTTTCATGCAACATCATTTCAAGTGCTCTTCCTTTTATCGAGTCTTGCCATGAATAGGGGCATTTTTTTTCTCTTTTCCTTTTCTTTTCTTGTAATTTTCCCTACTTTTATTGATATCTCCTAGTATTTAGGGTCTGATGGAAATGTAGAAAGATATGGTGATGACTATGTGCATGAGTGTTTAAATAATTTAATTAATTTATGTGTTCAAGATTGTCACTGATTAGGCCTCAAAAATTGTCAAAGTAGCATCTTTAGTGAAACAGAAGTTACAGAACTTTAAGTCGATATCTACCGACTGTAGCAAATGGTCTTATCTCAGGATTTAAGTTGCCAGTTTACTGCTACTTGGCAATCAATACAGTTCTGTTAAATGACAGTAGGAAATGGTCTAATTATCTCAGGATTAAATTGCCAGTTTGCTGCTACTTGGCAATCAATACAGTTCTGTTAAATGACAGTAGGAAATGGTCTAATTATCTCAGGATTAAATTGCCAGTTTGCTGCTACTTGGCAATCAATACAGTTCTGTTAAATGACAGTAGCAAATGGTCTTATCTCAGGATTAAGTTGCCAGTTTGCTGCTACTTGACAATCAATACAGTTCTGTTAAATGGCATTTGCTCCAATGAAAATAATTTCTCCTGCAAAATGCCAAGTCAAATTCTATCAAAACAGAGACACAGCTGCTACAAAACTGAAAAAAAAAAAAAAAAAAAAAAAAAAGAAGGCATCAGAACTACTGGCAGTACTTCAACCAAAGTGTGCACTCCCTGTGAATAAGTTCAGCCAACAGTTAATCTGGAGGGATTGCAATTTGCATCTCCTCGAAATATTTTCTCATTTCTCTGCTTTCAGATTGATCAGCCATGACACGCATGTAACCCAAGCTATCCATGTTGATTCTTTCAAGCCTCTTCTTCTCTTTACTGCTTCTCATGATGCATGCCAAATTTGGTGTACACTCAATTCCCAGTTCTATAACAACGGATCGCATCCAGAGCCTAGAACCAGTTCACTACCATGTTCCCAGTTTGACAGTAACTCATTTAAGCTTGGAATTCGATCAGCTAGCGACAGGTCTGGATATTGCCTGTTCCATGAATCGTACCAAAATAATATAGTGGTACCGTCACCCACTAACAATTATATATATGAATGTCGGGCTGTAATTTGCTTATTTTGAATTGTACACGATTTGAAGATTTTGGGCACTCACCAGTTCGGTACCAGTAACCAGCCTAATCACGTCCTGCGGTCCTGGTACGATTTGAAAAATAGAATCTTTTTGGTGGATATGGTAAGTTTCAGGGTTTTTTATGAAAGTTTCCAGATTCACCCTGTTATTAAGATAGGTAGAAAACCGATGTTTTTGAATGGTTCAGAACCATTAAAAACAGTGATTTTGAAATATTTAGAAAAAATAGTAAAAAAATTCCAAAAAATGTAAAATTTGGTCTGCAAACACATTTCAATATTGTTGAGTGGTTCGGATAGACTATTTGGTCGTTTTTAAATATGAACGTGAAGTAAAACAAGATTCTTACTTCGCAACTCACAATAGCCCATCTCTCTATATATATGCTCCTATTTCAACAGAGTCCAAAAAATGAATGCATTAAAATTAATTTATAAACCTTAAACTTTTGACCACTTGACTCTATATTAAATTAATTTGAAACTTTAAAATTTTCATATGTAGACGTATCACTCATTAGGTAGAAGGGTTTCAACGATTTAGATTCATTGTTTAAAGTCGATTCGATATATTTTAGAGTCAAGTTCACAAGAGGTTGAGTGAACTTAGGAGCACCCTACTTCTACTCTATATATATAAATTAAATGTTTGAGTAGCACAAAAACAAAATGAAAACGATGAGGTCCACAATGTTTTATGGGGTTTCTCTTTATTTGATATATTCAAGTTGCACATCCCATATGTGCATATCAAATCAAATCTACACAGGTTTTAAGGGCTTTTACCTTCTTTTTTCATTTCACTAAATAAGCAATGGATGTTTCAGGAATCGGACTCTGCTGCTTTTCTTAGAGAAAAGCGAGATCTTGCTTTTCCGATCTTAACCATTCAAATTCGTTGAGATCTGTGCATGAAAAAGTTTCTTTATCAAGATATACGAATAAAAAATTTTAAATAGTTAGAATTAAAAAAACAAAATCCTGCTTTTCTTATAAAAAAAACAGCAGAGTCGGATCCATGTTTCATGTTTCAGGTTCTTTTTGCCTTTTTGTTTGTTAGTGTATTAGTGGTCCAAATCATAAAATGCTCTCTTGTGATCATAAAACGGTTTTTAATGCCCTAAATCAGTTTTTGTTAGTTGGGCTTGAGCCCATTTATTTTTCCTACTTTTATCCCTTCGTAGTATTAGAGCCCATATTTAAGAAAGAAATTAGGAGTTCTGCACATTCACCCACCAACACACTCTAAGGCCTAACTCTAGAACGAGATTATTAAAGGAAGAGAAAGGAAGAGAAAGGAAGGGAGGAGAGAAGTGACCAGGTCAGACCTGAATTCGGATCCTCTGAGATATCTCAAACTTTGAGTGACTTTTTTGGAATATCTCAATTGTTTAAATATGTTTTGCACGAATCTCAAAGCTCAAATAATACTGCCCCCCTACGTTCCCCCAAATAGGCACCGGATATGTCGGTCACGTAAAAATTGAGATATCTCAGAGGATAGCTTTTCTGCTTTAGAAGAGAAAAATCAGAGAGGAACATAATGGAGAGGAAGGGAAAAGAATTCGGATCCTCTCCGGTACTGAACAAGAGACCTTTAGAATTAGTAGATCCAGTCATTCTTTTAACTTTGCACGAATCTTAAAGGGGACTCTCTACAGTCAAAGACACATTCCGTATTGAGTTGGATCGGGCTGGGAGTTAATTTGAACCGTAAAGTTGTTAGCTTCACAATCCAATACTTGATAGGATATTTATAAAAAATATGTACAATTAAGTGTACAAATTCGACGAATTTTAGTGATTTACTCTTAAACTTTTATGATAATTTGATAATTCTTTTTTTTTTTTCTGTTCATTTCATTTGCATGGTGAGTTCTGAATTTAAAAGTTTACAGGAAGAGAGGGAGAGTGAAAGTGATTGTAAGACTTTCTAAGTCTATTCAAATAGGGCAAGATTTTTCACTCAATTATTCTTATAGGTGTGTTTTTTTTTCCATAGAGAGGGGATAAGAACATAGCTTAACTAAAAAGTGCAAGTAAATTCCAACTATGTTACTTGTAATTCAACATTTTTTTTTGAAGAAGACTTGTAATTCAACATTAAAACAAGTTGAATCAATTATTTTTCAAGATAGGTTATCTAAGCGGAAAAATTGAGAATTCTTTAAGCTTTTGACATAATCAATTGTTTCTTTCCGGGCAAGAAGGTGAATTTATTAACCCCTCTAGAAGGATTGACAATTTTCATATTTTGTTCATCTCTCTAGAAGAAAAAATAATTGTGGGTATGCTTATTTTGTGGCCTAGCTTCCAAGACAAAAACATGTAAATATGTCGTTTATTAAAAGCTATTGTTGTTTACTTTAATAAAAAAAAATGGAAGTCATATCACCTTTTACATAAAAGAAAAGATATAAAAAATACATAAAACAAAAACTAAATAATAAAAAGACAATGATTTGTATGTCTTATTTGTGTATGATTTGATTTTAATATTGCCTAAGATAACTAATTTGTTATTAAGCTATAATTGTTAATGTTATAATTCCTCTCTCTCATTAAATACCTTTAATTTGTTGTAATCATTATTCATACAGAACTAGTGATTTAGCACTCAATTAAGATCACATACATGCTTAATTATATTTTAAATTTATTTATGAAAAAAAAAATAAAGTTCTAGATTTTATATAATTTTCTCCTTAAATAATTCCATGAGAGTGGAGCAAAAGCAAATCAAAGCAAAACAAAACAAGTATATTTATTGCAAAACATGAATAATAAACTAACAAAAGAAAGGTCCTACAAGTACAAACCTCAACTCTCACACGCAATTCTCCTTTGACCAAAATGAAAAAAGTATACATAAAATAATTATTAAGTGGAGAGGAGGAAAGAAGTTTCAAGAAAACTTGGTCCAGAGAATCACCTCCCTCTCAAGAAAAGGTTTAATTTCTCTCTCTTCATGATTTAAGGGATTGATCATTCATGCTATGGAATTGGGTTTTGTTAAATTTAAATTTAAACGTCAGATTTGCATTGAGATTTGTGCAAATATATTTAAATATTAATAAATTTAAATGACGCCTTGAATCGAAGTGTTTGTGCGAATTTTGATACAGATTGGACGATTTAGATCTGATTTAGAATGAGAATTTGTCTGAAACCATTTGAACAAAACCCCTATCCTCATGCTATTCGTTGACTTGGGTTAGAGATATTAGCTATCTTTAAAAATTTTAAAAGTGCCAAAAGGAGGATTGAACGAATTACATGAAAACCAGTAAGAAATTGGAAGATATTTCTTTGATTTGGACACATAGCGAACTTATAGGCCCTAAATATTTATATCTTACTCGGTGTTTTTACAAGATCAGTTACCTTGTCTTGAACTAAATTCATGACGTACTTAGAAGTAGGTAGATAAGAGATATCATCCCAAAAAGAAAATATGAAGTAGGTATATATATATAGAGAGAGAGAGAGAGTAGAAATAGGATTTTTCTAGGAGTACAAAGCTTCTTTGTATTTTTAACTCTAAAATTTATAGGATTAACTTCGAACGATGAATTTAAACTGTTGAAATCTTTCTATCTTACGAGTGATACGTCTATATGTGAAAATTTTAAAGTTTCGAATTAATTTAGTATAAAGTCAAGTGGTCAAAAGACTTTCAAAAAATAAATGCATTAAAATTTTAGAAACCTTTTAATTTTGACCACTTGACTTTATACTAAATTAATTCGAAACTTTAAAATTTTCACATATAGATGCATCACTCGTAAAGTGGAAGGATTTCAACGGTTTGAATTCGTCATTCGAAATTAATCGATAAGATTTAGAATTAAAAGTATAAAAGAGCTGGCCCTCTTAGGAGCACCTTAGTTCTACACTTCTACTCTCTCTTACACACACTAGATATAGCTTAGTGCAATACATAATTTATATGGTTATTATGTGCCTAAAGGCTTCACCTCAAAATAAAAAAAGATATGTTTAGTTTGGAGAAAAAGACAAAGACAATGCTTTTATAATCTTGGAAAAGAATGGAATTAAAAAGAATTCATTTGTGGGGGCAAATTTGGCATTTGGGATGGTTGGGTTGGTTTTTCCAACTCTCGCTTGCTTGACCGAATAAAATTCCTTTTTGAAATTGCTTGGCCGTATTTTGGCATCCTTCTCTTTGTCTCCTTTGCAGGGGACACTTGGGTCCCACCTAAACCTTACCAATTGAATTCACATCCTCTCCATTACTGCACAAGGGAAGTTACCTCCTCTGTGAAATCAAATTCTGATCTTGTGATCCAGTGCAATACTGAGCGTGTAGAATGAGATCTCAGTCGTCGGTTTTAATCTCAAACGAACTCAAAACGAACCTCGATGTATGAAAATAAATCTGCTGTAATTCCCGGGGAATTACACGACCCCGTAATTCCGGTCTCGACCGTTAGTATTTCTCAAGATATATGTATAACAATTTACTTTTTCAAAAACATTTTCGAAATCTGTGCACAAAAAGGGTTGTGTGCACGAAAAAGTTTAAACGGTTGATGTTGGAATATTCGGACTTCTCGATATATATACGGAAAAAAAAGGAGACTGTGTAAGAGAGTAACATGATTTTTTTTATAGGTTATTATTAAAAAAATAATTTTATGAAATCAACATAATTATTTTTTTTTTACAAAAATCATAAGAATTGAAATATCATTTCGTTCTGTCAATTTTTTTTTCTGGACCGCATTTCAGTCCGATGTGGTTTTACACCAAAGGCTACATTTGTTTTTCCGAAAAAACTGTAAAATCATACCGGACCGAAATATCATTTCAGTCCTTATGATTCAAAAAAAACAAGTAATCATGTTGGTTTTATAAAATTATTTCTTTTAATTATGGTTTATAAAAAAAATTCAAGTGACGGTTTTTTTATATCGTACTGCTATATTTTAAATAGACATCGAATATATTTTGTTCACATGTAATTTTTCTCAATAATATATTTTTTAATTTTAATTTTTTATATTATTATTATTATTATTATTTATCGGAAGCATAATAAGTAAAAATTAGCCGAATTAGATCAGTAATTCGATTTTTTTTTGTTACATAATTAAATTAAGACAAACAAATTAATCTAAATCATTAAAGTATTAAATTGCATATTAAAACGTAGTAAAATTATGCTTTCTTTGAAATTCTGGCCACATTTGAAAATTGAAACTCATAAAATAATTGAATACTTTATAGTAAAGTTCGGTCCATTTCTTTGTAAAAGAATTTTAATATTTGTAAAAACATATAAATATACAAATATAATAAGTATTTTAGTGTTAAAACTAACTAAGTATTAATCGATATAAAATTTGTCAAGAAAATGCACATAAAATGAACACTTAAAAAGGATGGACCACAATTGGGAGTGCCTATAGATATCAGATTTTTTTTTATTTTATTTTAAAGGGTTGAGAGTTCAGAATTCTGGCATTTAAGATGCTTGTTTCGTTTTAATTCATTTGTTTATTTTTAAATAAATAAATAAATAAAATGTAGATATAGTATAGATTAGATAAGAATATTTTTGTACTCATACCTATTTAAAAAAAAATTATATGTACTCTTTAACTTTACTTGTAGTATACCGTTACATTACTTATGTAATCCAACTAAAGAATATTAAATATGTCATGTACGTAACAGCATAGGATATAAAAAACTAGAATTATTTATTCTAATATTTTAAAAATATAAATTATTAAGTTAAATGAGATAATAAAAGGTATTGTGTAAATCAATTCTACATAAATTATAAATTAAACATTAGATAAGATATTCTATAAATTAATCTCAAATAATTATAAAAACTATCTAATTGTATGTACAAATAAAAAGTTATCATCTATAATTTCACATGTTTCACAATTACCGCAATAGCTTGTATCCGTATATTTATTCAAATGTCTTATGTCTTTTATGTATTATTTGTGTCTCACATATTTATTTTCATTTTCAAAGTATAAAAAGTCGATTCGAACTGCTCAATATGATCTCCATATTAAGATCTGTTTAGAGACCAAATTTTATACTTTTTGGAAAAAAAAAATATTATTTTATTAGATAGGGATAAAATCATTGTTTTTCAGAAAATTATGAATTATCCAAAAATATTATTTTTGTATTTATCTATAAAAATAGTAAAAAATTTCCAAAAAAAAAAATATAAAATTTGACCTCAAAACAAATTTTAATATGTCATATTAAGCAGGTTGAATCGACTATTTAATCTTTAAAATTGAAAATAAAAATGTAAGACACGAATGAGACATAAAAAAAAATAAAACACGAGGCATTTAAACCCTCTGTTCCTTATACATTTGTTCTTAAACCGAATCCTAACAAATGTTTTTAGTTACCATCTGTTAAAATAATAACAACCAGAATTAGCATGGGTTTTGAAAAAAAAGAAACATTTTTTATGAGGAACAAAGCTATTAGCTGCGATTCCAATTAGACTAAAGAAATTGGAAAAATAGAATACCAAATTGGGACATCTGATAAAACTGAAAAGTTCTGAAAGTTGTGGTAAGTAAGGGTGTCAATGGCACTCTTTTATTCGATCTGATAGATATGGATTTTTTTTTTTAATTTATTGGGTACGGATGCGAGTAAAAAATTTTTTTGTTATCTTAACAAACGGATAAGAGTGTGGGTAAAGCCTATTATGTACATATTACCATATCGGATAATTATAACAAATTATATATAGTATATAGCATAATGAACCATGAATATTAATTCTCCAACTATTCTTGATAGTCGTGTTACGCTTAATTAACTATTAAAACAGGTAATAAATTTCAGCAAATCTCAATAAAGTTTAGATCTTTAAAACACGCGCGCGCACACACACACATATAGATATATATTTGTGAAATGAATGTGTTTTAATGTATTATTTAGTAAATAATTTTTTTTTATTATAATAGCATTACCCATTATTTACCTGCTATTATTTCGTTATCCGACAACTATAACTGGTAAATGTAGAATACAAAGAAGATAATTCGCAGCGGCTAAGGCTAAGGTACAAGTAAGAATAATTTGTAACGGATACGGGTATGAAAATGCTTTCATCAGATCCTTACCTTACCCCTCGACACCCCTAGTGGAAAGTTTTTTTTTTGACGAAATTGTTGCTAAATTTTTTTGGTAAATCCTTAAAAGAAACCGAGCGGCATACTTCATACTTCGTTAAGCAAAAATTGAGAATGAATTCTATGCCATTTAACCCAATTCTTTTTCTCTACAATACGGCAATACCCGTGAGAGTGAAAATGGCATATTGTACTAGCAACTTCTCAAAGACACTGCCCTTCGCACAAAATATTATTACGTTCCTATAAGGGTGTGCTTCAGAAGAGGGGAGAGGAGAGGAGGGAAGGGGAGACAAGAAGTGACCGGATTGTCTGAAGAGGGTTACTTGCCCCACAAATTAAACTTTTGGAGGGGAGTCAAGAGAAAGGAATGGGAGAAAGGAGGAATTAAGATACAAAATTAAATAGACTTTTCCTCCAATCTCTACCCTCCAATTTAGAGGGTAGCTCCCTCTCTTGCTCCTTACCTCCCCTCCCTTTCTCTTCCCTTCTATTTTAATTTTGTGGAGCACACCAAAGAGAGAAAATGGCAGTGTTTTCGCTTTGTTTACCTGTTAATTCCAATTTTTTTCCCATATGTTTTACAATTTCGAACCCCCAAAAGTAATTCAAATTTTAAATTTCGATTCGGTCCGCTTGATCAAAATTCACATGAATATAAAAGAATCCCGTGAATTTCAACTCGGACCGAATTAACCCGATTATGACAAACGGTCTGAATCCAACTCAACTTTTTAGTTAATTTTAGGACTCATGTTTTACAGTGGTGCCCGTTCCCGGAGAGGGGAGGGGGGATCCGAATCTCCTAAAGTATTTCAAATTTTGAGTTTGTATCCTAACTGTTTGATTAGAATTCAGATTAATTCAACTTGAGATAGAATGTATTGGATTCTTTTAATATTTGTGCCAAAACAGGTTGGCCGAATCATAACTCAAAATTTGAGTTACGTCGGGGGATTCAAATTCAGAGGAGGTCATGATCATTTTAGGATGGTGACTTTTAGTTAGAGGCGGATTTACTTGTAAGGTATGAGGGTCAATTGACTCTTTATTTTTAATTTTTTATTTATTTATGTATAACTTATAATAAAATATTACGGTACTGTAAAGTTAACTCCTATATTTTAAAAATCTAACTCCGTTTCAACTTCTAATAATTCTATTTTCTAGTTTTTATCCAAAACAGATATAAAACTCACTCAAAAATTAACATGACATATGCTTTCAAAACTGTCAAGAAATGTTTCTTTTTTCATGTATTTTAAAATTTGACAAAGCACAATCGTGAAACCATTTCTTGTATTATATGACAACGTCAATTATCCAAATTAGGAGAAGAATCTACTCACCTTATCTTTTACATCATCCAATTTAGTCAAAATATTTTTTAGGTTTTAAAATTGTAGTTGTTTTCGACAAATTCAATCTTCGTGTGTGTCATATCGATGTGAATTTATCGAGTGAAAACTTTGTTGAATAAAAAATACATAATTTTATTTTAACGTCAAGACTTAGTCAGATTAAGAAAAAAAATATTCATGAAAATTTCCTATTAGATATGCAATAAATACTTCATCATTGTGTTTTGTTACCACCTTAATATTTCAACATTCTTATCTTACTATCGATTTATGCAATATTCATATGTTATCACGTGCACACCGTTGTTTTGTGCATGACTTCTTGGCCATGCGCAAAAATTAAATTGAATACGGTAGAAAATCATGCACAGTACGTATCAATATGTGTATGACCAAAGTGAGTACGTAGTGCGTACATAGTGAGTTATCAATTTTGCAGAAATCAATAGTAAGATTAGAATTTTGAAATATTGAGATGGTAACTAAAAAATTTCAATCCTCTCACTTCTTTTCTCGCACAAATTAAATTGAAATAAAAGATAATTATAGAGTTTATAAGAATGAATTCCCTTCAAAAGAGTTTAGCTGATCGTAAAGGATATGTTTGGATAGTAAAAAATAGCGTGGGGTTAACATTGTTTTTGGATTAGTGACTATTCTTCTTCACTATTCTACGTTTGAATCATTAGATGACTATGTTTGGATGACACAAGAATAGAGTCTATTCTAGAATATGAGCTATTCAGAATAGCAATGTGAATCCAAACAATATTTTTGCTATTCAGAATAACTAGAATAACTGATATTCTCTATTCTTTGTAAATGTTAGAATAACTACTATTTGGAAGTGTGAAAAAAGAGAAAAAAAAATACTTTCTTTTCGGATTTCTATCAAAACAGTCTTGAAATGACAAATTTGACACTACTTCTGGTATCTCTACATCATGACAATTTGCTTGAGATCCCACTTGTCTATCTTTTCTTTTAATTAGCATCTTGTAATTAACACTATTCTCTATTAGTTACAGCTATTCACTATTTCACATGTACAATACAAATAATATTTTTACTAATCCGAATAGCATTATTTTCACACTAATATAAAAATCACTATTTTTTTCTCTATTCTCATTTACTGTTATCAAATTTCGTTATTTTAACTATTCTAGCTTCCATCCAAATATACCCAGACTAAGAATAAAACCATTTATGAAGTTAGCATTGTTCTTTCTAACCCATTCAGACAATAAAATAACTCTAACTCCAAATTAGTACTGTTCTTGCTATTTCCGAAATTGCCTCCAAAGTTCCAAATACACCTAAAATTCAACCTATTCTACTAATCTTCATCTGTTTTTTTTTTTTTCGACCGGACTCAAAAGTACGACACAGTAAGTCAGATCCAATCCAAAGTAGCCGCATTACATTTATTCTTTATTATTATTTTTTAGATAAAAGAATTTACTCTTTAAAAAATAAATAAAAAACAATCCTACGGCAGAGCAAAGGCCAAAGGGCATAAAAGCTCCGGATTCTCCAGTTACAGATAGCTCACTAAAAAGGTGTGTTGAGTATCCGACATGCGGGTCCCTTATATTGCATTCCAGGTTTTTAAACTGGTGGGTCCCAACTACTGCTTTTGTTACAGAGAATATGTATCAGAGAATCTATCTTGAGAAACAAAAGTGTAATCCTGTTCGGAGACCATTTCGCAAAAAGGCAGCTTTCCTAATTCCCGTACACAAATTTTCCTTTTGCTTTTGGAGAGGGATAACCACACAATGAGAGATGACATTTTGAAAAGCACCGCTCACCACTTGTTTGTTAAAATGCGTCAAAGAACAAGGCAAGAGGCACACACAAAGCTTGAGTCTCTCTCAAGAAAACCCTGTTATCTCCGCAACCTCTTCTTGTATAAATCCCTCCCGTGCACATGCCTCTCTCTCACCACTTTCCCATGCAAAGATCCATTTCATGGCTAATCTCCTGCCATCGCATCTACAATCATAAATAATAGTGGGTTTCGTTTCGCGTTCAATTGCTTGCTCACTTCTGTGTACTCTTTGATGGAAATGGATAAATCCAATTCAAGTGTTATAAGGTTGCCTCCTGGATTCAGATTTCACCCCACGGATGAAGAGTTGGTTTCTCTGTATCTAAAGAGGAAGGTCTTGTCGTACCCTGTACCGGCTGGTATTATACCAGAGATTGATTTTCTTAGGCATAACCCTTCAGATATACCTGGTAATTACTTCTCTCTTTTGCTGTATGACTGTACTGGTAGCTAATTGTAATTCTTCATAACTCAGATTATTGTATCATTTACTGACATATAAATTGAATTGTTTTAACCAACTTGTAGGTGCAAGTGAAGGGGAGAGATATTTCTTCAACCAAAGAGAGGCCAAGTACCATAACGGGTCTCGATCAAACCGAGCAACAAGATCCGGATCCGGTTACTGGAAAGCCTCGGGCAAAGATAAGCCTATAATTGGTTCGAGGAATAGCCAAATAATAGGGTTTAAGAAAACCCTGGTTTTCTATCAAGGGAAGCCTCCTAGAGGAACCCGTACCGACTGGATCATGCACGAGTACCGTCTTATAAATGTATGATTAATTTTACATCTTCTATGCTTCTTAGGTTTATTGTACCGGTGACTGCAATGTACCAGTAAGCCAATAGTCGCCACATTATTATGAACTACACATCAATATCGGTACCATTAATTAATATTTGGTAATTTGACTAGTCCTGAACCGCGGTCAGACAGTTATTATTTGTTTATACAAGTTGTTATATACTTTACCCTACTTATTGAATGCTTACAGAATTATGAATTTGTAAATTCTTCAGGATTCTACGGTTACATCGACAAATTGGGTTCTTTGTCGAATTTTCAAAAAGAAAAGAAATAGCCAGGTGGACATGGAGTTCATGGACCAAGCAGCGGTGGAAAGGCCCGGCACACCTCCGCCCTTGTCAAGTTCAAGTTGTGTAACGGATAATTCTGATGAAAATGCAGAGGAAGTTAGTAGCAAGGAAGAGTATGAATCCAATAGTAAGTCCATGAACAGAATCTGAGAGAGAGAGAGAGAGAGATTGAGTGGTTCAATGTATAGGCTTAAGAGAGGTTAGAGTTTTAGTAGGACCTCTTGCTGGCTTTTTGTATATTGTTTTCATGCAAGTAATGTAAGTATGCAAGAGGACATTGTACATGTAGAAGCTTAAGCATGTTAATGTTAATTTTGATATAAACAAAAGGTCATCTCCTTTCTATTCCTTGTTTCAAATTTTGTTTGTTTGAAGGAATTGTAATTCTGAGATTTGCAAATATGGAATGAAATCCTGTGATTAATTAGATTAGACATAAGAAGTTAAGAACATGTATGGTATAAATATGTACATAACAATTTTCTTTTTTTTTACCCCTGCTGGGGTGACAGTAATTTCTGTATGGTAATTTTGAGCCGACAAACATGGATAAACAAGTACATACAAACCCTATCAATATTAATCAGAGGGATCCCTATCTTATGATTATATTTATGGAACAGGAGCTATGACAAATGACTAGAAAAAGGGAAAACGTGCTGTTTGTGAATTGTGTTGTTAATTGGATAAATTATCTTTCATAGTTAGCCACAGAAATAGAATACAAGGTGTTATAAGAAATAGAGCTAGGTCAAAGCCACAAGGGCCCTCTTTTATATCACCTTTCATTTTCAAGGATCTTTGCAGAGATCTTGCGTTGAAATTGGGAAGAGAGAGAGCGATCAAACGAAGGTGTGGGCTGATTGAGGTCACCACCACCTTGGCTCCACCTATTTCTGTGTTTTTGGTACATTTTTTTTTTCATTAGAGTTGAAATTATCATAATATTTTCTTTCTTGTACTATAAGAAAGAAAGTTTAAGATTCTTTGTGGCTGTATTATTTTAGATTTTTTTTTTTTGGGGGGAAAGACCTGTAGAGAGCTGCCGTACTAGTAACTAGTGTTGTAAATAACGGTATGCGGTCGTCGGACGGACATGATACCGTCAAATGATTAATCGGGAATAATCGGTCATAACGGCCGATTAGTTGGAAAAATCCGTAACGGTTTGTCATCGTCAACAACTAATCGGCCGATTAATCAGTCTAAACGGATGTTTTTTACAACAATGCTAGTAACAACATGCAAACACAGAAAAAAAAATACATTTGGTACGTGTTCAAATTATATTTTTTTTTAATTCAAAGCTCTTTCTTTCACATGATTCAACCTTTTCTAAATCCAATTTATCACTGCTTTCCTGATATATTTTTTTTTCCTCGACAGTACTATCACTTTTCATAAGATGTATTTTCCATTTTTGCCCCCTTTTTGTTGGGAGATGCCAAGTGGAGGCATGGAATGTGGAGAGAGGAAACAAAATGAAATCAAGGAAGGAGACCTATTGTGTTACATAGTGCCCAAATTGCCAGGATAGAGGTAGACATGTGATATATACTAACTAGAGTTAGAATTGAGAGGAGGTCTCATGTCAATCGGACCTATTTTGGTTCGACAGGTATAATGACCCTTTGATCTGCATCAAGATCCGTGCACGCATGTTTCAATTTCTGTACGTAAAGATCTTAATGCTAATCGTACGGTATTAGAGCTAATTTAACCTAAAAATAGTTTCGATACCCATCGGACCTACTCCTATCTCCTAGAGTTAGTAAATAAGCCTTGTGGCTAACTCTTACGTGGCTTTCTATCAATTCAAATTGCCTTGTAATGTACGTTTAATTGTTATACCGACGACATTTGACTTCAATTCGGTACCGGTCACACCACTTGGTACCCTTCTGACCGGGAAAGGTACTGGTAAAGTGCATCCTCTTGCTTCCCATTTTGTTGCTGAATTAGAAGGTCATGGGTCTTCTCTGTTCAACAATTAATCAAATGTATATAGTATACACTATACATTGATTGAAAATTTAAAGGAAACTATTCGGTATTATTTTAGTTACTATTTGGGTACTGGACAAACTGTTGGAGCCCATTTCTTTTGGGTACATGGATAGGGGGGAATAAATCTGCTGTGATCTATTAGCTATGTTTGGATCGTCTCAGAATAGTGTTGTTCTTAAAATAGCAGTGCTATTCGGAACATGCTCCATCCAAACAACTTGGGGCGCTATTCGGAACATGCTGAATAGCGATGTTCTGTTGTTCTAAAAAAAATTTAGAATAACAATCAACTTTCTAAGGCAAAAGGTCTGAATAGCTTTTGCCTTTACAAGTATCTCTCCATATGCAATCAACTTTTTGCCTTAGAAAGAATGACAATCAAGCCAGAAAAATATATGATTCTATGACATTATATTATTTTGATAATATTAAATTTAATTTAAAAGACTGAATCATTTTTCTAAAATATATTATTGAACATGTTTTGATAATATTAGAGTTAGTTGAAAAAATAACACAAAATCATTACTTTATTCATTCTCTCCAAACTCTATTCCAAATATATATTCCAAACTACTTTTGTGCTATTCCGAATAACTCTGAATAACACTATTCTAAGTTAGTGCTATTTTTATATACTATTCTCAAATAGCTATTCTAGCTATTCTAGAGAGCATCCAAACATACTTGAAGGAATTGCAGGATCCCTGTTATTTCAAATTCAACTTTTTATTTTTTGAAATGTACAAATCTCAATAGAAATTATTTTTATGCATGAATCTCAAAACAAATTAAATGTTGAATTTAAAATAACAGAGTTCCTGCAATTCCTTTGGATCACAACAGATTTAAATTTTTTTGCACCATCACTCGTTTTGAACTACAAAAAAAATCTGAATATGGTGGGTAACGAAAACTGAAACCCGGATATGGAGTTGATCGATTTTTGAAACCCGGATGAATAGCTGGTTTGGTCCACCTAGTTTTTGAAATCTTGTGTAGTACGTGGTGTGGTGGTATGAAAGGGGGGGGAGACCGAACCAAAGTTTCGGTGAACTCATGTCTGAACCGAAACTTTGGTTCGATCATTGCTATTTTTGGAGGAAAAAAAAAAACAATTGATATATTTTTGCTGAAAAATTGACTTTTTATTTTCTAAAAATAAAAAAATTTGCTCTGTTTATGTGCCATAGCCTTTGGATAGAGATATCAACAGAATAATAGCTCTAACTTCAAATAGGATATCAAAATCAAATGGCAATGGTGGAGAATACCAAACAGATTAGCATTTAAACATTTACCAGTACCATGCTGGCTCTAAATTAGTAACATGTGATATATACTAACTAGAGTTAGAATTGAAAGTAGGTCTGATGCTCATCAGATCTACTTTGGTTCGATGGGTGTAATGACCCTCCGATCTGCATCAAAATTCATGTGAACTTATATTAAAATCCGTGCATGCATGTTTCAATTTATGTGCACATAGATCTTGATGCTAATCGTACGGTGTTAGAGCTAATTGAACCTAAAAATAGGTCTGATGCCCATCGAACCAACTCCTATCTCCTAGAGTTAGTAAATAAGCCTTGTGGCTAACTCTTACGTGGCTTTCTATCAATTCAAATTGCCTTGTAATTTACATTTAATTGTTATACCGATGAAATTTGACTTCAATTCGGTACCGGTCACACTACTTGGTACCCTTCTGACCGGGAAAGGTACTGGTAAAGTGCATCCTCTTGCTTCCCATTTTGTTGCTGAATTAGAAGTCATGCTGGTTTTGGGTCTTCTCTGTTCAACAATTAATCAAATGTATATAGTATACACTATACATTGATTGCAACTTTAAAGGAAACTATTATTCAGTATTATTAGTTACTATTTGATTTGAGTACTGGACAAACTGTTGGAGCTCATTCCTTTTCGGTCCATGGACAATGGATATGGATTAGGTGACCGAAATTTTTGTGCCAGCGCACGTTTTTTTTAGTAAAGGTTGGAGGTCAAGTCACCAAACTATTTAATACTCTTGTTTAATAGTATACATACACTGATTGAAAGTTTCAAGGAAACTATTATTCAGTATTGTTTTATTTACTATTTGGGTACTGGACAAACTGTTGGAGCTCATTCCTTTTCGGTCCATGGACAATGGATATGGATTGGGTGACCGAAATTTTTGTGCCAGCGCAGGTTTTTTTTTGTAAAGGTTGGAGGTCAAGTCACTCAACTATTCAATACTCTTGTTTAATAGTATACACAGTATACACTGATTGAAAATTTCAAGAAAACTATTGTTTAGCATTATTTTATTTACTATTTGGGTATTGGACAAACTGTTGGAGCTCATTCCTTTTCGGTCCATGAATAGTGATAGGGCCATGTTACATAGACCCTAATTTACATTTGGGCTTAAGAAAAACCGGGACTCGGACCTTATTATTGAGAGGCCAGCCTGGAATATAAAAGGAAAACCCAACAAAACATCAATGTCGAAGTTCACATCTAAGCTCGGCATGTCGTCAATTGATGTCGACATGACGATGACCATGTCGAATTTCACATCTAAGCTCGGCATGTCGTCAATTGATGTCGACATGACGATGTCCATGCCGAAGTTCACATCTAAGCTCGGCATGTCGTCAATTGATGTCAACATGACGACTTACACCGCCATATGCAGGATGTTGATTCCCACGATCTCTATAAATACGCTCACGATTGTTATAACTATGCCCACGATCTCCATGACCGCTCCCACGTTCTCCGACAGAACCGCAGAGAGACGGTTAGAGATCAGAGTATAAAAAACCTCAGATTTCCTAAGAAAGGGATCGAACTTTCTACCAACAAAAACTACGCTAAGAGAGATATCGATAGGGAAGAGTAGAATATCTCACATCATCCTTCCAATTTCTTAACTAAGTCGGTTTGCATCCCGCAGTAAGCTGACCCGTAGCCATCTCGACTTATCGACCGAGATAAGGAGAGATCCAATCTTCAACACCATCTCGACTTATCAACCGAGATAAGGAGAGATTCAGTCCAACCAGTTCATTTCCAGCATACGGACTATCCACTCCAGATAGGCTGTATCAAATAGGGTGACCGAAATTTTTGTACCAGCATAGGTTTTGCTGAAAAATCGACATTTTATTTTCAGAAAAAAAAATAGTTGCTCTGTTTATGTGCCATAGCCTTTGGATAGAGATATCACCAGAATAAAAGCTCTAACTTCAAATAGGATATCAACAGATACCAAACAGACTAGCATTTAAACATTTACCAGTACCATGCTGGCTCTATTAATAACATGTCAAATGGCTACTAACCCACTATATATATTGCAAGTGGTACATAATGGTTTTGGTGGTGGCTTGTTTGATTGTTGCAAAATTCAATTGAGTTAGTTAATGGTGATTAGGAAGGCACTAGAGTTGTTATGGCCGCCTGTTTACATGCTTTTTGCCAGAAATTATGAACCTAATTTTTGAAACGGTTTAAAGGTGAAATTTATATGACTATTACAAAGTTTAGGGTTATTAAATATGACAAAAAAATTCCATACAGATTTGTAAATTGTAATACAAAAACTTGATGTTGCCTTTTGGTCTCCATTTTCTGAACTTCATGAAGTTATTACTTTAACAATAATAAAAAAAAATTTGATGGTTTTGGAGTGTGAAAGGATTGAATTTCAAATTGGAAGGAAGTTTACTGGTATGAATTAAAAAAATGTTATGGATGGTGATCCTATTGCTAACACTAGAAATAGGCTAATTATTGAATTTACACAGGAATAGAGGTTTGACATGTCATATACTATGCATCTATGACTTGATCTTTCACCATATTTTAAGGGCATTTACAAGTCAACAAAATAGTCCAATTAAATTGGATGAAACATCAAGCTCTTACAGGAAATTAACATATACACCAATAATTGGAGTTTGGGAGTGATCTATGAAAGGCACCAACTGTGGTTTGGCTATTTCTTTACTCAAAACATTGAATCAAAATTTAATGTGTGGGGTAACAAATGAAAATTCAATGGCCTTAGCCAGTTAGCCGCAACCTAATGAAAAGGATCTACCCCATCAAAGTTGGAACAAGCTGTGATATTAAATATTTTGTACTGTGCATTTGTGGTTGCGGCACCTCCAACACGTCTAAGCTACAAGCAATTGATCATATAGTGAAAGAAAAGCTCCAATAAAAAAAGGAACCGAATCTCCTTCCCTCCTATGGACAGGAAATTCATGTTCCTAAAATCACTGTTGGATGGATCTGAGGTGGGTCCGGGACAAAATTATATTCAATATTTAAATATTAAAATTCACACCGGATACATCCGGTAGTGACTTTAGAGATAGAAATTTTCTTTTGCTAAACTTATAAAATGCTTGAGATATTAAAGGAAAAAAAGCATAGATATTGTGAAAAAATGTAAATTATGTGGGGAAAAAAATATTTGCACCGGGCATGCTGGATCACAATAGGTTGTATATAATTCTAAAATTAAAGCTGACAACAGTACTAAGATTGTGCTTTAGAAACAATGGCGTAGAGAAAAGGGAAAAAAAAGAAAGGGAAGGATCAGCACTAATTTCACTCTCGTTACACTCCGATTTGGAGGTGACAAATATCACAACTTTTGTACAACAAATTCATTCTTTCTCCCCTCCACTCTTCCGATTTTTTCTTCTGAAGCAAGAGAGTAACTCAGTCCAATCCGGTCCGCTGGCTTTTTCTCTCCGCTCTCTTTCTTTTCCTTTAATGAACGATATTTCATTTCTTTTGAAGCACAATCTAAGGTGATTTAGAAGAAGAGAAATTTCTTTTTTTGGAAATGAAAAGAGAAGAAAAATCAGAAACTATATATTTTGTTTGTAATACAACATTAATTTAAGTGTCACTTTCATCTTTCTTATTGTAAAGAACAAATTAAATAAAAATGTTACTTGTGGTTGTGGTTTTGGGGCTCACCGCTATAACTGTTGAAGGTAACAGCATCCAAACAAAAACCAAAGCTTGAGCAGTTTGTTCACGACACCAAACCACATGCACCACATGCATGCTCTACACTTGCTTTTGCTTTGGAGTTAATTAATTTCTCTCTTTCAATTTTAAATTTTGTAGAAAGCTCCCTTGTCCCCTCAAATGTTTGACTATTCTTCTTCATATTTCTTTTCCTTTTTTTTTTTTTCTTTTTGTGAAATAATTTTTGGACATCCGGACCCAGTATAAATTCACATTACTTATTTTTCAAAAAAAAAAAAAAAAAAATACTAGCGTAGAACTAGGGTGTTCCTAAGTTCATCAAGTTTCTTTGTGAACTTAGTTTTAAAATCTATTGAATTCACTTCAAACGACGAATCCAAACTGTTGAAATCTTTCTATCTTATGAATGATGCATCTATATGTGAAAATTTTAAAGTTTCGAATTAATTTAGTATAAAATTAAGTAGACAAAATTAGAAGGTTTACAAATTAATTTTAATGCATTCAATTTTTTGGACGCATTTTGATCACTTGACTATATACAAAATTAATTTTAAAATTTTCGCATGTAGACGTATCAGTAGTAAAGTAGAATAATTTCAATAGTTGGATTCATTGTTTGAAGACAATCCGATAAATTTTAGAGTTGAGTTCACAAAGAAAGTTGATGAAGTTAGGAACACCGTACTTCTACTCAATCAATTTGAACATCAATTAACTTCCATTATGACAATTTGACAATGTCAGTTCAGTTATTTATTTTTGAAAAAGTTAACACCTACTTGGTCTTGATTCTAGATCCTTTAAAATAACTCAAATTTTGAGTTTAGATATGGACCATCCGATCAGAATACAAGTCAATTCAGTTGAAGGTGAAATGCACGAAATTCTTTAAAATCCGTGCTAAAATAAATTGGACAGTCCGGATCTAAACTCTCAAAATTTGAGTTACCTTAGTTATGAATTTCCGGCCTACGCATTAGATCCCAATAATCAGGACACCTGTAAAAAGAGAGAAGAAATCAAGAAGGTTGACAGTTTGTGTCAACTGAAGCTCTTTTTTCTCTTAAAATTTGGTCAGGATTCCAATTTTGTTCCTCAAGACATCTAATACTTTTGATAAGTCAAAAGACTTCTCCAACAAATCAGGCCATAATAACTTACATGTGATTTTAAAATATTATAATTGTAAATAATAGACAGACTTTTGATTTAGTAGCAGAAGTAAATGTCTTCTGTGTATCAAATTACAGGTTCAAATTTCAAATGAGGATCACTTGTGTATATTAAATAATTTAGTAGTTTGATCAGGGACGGAACTAGAAATTTTAGATAAGGAAGTTAAAATTAGAGCCTGTTCGGCAATTTACTGTGAGTGTGGGGAAATAAAATTTACTTAGATTTCGCAAAAATCAGCCCACACGCACAGTATTTCGGTCATTCAAAAATTTCCATTCCCGTTGCCTTTAAACGGCCGAACAGGCCTTTAAAATACATAATATATGGTTGGAGTTTGAATTGAAATCTTTAAAATAACAAATTAGAATTCTAACTACTAGACTACAAACATACAAGTGATAATTATAAGAAGCTGAACTATATAAAATATTTAAAAATATTAAAAATTCAATTACATTTCAATATACTTAGTGTAATTTAATTACTTCCTTTGCGTGAGCCCAAGAGTTAGCAAAATGACAGTTTCATGGATTTAAAAATGAAACCCATGAGGTTTGGCCCATGTTACCTAATTTGCTCTCAAAGAGATCGCCCAAAATACTACTCTTTGCATTTAACAAATCAATTAAGAGTGATTATCATCAGAACTCATTCCGCATGTGTTGAGAATGTTACGTGTGATGTATGTAGGGCTGTAAATGAGCTGGCTTAGGCCGAGTTGGGCCTTAGCTCAGCTCGTTAATTCTGGACCGAACTGTTAGCGAGCCAGTTCATTAACAGCTCGCGAGCTAAAATCTCAGCTCAAGCTCGTGACGAGCCAGCTTACGAGCCACGAGCTGGCTCACTGGGTTTGGTTGGACCTTGTTTTAAGAAGAAAATAAATTTTACAAATCTTTTTGGACCGAGCTGAACCGAGCTGGACCAAGCTTGACAGTATAAAATACACACAAATTCGTACAAATTCACAAATTGATGCCTAGACGAGCTAGCTCGTGACCTGGCGAGCGAGCTAAGGCCTTAGCTCAGCTCGTTAATTTTGACCCGAGCTGTTACCGATCGAGCCAGATATGAGTCACGAGCTATGAGTTTTTTTGACAGCCCTAGATGTATGTATCATCAATTGCCTTTTAATTTCCTCAAAAATTAAATAAGAAATTAATTAAGATTTTATTTAATATTATCTCAGTAATCAGTGCAGTATCAAAAATGCATGGTTTGAATAACAAATTTAAACATTATTAAATGCAATAACTTGAACATTATTAAGCTTTTATTTAAGTTTTTTTATGTACAAATCTCAACGAAGATTAAAATTTGAAATCAGAATAACAGATTCCTATTATTCCAAATTAAGAAAGAACAGCCGATTTATTTCTCAATTGGGATGCTATTTTTTTTTTTCTTTTATAAGAACTCTTGGTGAGTTCTGCACACATGAAAACTGACACATCATGAGTTGAGGATTCTTTAATGATGGTAGTTTTGCTGAGTTCTTCATGCACACATGAAAACTTACCTACCATCAGCCGTGGTTTCCTTAATGGTGGTACACTTGCTAGTGAATAACAAAAAAACATGTAATATGAGAACACAACACGGCATGCACGGATCAGAATACGGCATTCAGTATTAAACGTGCCGTGTCATGACGTGTCTATGCCGTATTGTAAGGAGTGTTGTGTCTAGAGTTGATACAATCAAAACGTTTTAACACGGCACCACTTGGACACGTCTAATTTGCTTTGGCACGCATATTAAAGGGACCGTGTACAATTTATTTCAACTGGGTTGACTTGGATTCTGATCGGACGGTCTAAATCCAAACTCAAAATTTGAGCTACCTCGGAGGATCTAGACTCCCCTCCTTAAAAAATGAAATACTCTATAAGACATAACATGGTGGAAAAAAGAGAACGAAAGAAGAAATGAATGATAAAATAAGGAAGAAGGCTCACCTAAACATCCTTTGTATACACATAGCATAAACCATGTGGTAATGCATACTTGAGAAGAGGATTCACATCTGCTGCAATCCTAAAAGGATGAACAGTAATTCTAAAATTCTGTTTGTTCTAATTCAACCGTTTAATAATTTTTGTGCACGTATCTCAAAATAGCTGATTTTTCTTTGCACGAATCTCGAAACAATTCAACAGTTGGATTTGAAAAGGCAGGAATTGTATGGTACTGTTCATGAATAAAGAATCGCAGCAGATTCGGATCCTGAGAAGGAAAACTACCTTCTACCATTATAGCTATTTTTAAGATTTTCTTAGCACCTCTTTTCCTTGTGTAATCTTATAAATAGTTTTGATTATGTGTTGGAAATCATGAGAAATAAATTAATAAATTTGTTCATTCAAGTTAATTGAGACTTAACAAAACTGGGAGTAAACCAAAAAAGTAAATTGAAACCTAACAAAATATAAAGAAAATATAACCAACGAAGAGAAAACAGTAAAATTGCAAAAATCAAAGATACAACAAAAAGACAAAACTTCAAAATTGCGTCATGATAGACCACAAAAAATTTCTTCATGGGTACTTAGTTTTTACAGGAACAAAAAAAAACAGTTCCAAAAAAGGAGGACTGTTCCAAACAAAATTATTGGGCATCTAATAATATCACGGGTACGTAGTTTTTACAGGAGCAGTAATATGTATTATTCATGCATGTTTAAATTATTGGATCTCTAACTAGCAACTAGATAAATTATTGGACCTCAATTTTTGGTTCCAAATTTGACTGTGACCAATAAAATTTGTCAAATAGAACTCTGTTATTCTGGACTCTTATAGATTTTTATTATGATACAAATTTTGTTGCCTATTATAGATTTCTATTATAATAAAAAAAATATTATTGTAAAGCTTATGTAAAAATAGTATCCATAACATTAATAGGACAATCCATATTAACATATATATACAAATAGAAATTTAAGAAACACAAATATATTGAGCTATCTCAAAGGAAAAAATATATTTTTGTAAATCAGCCTTATTTATAATTGACATATGTTTTATAAATTGAGTTAGTGGATGACCTTAATTAACATATGTTACACAATTAGCGTGTTGATATTTCAGAAAAATAGATGTTATATTTAGATTAAGACATATTTTTAGGAAGTAGGGCGCTTTAAATACGTATGAACTTTTGTATTGAATCAGAAAATACTATTCAGCAATTTTTCAGAAATTCTTTTTCTCTCTACTAGTATTGCAACACAGAAAGACTACATCATACCTTCAAGTTTCCAACATTAATTGTATGCCATGAAATCTACAACCATTTTTAATGGCAAGGGCAGCGACAACAATGATCTGCAAGACCACATCTCTCGGTTACCGTTAGATTGTCTCATAATGGTGATGCAATTAACCTCCCCAAAAGATGCATGTCGACTTGCAGCTGTATGCACCACATTTCAATCGGTGGCTGATTCGGACTATGTATGGGAAAGTTTCCTACCTGACGATCTATCATCAATGCTTTACCGTGCAAAGATTGATGTCCAACAGCTGCCTGTCTCAAAGAAGGAGCTTTATCTCCACCTTTGCTGTAATTGGATTCTTGTCGATGGTGGCACGAAGGTAATCTTATTGTTATTTTTTTCATTTCTTATAAATTTCATGAAATGTATTTTGTTCTATCCAAGCTATTTTTGTGAGTGTCAATAGCGCTATTTTAATCGTTTATCGAATCCATATTGTACTTGATAAAGTGGATATGGGTTTGTTTATTTCGTTAACTTATTTGATATGGGTAAGAATTTTTCCATCAATTAAACACGTAAGGCTCTGGATAAGGTTATTTCGTTGATATTACTCTATAGGGTAATTACCAAAAAAAATTAAATATATGGATGTATGTTCCATTACGGATATAAAAAATACATAATGAACAAGGCATTATGCTGTGAATTTATTCCATCTAACAACATTTATTTTGAAAAAAAAAAACATTTTTGTATGCAGAGCGGTTGCCATGCAAAGCTTTGTATTAATAATAGTACATATTATTCAAAATGAACTATTGTGAGACGAAAACATAAATGAATAATTATTATGAGCAATGAGGACTACAAGAAACAAAACATATGTTTGTACTTTATACATGCCATATTGAGTTATAATTTTTCTAAAATTTTGTTTACTTTGTGTTTACTTGTTGGTGGAAAAAAGAGTTTTAGATTGGATTTGTCGAGCGGAGCAAAGATAATGCATCTACAAAAACAACATCCATCAATCAAGAATCTAACGGAAATTCCAAAAGGGATAAAAGGAGCAATACATTGCAAGGATCTCTCCCCTATGAGGAACTATGCTGCTTATATTATCTTTAGAGGATCACACAAATCACCGTTTCTTAGAATTACTCAATGGATCTATGACAGTTCAAGTGGTGTAAATTCAATTGACTCAATGGAAATCTGGCGAAAAAAATCTCAAACAAGAGAAGACGGATCGAGGGAGATTAAATTGGGAGAATTTAATACTAGTGTTAGAGAAAATCGAGCCATGCATTTCGTCATTTGTGATACATGTGTTATATATGTGGAAAATGATCTAAATTTTGTAAGCATTGAAGTCAGGCCTGTATGTTAAATCATAGATTATATTTGGAAAATCTATTGAAGTAGATGGTATTATACTCCCGAAATCAATTTTCTTGTAGATCATTTAAGGATCTAAATTTGCTTAGTATTTTTATCTCCATTTCTTATCCTTTCAAATTGATTTCTTGTAATAATAGAAATACTCATTATTAGAATTTGTTCTTTTCTACATAGATTTAGATTTATTCGAAAGTAAAATTAAGATATTTTAATAAAATATCTAGTAGAACTGAAATGGTAGATAATCCTGAACTTATTTATCCCTCTCCATGTACAAATTTTCTTACAACGTCAATTAAAATGAAAACTTGTAAAATTCCCTTGAGTTCAAATTTTAACTACGTACACATGTGCTTGATGGCCTCAATATATAACAGGATTCAATAATTTGAAATCATTTAAAAAATGAAAAATCAGTGTCACAGTAATCAATTTGTGACGAGGCAATTTTTTTTTTTAAATGTGATTGTTTTAAGAGGAGGGATCAAGTTACAACAAAGTTATAACAATGGTTTTTTTCATTTTCAAAGTTCAAATCGTCGATCCAAAACCGTTCAACATTATTATCTAAATAAAATGTGCTTTCAGATCAAATTTTATATTTTTTTTGAATTTTTTTTACTATTTATTAAGATGGGTACAAAATTCAATGGTATGAGTTTGACTATTTTTTGTAAAATACTTAATAAATAGGAAAAAAAAATTAAAAAAAATGTAAAATTTGATCTGGAAGCACATTTTATTTAGAAAATCATGTTGAACGGTTTGGATTAACGATTTGGACTTTGAAAATAAAAAAAATCATTGTTGTAACTTTTTTTGTAACTCAAAATAGTTGTAACTTGGTCCCTCCTCTTGTTTCAATCAATTTATCTATTTAATTAAGGAACAATCATCTATTTAAAATTTGTTAATACACATTCATGGAAACAATCTTCACCAAGCAAACAACGTGATGCAACTTCTTGTTTTCTATTTTCATAATCTAAAGCCTGTCAACATATCCAGTGAATTTATACCAAATTTTGAACTTCTCCGAGAAAGAGTATCCAATAAAATTCAAGCCGGTATTTGTATTATCTAATCATTCCTGATTATTAGTAGTATCAGTGTTATTTAGGTCAGTGTCGCCTCTTAGCCCGTCCTTGATGTGCATTTTTTTTATTGTCCCTATGTCATATTTGCCACTAGTGTAAGCGAGCTATGAGATGAAAAATGTCTCTCTTGGTATAGAGTATTTATAGTATTATGAATGAACGCGTTTCTTCACGGTATACACATATATAACTATGTAAACATCATAAAATGTAGATTTTAACAAGAAAATCAATGGAAATACTTGTTTAATAATTCACTATATATCTCATTCGTATTATAGCAAGTGACAAATTTTGTTTTATTCTTTCTGAACATCCACTTCTCTAACTAGTTCTTAAATTTCGGCCTATTTCTTGGATTTCAAATGGATCCAATTGGCCTTTTATTTCAAAAATATATTGTATTTGCGTGAGCGCAAAAGTTACCAAAATGATAATTTCATGGATTTGAAATGGACCCAATTTTCCTAATTAGGTCCCAAATAGATGGCCCAAACTAGAGAACCCAATTTGCCTTTTGATAGATAATTTAATATAAGAGGGGCAATGATGGATAAGAAGAGATGATAGATAAATGGTAGAGGGATAAAGAATTTAAGACTCAATTTATTTTATTCATCTTGTTAGCTTATTAACAAAATTACATGTGTACTTATAATTGATTCTTCTCAAACAAACATCACTAATTAACTATTCACCATTTATCCTCTAGTTATCTCAAACAAACATCACTAATTAACTACTAACTTACTAATGCATACTAACTTTCTAATGCATACATACATGCACATGCACATGCATTCATTTTTATGTTAAGTTAATGATAAGCAGAAGATTTGCTCAAGCATTACTCAAATGAGGAGTGATTCAATTATACTATTTTACGGTGAGTCATTTTTGTGATTTCAAAGTCCAAACAGTCAATCCGAACCGTGCAACAAGATTTTCGTATTAAAATGTGTTTGGAGATCAAATTTTACATTTTTTTTTTAAAATTTTTTAGTGCATATTAAGATGTGTACAGAACTCTTGTTTCCAAACAATTCTCGATTATTGAAAAACAGAGATTTATAAAGCATTTTTGTATCTTCTCAAAAAGAAGCAGAGTAATACAGTAATACACCTTTATTTAGTTTTAATTTTAAACTAATAAAGTCAAGGTCTAATATAAATGGCAACCGAATGAATATAATGGCGTCTGTTCATTGGAGACAGCTCTAAGCCGCCACGAAATAGGTTGCGAATTGCGATTGGGAAAGTGAAACAACTGGAAAATTCAACTCTGTGATCCTCTACAAAGCATATTGTACGGTATACACGGTTCCCTGTCCATCTGACACTGTGATACAAGCCTACGCGAATCATTGAAGGATCTGACGGTTGATTCGTGCTCAAAATGTATCACACGCTGTAGAGGATAAGAAATAGGAAAATTCTTCCAGATTGGTGTCCTGTTTAATGTTTAAATATATATTTTTTTTGACATAATATTTTTTTTCCTTTCATTGGCATTGGCAAATAAGCCTGCAAAAAGACTTGAATTTTTTTTTTTTTAGGAAAAGTCTCGAACTTCTTAGAAAATTTTCTTTTGAGGAAAATTTATTTTAGAAGAAGAGAAGATGGGAGGGAGAGAACTAGATTTAATTTTCAAATTTGTGAAATGGAATGGATGACATGAGAGTGAAGGAATCTCATATTTAAAAGACTTTCTGATTTACCAAAATGCTCTCACTTATATTCAAAACAAGATGACATAATGACATAATGAGATGACATTTTAGTAACTTTACTTGTGAGAGTAGTCCAATGGATCATTGGTCCATCCCACAATCAATTAAATTGATTGCTTATTCTCTAATCAACCTTCATCTCATTTAGTTGACTAAGTCAACAGCTCCAATCTTGATCAAACCATTTGATCATATTTGACAATGATCAAACAACTTTCAAATGGCCGTACCTTTTGAACTGTAAGCTCAAATCACGCATACCACACATCCATGCCCTCGTCTATTAATCCTTTATTATTACTATTTTATTGTTTGATTGTTCCACAATCTAACAATTAGATAAACTAAAAGTAATACAACTTGAGATAACAAATTGACTCTCGTTGACTACTCATACGAACAAGAATTACAAACAAAATATTTGCTTTAGAACACCTCACTCTATCATGCACACTCCAAGCTGGTGTGAGCCCCTCCAGTTAGAGTACCAATTTGGTGCGCTTCCCAGCTGGTGCACCAACCAAGTTTGATGTGCATGCTCTGGAGGCTCGCAGTTCGTATCCAACGAGGTATCGTAAAAGGAAATCTTTTAGAATTGTTTCCTTTTTAGTGGATTTGGACCGTTCTTTTAACTTGGCACAAATTTCAAAGCCCAATAATACTGCCTCCCTATTTTCTCCCGAATCTCAAACCGACTGAGATTTAATCTCAAACCGTAAAGTGATGTGCATCCTTTGTAGTAATAGAGAGGATACGGATCTGGAAGCTCATCCACGATGAGTTTGAAATTCTACAGAATAAAATGGTGGTTGTTTAATTCTCAATTTTTGAGATGCTAACTTAAAAAAAAAATTCAGAAATCTTATTGACAAAAAAAAAAAAAACTAAAAAACATTGACTAATCAACGGTCAACAAAGAATGTAAGATTTCTAAAAGTTAGGAACAAAAGATTAATATTTTATTACAGTAACTGACAGAAACGAATTTCAAAAGGATCTATAAGTGTCCCACAAATACTTCACATAAAACTACAAAACAAAAAGAACATGTCATTATCATTAATATAGTAGCAAAAATAATAATGTTTGTATGAGATATTCATATTAGGTCGGATGCTGATCGGACTTACTTTAGTTGATCATTCGATCTACATTAAGATTTGTACAAATTATATTAAAATATGTGCAGTTATGTTTCAATTTCCGTGCGCATAATCTTAATGCTAATATGGCACTAGAGATAATTGGATCTAAAAGTAGGTTTGATGTCCATCGAACCTACTCCTATCTCTTGCATGAAATGTTGCATATTTAGGGCCTGTTCGACTGCCATCCCGCGTGAATAGTAACCCGCTGTTTACTATTTACCCGTTCCTATGCTCATTCTCGTTCCCGGACTGCAGTCGAACAGGCCCTTAAATAGTTAGGTAACTTTATCTTTAACATTTACTCAAATTTTTTTTTTTTGAGAAATGAGAAGTTCAGTTTAGGTCTCTCTAATTAAAAATATACTGGTACATTGGTAATTCAAAACTTGTGATGGATCCATTACCAACCAAAAGTGTTAATTATTTAGTTCCCATTTGGGCTTCAGTTCATTTTTATTATTAAGACAATGTTTGATTCAGTAAAAAAAAAATCATAGAATAATTCAAAGCTCAAATTATTTGTTAATTATATTATTATATCCCGCTTTTCATACAAGTAAATTTTCTATTGACCAAACTTCAAAGTAAGAAGGATATGAATATTTTGTAATGCTCAAAAGGTGCCAATTTGTGCAACCCTGTAATAAAGAAAGAAAACCAAAAAAGACTCCCAATTATTTAAAAAGAAAAACGATATATGAAATGGCCTTAGTTCATGCTGACAGCTTTCATTTTCCTCAAATAATAATTTTCACTAAAATAAGGAATCCATTGTCTGGTCATGACAAAAACAAAAAAAATGAGTTAGTCTATGACACTATGCATATCACGGGTTGATCCATAATATGGTCAATATTTCCGTTTTCAAAATCTCAATGGTCGATCCGAAACCGTTCAACATGATTCCCATATAAATATCTACTTGCAGAAAAAATTTTATATTTTTGAGAATTTTTTTTACTATTTTCTAAGATAGGTAGAAAATCACTTGATTTGAAAATTCTGGACCATCCAAAAACTGTGATTTTCTACCAATCTTAGAAAATAGTAGAAAAATTCTAAAAAAATATAAAGTTTGGTATGTAAGTACATATTCATATGAAAATTATTTTAAACAGTTTGGATCGATCATTAAAATTTTGAAAATAAAAATAAATCGTGATATGATCCGTATTACAAACTAAATCGTAATCATGATATGAATAGTACCATAGACTCACTCAAGAAAAATTACAGAACATTGAGAAAAAAAAAGGAATAGACTAAGCAAAAGAAGGAAAGAAGAGGGGTGAAAAAGGAAAAAGGAAAAAGGAAAAAGGAAAAAGGAAAAAGGTAAACGAGGAGGCAACAACATCAAATTCCAAATTTCGCAAGGAGCCACGCTGCTCTTTTAGAGAAACCCTAGGGAAAGGGAAGAAAAGTTTAGAAAAGAAGAGAAGGGAAGAAACCAATGGCTTCGAGACTCGCTCGACTCGCTCGCCATCCCGTCGCGGTATTCTCCCTCTCCCTACCTCTCGTTTATTTTTTTTTTCTTGATTTGAATTGAGATCTGATACGACGGATAATGAATTTTGAATGTATAGATCTAAACTCAGCTCAGATCATACTGCTTTTGTTGATATTTATTCTGTAGTATGAACTGAGTTTATTGGCTCGGTTTTTAGGAAAATATGAATTCGTTCTAAAAGTCATGCAATTTTTGTGAAATGGATCTAATGCATTTAGGAGACTGGGGAGAATGTTGTAATCTAAGTTCATGCAGCATGGATTCCTCGGGTCAACAATGGGAATTTAAACACAACATATTTCCTTGCATTTATTTTTCTGTAAATTCTACACAAGAAGAGACTGTGTATTTTACTTTAGCTAAACATAATGGATGTATATTTGTAAGCCAGCTCAATTTTTTTTCTGTTGTTTCCAACTCTGATTAAACCCTTGCGCAAAAGGATCAAGGGTTCTCTTACACATTTTCCATTCAATTTAATCATAATCAAATGGCAATATAGTATTTTTAAATAGCCATAAACTGTTGATCAGGCTGCAAATATGAAAGGCCTGATTGGGATGTCCAAAAATGCGCTGTTTGAGAAGTTCAGCTAATTGCTTTAGATAAAAAAAAAACTTTAAAAGACTGTAAAAGCTATGAAAAGCTTAGTTGATGCAAAATTTGTTTATGTATATAGGCGTTGCTCTTTGTCAGAAGCTCCAGACCTGTTAGACAATTCAGCCATCAAATTTTCCCAGGTTTTGTACTTCCATGCCTTTTTATTTATGTTGGTGCATTCCCTGTCTACTCCTGTAAGCCTAACTAAAAAAATACATGTACTTCTTAATGAGATGTGTTAAGGCTGTACCCAAAATCATGAACTAACTTTTTGCTGCACTCCACTCTCTTTGTTTAGTCAAATGGGAAACCCCTTATTTGTTGTGTTTCGTTGTACATGAACTGTTTGATAACGTTATGTCAGGTGCTACTTGTTTGCGGTGGCACAAAGGTTTTTGGATTTTATAGTGATTTTTTCTTATTCTTTTTTTGTGGGAATTGTTATATATTTACTAATGATGGTACATCTGCATTGCAGTTGGCTCAGATCATGTGAATCTCACAAGGTACATTGTTTTTTTCTTTCTTTCTAATTGTAACTGGTAGCTGAACTTCCACATTCATGTAAAAACAAAGATTGGTGCAAATTGATTGTTAAAATTAAATTAATATGCCATCAAAGGTTCCTGAATATGATAAGCTTTGTACTTGTTCTAGTCGCGTGGAAGTTGCTTTCGTTGTCTCTTACTATTTTATTTAAAAATTTAATTTAATTTCAGGCCTCTTGGTAATTTACTTTCCAATGCATCTCCCTACCAGCGTTGGAGTAGATTGTTTTCTTCCGATGGTGGTAAGATGACGCTGCATAAATATCAATGTTATCTTTATCATCTAGAATGTTAATTATTTTTTCTGCTTATTTTCATCTTCATTCTATAATCTTGATTAAAAGGTGAATCTGCTGATGCTGTGGTACCATTCATGGGTGAATCCATCACTGATGGAACACTTGCAACATTCTTGAAGAGTATGTGACTTTATCTCTCTGTCCACTTAATTATTACTCTTACCTATATCCCACTCCCATTTTATCTTTTATTATGCTGAGATGTGCAAGTCTTTTAAAAAACAGAACCAGGGGATAGGGTTGAGCAAGATGAGCCGATAGCACAAATTGAAACTGACAAGGTATTGTAGCATCTGTTAGGTAAATTAATAAGAAGTGCATATTTCTCTTTGGAGAAGTTATTGACATCTATGTTCGTTTTCTAATCTTTTTTTTTTTTAACATTAAGGTTACTATTGATGTCCAAAGCCCCCTTTCCGGTGTTATTGAGAAGGTTAGCATTTTTTTTTTTTTTTAAATGGTCCTTGTATCAGAAAAAAAATCTCATATTATATCTGACTGCCTAATTTATTCCTTTTCTACATGCCCGAATATGAAACAGTTGACAGCTAGCGAAGGAGACACAGTTACACCTGGAACTAAGATTGCAGTAATTTCAAAGTCAGATGCCCCAGCAAGTGACACGCATGTTGCCCCCTCAGAGGAGAAATCTGAAAAAGAAAGCACTCCCAAAAAGCCGTCGGAGGAGAAACCAGTCAAAGTTGAACCGCCAAAAGTTGAGAAACCAAAGCCTGTGGCCCCACCCCCACCTAAGACACCCCCACCTAAGACCTCTCCTACCGAGCCTCAACTGCCTCCCAAGGACAGAGAGAGACGGGTAAGGACACGAAATAAGTTGTAATACAAACTGACCTTAGAAATAAGTTTTTAACTTTTGGTCTCGAGGACTTGTTCCTTTTGTAATACAAATTGGGATTATTTACTTATGTTTAGGTTACTTCTTTTAATTACTGTATCCTTGGTGCTGACAACATATCATATTGCAGACCAAGTTTTGGTCGTCAAATTGTATGCCCACATTTTAAACTGAAATTGTGTTGATTTACTTTTTGGAAGTACTCATTGGAACAAGTGCATACGTGGACTGAAATCTTTTAGTAAATCAGAATTGTGTTGATGAACTTTCCTATTGCTAAAATCCATAAGGTACCAATGCCAAGGCTGAGGAAGCGTGTTGCAACTCGTTTGAAGGATTCTCAGAACACCTTTGCTTTGCTCACCACCTTCAATGAAGTTGATATGTAAGTGTTTCTGTTTGCTACTAGTGCCAGTCAGTTTTGTCAATTTACTTTATCTTATTTCTTAAGTTTTTGTCTCATCATAAAAGGACGAACTTGATGAAGCTACGTTCTGAGTACAAGGATGAGTTCCAAAAGAAACACGGAGTGAAATTGGGTCTCATGTCTGGCTTCGTTAAGGTAAGTTCAACCATGCATATTATCTTTATAAATTGGTTACGTATATTTGTTTGAACTACATCTTTCCCAAATGTTTAGTCAGTGCACTAGAAAGCTTTGCTGTCCTTTTCATCAGAAAAAAGGGACATGTAAATACAAAGTTTATCATTCCATTCAATTAATAATAAATTAAAGTTGATGTATGTTATCGAAGATAATGAGAAAGACTCATTAGTAATCACGTGTTGGATATTTATGGCCATTATTTATTCATAATTTACTGATGTTGATAAAAGCAAACGATATTAATAGACCAAATATCAATGTTTTAGTTGAGATGGAAAGCTTAATTTTGTATCTGAACTTGCTTTCAGGGGGCTGTTTCTGCTCTTCAAAACCAACCAGTGGTCAATGCTGTTATAGATGGGGATGACATCATTTACCGTGACTATGTCGATATCAGCATTGCTGTTGGCACTCCAAAGGTTTTCATAATATATTATTTTAATTCGTACTTGTACAAAAAAGTACTATATTGTACTGCATTTTGTTATTGTTTATGATTTTAGTTGGCACTATTTTCATGTTTAACGATTTCTTATAAAAAAAATTTATTGAAAGAACCTTGGAATGCTGGGTGTGCTCTTTCTAGAGTAACTTTCAGAGACTTATCATCTGAATTGGGGATTTTTCTTTTCCTTTTTATTTGTCCTAAATATAGGGATTGGTGGTGCCAGTGTTGAGAAATGTAGAGAACATGGGATTTGCTGATATAGAGAAGAAGATAAATGAGCTGGCAACGAAGGCAACTCAAGGTACCATCTCTATTGATGAGATGGCTGGTGGTACTTTCACCATTTCTAACGGTGGTGTCTACGGCAGCCTTATCAGTACACCCATTATCAACCCGCCTCAGGTAAATCAAAATCGTTTTCTCTTCTAGTGGTTTGAATGGAAGAAGTAAAGAAAAAGGGATTGAGAAAACTGAGATGTTTTCTCAACACAAGTTTTTAAATGCCTTTATTTTTTTTCTTGTAGGAGATATTACTATACTAACATTTTTCTATGACAACTAAATTCCCACAATGATTTGAATTTTACATCTATCAGCATAACATTTTATTTTGTTTGGTTAATTAAATAATAAAACCTAAAGCACTGAATAATTTCTCTTTTATGCAGTCCGCAATTCTAGGGATGCACTCAATAGTGCCCCGGCCAGTAGTGGTTGATGGGAGTATCGTGTCACGGCCAATGATGTATCTGGCACTGACATATGACCACAGGCTCATAGATGGTAGAGAAGCCGTATTCTTTTTGAGACGGATCAAGGATGTTGTCGAGGACCCACGCCGCCTACTCCTTGACATATAAATTTGCCAAGTGAAGTGAAAAATTACAGTACCATTACAGTTACCTTGCCTTACTTTTTGAATCTCTTTTTCTTTGGGTGAATAATATTCAAAACAGAAATTTTGACTGATGTGCTCGTGGATCTTTTATGAGTCCGTGATATGTATTTATAAGTTAGTTGAGGTGTTTTTGTGGGAAGTAAAATTCCCTAACAGAGCTTCGTCTCTTTTTCCTTGCAAGAAAGATCTATGAAGTTGAATTATAACTTATTTTTAAGCTTGTGCTGGTTCTTTTCATTGCAAATGCTGGTTGTTACTTGTTAAGTGTTAATTTATTCCAAAAATGTTGATAACACTATATATTAAATTATATTGGCCCTCTAACTAGTTCAACTGTGACCTTTAGTTGTATAATTCTTGCCAGGGTTGTCCTGTGGGTAGAGGAAGGGTCATTATAACCCTTTGCTATAGCGGTGTTTCATTTTTTCATGTCGTAGGATATTTAGGATTAAATAATTTAGTTATAGTACAGCATTTACCCTACATATATATATCGTCTTAATAAACATCTTCGTAATATTAGTCTATTACAGCATTTACCCTACATCGAACATATGAAGTTTATTCGTCAAACAATTTAAAAATTATAATGGTCTACGTGTAGCGGTTTCTAATAAAAATATCAAAATGATATTTTACTCACATAAAAATTTAGTATACAATCAACTTATGAGGTCAATAATAAATCATATTATGGCTTAATTTGAAAATATTATTGTAAAATCCAGGGTAAATCCATACAGGATAAATATGACCTTTATCCAATTCAGAGTTGGTCCGATGCTCATCGGACCTACTTTGGTTCTATGAGTGTAATTCGATCTGCATTATGGTTCGTGTGAACTAATTAAAATCCGTACAAGTCTGTTTCAATTTCTGTGTGTACATATCTTAATGTTAATCGTACGGTTGATAGAGCTAATTTAACCTAAAAAGTGGACATCGGACCTACTCTCTCTTTTGAATCCGTTAAAATTGTTTCTAATACTACAGTATCGTTTGCTACCCCCCGCAGCATGAGGGATTCATATCACCTAAGATAACAGAATAAATCTAGAATATTTCTGTTTAGATCCGGACCGTTCGATTAGAATTCGCATGAATATTAAATGGGCCATGGATTCCACCTTAGGTAGGATTACCTGGATTCTAATTGGACAGTCCGGATCTAAACAGAAATATTACATTACCTCAGATGATATTGATTCTAGCATGAGACCGTATCAGTCAAACAAAAACAACAGTATATATGTAGGGGCAGACTCACAGTGTACCGGAGGGGGCTCTTGAATTTTGAGTTTTAGTGGAGATCTATTGGTCCCGACTAGCTTTGTCTCTTCCTGAATTTTTTTTGCCTCCCTCTAGATGTTTAATTAGTAATTCGGGTTAAATTTAGAGTTAAAATTAAAATAAATTTCTTGAATTATGATTGGTAATTAGAATTATAAGTCAGAACATCAGAAATTATAAGTCAAAACATTATAAAATAAAAGTTTAAGCATTATTTTTTATCGAATATTCAATTAGTTAATGGGTTTAAATCTGGTTAGCTATTTAAATCCGATACGATATTTTTTTGCCTCCTGACGAAAATGGTGATCTGCCCCTAAGTATAAGATTATTATTAGTTTATAACCTCCGATTTATAACCCGTAATTTGGCAAAATAGTTGCTACTCTTTAAAATATATAAAAAAAAAAACGTGTTAAACTCTTTTGAAAGAAAGACTGAAACAGCCCATTTTGTATTACTAACCGATTCTCAGTATCTAAAGAAAAAGCAACCTTATAAGACCCGCTAACAAACCCTGGAATTTCGATTATGCCTCAGCCACAGACACCCGCATCCTTAACTAGCTACTGAATGTCAGAAATGCATTAGGAAAATTTCAGCACACATTTTGCATCATCAACAAGGGCATTTCTAAACTCAAAATCCTACCTGACAATCAAATCAAAATTGTTACTCAGATTGATATATACCAAGACACCAGTACACAACAATTTGTCACCCAAACATCCAACAATTTTAGGCTTCAATTTATTACTTTCACAGACATATATAGTGCTACTTGAAACTTCAGACAAAACAGTTGCTCGTTCATCTGTGTAAAAAGTGGTACCAGCTCAGCATCATATTCTCTAGTATTATGCGTATTAACTATCAAGTATCAATTTAATATTGTATGTATGTCAGCAAAGCGCGTGTTTCAAAATGACTGTCAATTTGACACGAACGATTAGTTGTTGTCAGAAAGAGAGAGTTTTAGTCTGTTGGTGAGTTTTTATACATATACAAGTGTGCATTCTGAACTGAATAAATCTGCATTTATTTGTTTATTTATTTCAAAGGAAGGCGAAGAGCCTACTGTAATTTGTTTATTTATACAAGGCGATGCCCATCGGACCTATTTTTGGGTCCAATTAGCTCTAACACCGTTCGATCCGCATTAAGATGTGTACGCTCTACTTTAAAATCCGTGCATATCTGCTTCAATTTTGTGTGCACAGTCTTGATACGGATCGAAATGGTGCTAGAGCTAATTGGACTCAAAAGTAGGTCCGATGCACATCAGAGCTACTCAGTTCTCAAATAAAAAAGGAGTTACAGCTGCGGGGTATTTACAGAACACAGTAAACTTAAAAGAGAGAAAGAGAGCAAAAATGGAAATGAAAAAAGAAGAAGAGAAAAATGAAAAACTGCATTTAAATTTAAACAAGTATTAATTGGGCATTACAAGAAAGAATTGTGTGCATTATGGTCATTAAGATGAATGTCTGTATCTGTCAAAATACTTGGAAATCTGAAATAGATATCCAAAATGGCATCTATTGGAAAAAAATAATCTTAAGTTCGCGACGATTGTTTATGCATATTTAAAAATATATATATATAATCAAAATTGTAGTGTGCATTTGAATTAAAAATTTAGTATTTAAAGTCAAACTCCGGAATAGATAATTAGATGTTAGAACTTAGAAGTGAGAGGGAATCCCACAACTTTTACAAAGCAATTTCGCGTTTCATAATAACAAGCGTAGTATATTATTTTCTAGAGATGTAGCAAGTTTTTGGTATATAATATAAAATTTCTATTTTAAATGTTCACTTCGAACAAAAAAAAAAATTCATAAAATAAACAACTTAGTTATTGTACTAGATTAATTCTGGTTCATATATTTTTTTTTTATCTCTTGATCTAATATTAAATAAATTCTAAAATTATAACTTATGTGGGGGGTTCATTCTGTCATTCATCATGAAAGAAGATCAATAGTTTGCATTTGATGTGAATTCTGAATTTTAAAATATAAACACAAGAGATATCTTGGGAACAAATACATCTAATTTCGAACAAATTTTCTCACGATCTACATTTAAAAATAATCATAACTAAGTTTACAAAGAGTATGATACTGAATAAAAATGAACTTCGCCTTCTAAAACAATCTTACACCTAATAATGAAATTGCGATTCGAAAATGATTGGACAAGATTGAAAATTGTTTGATTTATAATACATATTCTAACAAAATTGAATATAATTCTTTTTCTAATATTGCAAACAACATTTAGAAGCATTCGATAATTACTGATATAATGCTTAAATTATTCGATACATTTTGCAAATCTGTTATTAATAATAGTTTTCATCTCAAACATCTAGTTAACTAAATGTAGGAATAAACGAAGAATTGTGATATAAAACGAATATATCTGCAAAAAACTGATGTATACATCTAGTCCCTGTAATCTAAGTATCTAACTATATGGATCTAACATCCGCATTTCTAATTACAATTTACTATGATGTATTCACAATGAACCGCCAAATTTTGGCGTGAGTACCAACAGTGAAAACAAATTAAAACAACAAAGAGTCAACAATTTAAACTTTTCATAATATGAAAAGTTGTGAAAAAGATAATCTAAAAACAGCAAACAATGAATGCTACACTTCCTAGCACTGAAAGATAATGACAACACTCCTAACTCCCCCTCTTCTCTCTCTCTTTCTCTCCTAACAATACATAACCCCTATTTCTTATATTTCCAATATTCCTCAAGACTTGTTTTGTTTCTTTTTTTCCTCTCATTTTTAACTGTTACTTCTCCAAAACTAAACTTGTATTTTCCCTTCAATCCAATTTTTTCCTCTTTTTTTTTTCCCCTTTTTTTTTTCTCTTTTTTTCCCCTCCTTTTTTTTGCTGGCCTTCTTTTTTTTTCCTTGTCATATTTTTTCTTTCTTTTTGTTCTTTTCTTTTGTTTTTTTTTTTTCTCTTTTTCATTTTGCCAATCAACCTTGCCAGCTAACACAAAAGCTAAATTACATAACATATCAGAAACACCCCTAAAATAACTATTGCAATGATTGAAGAACACCACTTAGAGAGTTGCTCAACAATATTTGTTAATTGACAGAGGGGGTTATCTGTATACAAAAGTACCAGCTAAATTGCAAAGGACCTTACAATCTTTTCTAAAGAAATTACACTTTCAAAAAGTAAAAAAAGGAAGAGAACATTTCTAAAAAACCAAAAAGGTCATAAGAGGTGGTTAACTGGCCAAGCTTGGTAGTTATCTGTTTCTCACCTCCTCTCACGCCTTTATAATTTGGACTAACTCAGAAAATTAAATAATATCTTCTAAATGATAATCAAGTCCGATGAGCTGCCATTTCAGTTTTAGTAGTGCCAAATTTAGTCTTGGACAGCACCTGAACAAAGAAATCATAAGATTATAGTGAGATATTGTAAATGATATTATAGAAAAAAGAACTTCAAATTGCTAATAATACAAGCAATAATATAGAATTAACTGTGGTTAGAACCACCAACAGGTGGAGGTACACATTGCTACATGAAATACTGTCCTTATAAATCAAAGTTGATTGCTTTGTTCAGGTCACTGAACATTAAACTCTGGCCACAAGTACCAAACAATTTGACAAAGATAAAGAGTTGTCTTGGTAAAATACCAGCAAAGTGCCACCCCGACCAGGGGCGGAGCCAACATATAAGGTACGGTGGGTCATAATTTTGTAATTATTTTGGAAACAAAGTATATTTAACAGTTAGTTTTATGACAGGTATAATTCTAATAGTATATGTTTACAGTTTATGTTATATTTTTTTTGTTGTGTGTGTGTGTGTGGTGGTGGTGGTGGTGGTGGTGGGGGGGGGGGGGGTGTGCCCCACCTTGTGACAACATGCCTCCGACCCTGAGCCCATCTAACTAATAATGCTAAAGCAAACAGCATAGCTATCGTTCACAATTGTATATTTTCAAAATAGAATCAAAAGACAAAACCAAGCTATACTTTCAACCATTTTATGATTCTAAAATATACACAAGATATATACAAGACTATACCTGAGTTTGCTGTATCAGCATCATCCATTCTGTCATTTGTGCTACTGTCACAAAGATCATCAATATCATCATTTCTCTCCACAGGTTCCATGGGACCACCAGCAGGCGACACAGATCTCTCCACTTCAGTCTGGACAGGAGAGGTCGGACTAGATGAGACAGCAGTAACTGGGTTCAGGTTTTCATGAGACACAGGACCAGTGCTGTTGCCATTCATCCTGGTATTGTTACTGACAGCTGGGATCCACTTAAACATCAGATTGTGGCCTCTAAAAGATGTGCCAGAAAAATAAGCCTTCTCAGCTGCCTCATGTGTGGTATAGGTCACACGTGCTTCTGTTTCTTTCTCATTTTCTGTTCCCTTTTTATCGACCTCTAAAGAAGTGACTTCACCAAAAGATGAAAAGTGTTCCTTCAATATTGATATCTGACAGAGTTTAAAAGGACAAAAATAATAAAATCAATCATACTGTTACAGGTAAAAAAGATTACAGTACCAGACCAACTGTAGTATGTTTCCCCCTGTTTTCATATGGTCAATGATTGAACCGAGTTTTAGATTTGGCTTTTAGATGTACATACTTTCCTTGCCTTCAGCTGAATTAAGTACTTGGAGTTAAAAGAAGTAACATGAATAAGAATGTTATGAAACAAAGCTTACGCTTTATTTAGAGTTTTCTCAACTAACCCCATATCATGAACTTACGAAATAAGCTGTAGTTTATCCCAATTTGCTTCAAATTCAATATTACAGTTACCATATTCAAACAATTTCCCTCAATATCCACATAAATAATCACTTATGCAATGAGAGCCAAAAGGACAGAAAAAACAATAGATAGGACACAAATGCTAAGAACCAGTGCGGATGAGACTGAAATGGTAACAAATCAGGCACAGTAATTCTCCTCATCAGATCTGGATTTGGGACAAGATCATGCTCAAAAACTAATAGAGGTCAGGCGAAGGACTTACATCAGATATGTCCTTGGGCAAAGGAGGGAGGATACGGAACTGCACTGGACGGTTGTCTATCTTGAATCTATTCATTCTAAAATTAGGAGGACCAACAAGTGGATCTTTCGAGATTCTCGTTGCAGTATGCATGGCTTCATGCCGCATCATGTTCCCATTTTTCGGAGTAATTGCGGCAGGTCTTGGCGACTCACCAACTGTGTCAGTTCTGCTCATTGTTGGGCTGTTCTCACCTCTTTTCCCACCACTTGCCTATTAATTTCCAGTCACAGACAATGTAGTATTTAAATGGTTACAGTTTGTAAACTACAGTACTATATGTTACAAATCATGTACTTTTCTTTTCAAATATTGTACATTTGAGGGTTTCAAGAAAATTGTAGATGATTATTAATGCATTGAGCTCATAGAAGTTGGTATCGACCTAACATAATGCATGTTTGCTGATGGTTAGAATTAGCATCTGTCAGTAGATAAATCAATAATACAAAACACCCATCAATGTTAAGGTCTCCAGCAAAAGCCTACATATTTCATTCCATATGGCTGATAAAAATTAAAAAAATATGTAAGATTTTAGTACCTGTTTTTCAAGCATTTGGAGCTGTCGCCTGAAATCATCCCGTTTACGAGCCAAAATCTCCTGTTTCTTACGAAGTTCCTCCAGCAGCTCCTGCTTCTTCTGCACTGCAGGTTCCAATTCCACCTCAGGCTTCTGTGTTCCCACTTTTGGTCCATTTACTGGTGTTACTTTTGGGGTTGTACCCACAGCCTCAGCCGAAGAAGACCCAATTCGCCCTTTTTCACCAAAATCTGTTAAATTTAGTAAATTACCCCTCTTGCCCTTATCAGAAATTGGAGCCTGAGACATATGAGGCAATGGCTTTGGATGATACCCCATTGGGCCTGCCTCATCAGAGAATCTGTCACGGTTGGCCCACAAAACCTTTATAAAACGGTTGCCCATGACTGCATCAGGCGCAAGAAGTGCTGCTTCAGCTTCCTCTCTCTTAGAAAATTGGACAAACGCCTTCTCGCTGTTTGATGGAATGTATATGTCAATCACACGGCCAAATTTCTTGAAGTGAGAGAACAGCGCATCTTGCCGGTTATCCTTCTGAGGAACCCCACAGATGTAAAGGGTACGTGAAGCTCTATGACGGCCTGTATTGCCCATACCTGTTGAATCCTCATGCATGTGGTCTGGCTTAGTTTTGTTTTGACCATGATTCTTATGGGTCTTTCCAATACGGCCCCACACCGATGGGCCTGGGTCAGGGTGATAAGAGAGGTCATTGGTACTTGCACCAGTGGCGGTACCTGCACTGGTATGGTTTGGAGAAGCCATGGGCTGGCCATTTGCCCATAGAGGTTGATCTGGGTCATACACATCAGCATCTGGAGCAGTGACGACAGATGCGAGCATACCGTTTGGCCTCAAAGGGTCTTTCAGAGTAACTGGTTTAGGTACCGGTTCAGGCTGGATTCCCAGTAGTTTCAGTTGGGAAAGACTCTGAAAAATAATAGAAAGATAAAAGATCAGCTTCTTTCATGTCTAAACCAAAATAGTACAACATAGTTTCAGCCAGTGCTTGCCAAATATAGGCCTTTACTGTGACAACTAGGATTATCTCGATTGCAACTGAATAAACAAGCCTTAGTGTAAGTTTGAATTGTACTCTTTTTCTAAAAAAAAAATACAACACAGTATTACAAACGACTTCACACAAATTGGCATCAGTATAGTCTTTTTGTGCAGCCAAGCATGAAAAATGCCAATAAAGAACACAAATACAGGAGCCAAAAGTAGGTCACACTAAGTGCTTCTGGTGCCCATACTAGGTGCATCTAAGTTATATGCCTTTCATCTACAACATTTTATGGAACATTAAAATTTCAAAATCAAACCTGAACGTCTTCCACCACAATACGATTGACACCATGTTCCATGGGGCACATATCTCCTCTAAGGCAATATCCCAACTCCTCAAAATCTGGGCACCGCTGACGAGGAAGGCCCAATTCCATCATCCCAGGCCCCACTATCCCAGGCCCCATTGGACGTGGATGGTGCATTGCCTCCATCATCCCATTTCCAATACCAGGGACAAAACCATACCCTCCCCATGATCCATTCACACCCCGTGACGATGCCATCAGTGCCAGGTCATGCATCTCGAGAGGTGGCGGGGCCCACTTTAGTGGGTGGCTGTGGTTATTGTTATTATTATTTCTACCTCTTCCTCGGCCGTGAAATTGATTGTTTGACCGAAAACGCCTCTTGTCGAACTTGGAAGAGTGCTCAAAGGGCCTGACCCGTTTCTTGGTTGGCTGTACAGTGGAGGGTTCCTCAGCAGGGGTACTGTTCTCATTTGACACAGGGAGCCGGGAAGACTCACGTCTCCGGTGCTTATGGTTGCGATCATCATCATCTTCATCAGTAACCTCATTCTCCTCGGAATCCATCGCAGAGTCATCAGAGATGTTGTTGGCAGAGATATACTCCTCCTTTGAGGCCGGCAAAGGTTCGTTTATCATTTTAATAATCGTATATAGTTTTCGGGTTTTATTGTAGGATGGGCATGCAGTGAGGTCAGTCACGAAGGAACTGACGGCTTCCAAGAGATAAGCTACTGCCTACAAAAATAAATACTGTGGTCAGTTACGATGTTAAGATGTGACTAAAAGGAAAGCCCTAAATGAGAAAGAAATTGTGTGAATAAAATCACATAACGAAATATTAATTAAAATTATTTTTGAATAAATGGTATGCCATTAAAAAAAATTCTTTCCCGCTGCCACAATGGCTGCAATTATTTTTCTTACTTTGTTTTGGGCTTGATTGATACTCAATTGGGACTAAAACATCAAGACATGGTGAAATTTTACACTAAAAATGGTACATCTCATCTACTACGTTCTCGTGCAATTTTCAATTTTGTCGTGTAGTGATAAATAAAAAATTCATAAACGTTGTATCCTTGTCGTGTACAAAAAGCCTCTAAAAGAGCCGTTAGCTCTTTAAAAAAAAAGTAGGAGAAGTCTGTTGCAGAGGTAAGAGAGATGTTTCTCTATACAGATATCCCATTAATTTGATACTAAAAAATACTATGGAAATATTTTAACTAATGACAGAACTAATCGAAATAGAGTTATATCTTCCTTCTTCCTTCCAATTTTAACCCCAGACCAAACTACATGACTTGCTACCGTCTTCCTTCCCATTTTTACCCCGGACCAAACTCAACAGCAATTGTTTTGGGATTGCAAATTATCTGTATTGCCATTAGATCACCAAAAAATATAAAACAAAAAGGCTTAAATGGTAAACACAGATATACCATAATCTTTTACTAATCGACCTTACTAACTCAATTTTCTTGATGAAGAAAAGACGTAGATTCAGAATTAGCCCTAATTTCTCAATCTTAAGGTTAACAGGAATTCAATACCTATTGCTATCTGTAATGTTTGCAAAAACAAAGATAGGAGAGATGTCTCGAACTGCAAGAAAGTCAATCTAATCTATGCATGTTAACTTATGACCGTAAATTTAAAACATATTAACAAAATCGATTTTCCAAATTACAGACGGTAATCTACTCGAGTGAACATCGGATTCTTTTCTATTCCTACAATCATTACAACATCGCACCTAAGATCGCTTCCTATGCAAAGCGCCTCAGATATATCGCCAAAAGTTCTCGAAGTATCAACAAAACTATACAAAGATAATCGCATGCAAATAGAAGATATCAACTAAAAGAAAAGAGAAGAAACAGATTAAAACAAACCTAACAAATTATCAAATTTCCCTATCGAATAGTCTCGGAGAAAGCTCTGTACAAAGCCCTAGCTCAATTTTGCCTCTCTCTCTTCTCTCTAATTTTCTCCCCGTTCATCCAACCAAACAGACGATCTATTCTTGCGATACCCAAATTGTCCCCAGTCGGCGCAGGAAGCATCGAAGAAAACTTGGGCTCTTGGGCTTGTTTGGGCTTTAACTAGGCCGGGCTCATTCATTTTTCCTGCTTTGAAACGGTGTCTTCGTGAGTTGTACTAGAAAAATGGCTATACGACCGAATCTGATGTGTGTATTTTCGGGGAAGAATTTATTTATTTTTTTAAAACGCGAAGAAGCTGCGAAGTCGTTCGGACAAGAATATAAACACGTAAAGAGTGAGGCTAGGACACTACCGTACTATGCATTTTGCATAGTGTATATTAGTTCGTGTTATAACTCAAATTTTTAGTTTGAAAGTTTTAACAGATGATCTGATTAATACAATCTTCATGCAATATGTATTTGTAAACTGAATTTTATAGTTTTAGAATTTTTTTATTCATTTTTTTTAAGTTTGGCGATACCCTGTCCGCATACAGTTATTACAACACTGCTTCAAATTGCTAGAATTTATACCGAGTGATTATTATTTTCAACATGAAGAAGATTCTGATGCCATGAATTTAATTTATTTTATGCTATAAAAAGGTAATCCTGTGAATAACAATAACTCGATGCATAACGACACCAAAAAAAGAAAAGCAAGTAATTAATATCAACAGCCATTTTATAACTATCAAGTCATTTGACCGTTTGAATACAAGAATAGATAAAAATACCACACACTATTTAGGCTGATAAGTGATAACAGTTGTCATAGAAAAATTAAAGGAACAGAAAGAAATAAGCTAGTGCTTCTAAAACTTAGAATCTCCTTTCTAATAGAAGATTGCTAGACAAATGAAGCTCTCTGACAGCCTGCACCAGTATTGCCAGTACGACTCCACACAGACGTGCATGGGTTGAGGTGCTAAGAGGGGTTATTGGTACATGCACCAGTGGCGGTATCCGCACTAGTACGGTTTGGAGAAGCCATGAGCTGACCATTTTCCCATAGAGGTTCATCAGGGTCGTATAGATCAGCATCTGGAGCAGTGGCGGTACCAGCACCGGTACAATTTGGAGAGTCCACCGACTGCCTGTTTGCCCATAAAGGTTGATCGGGGTTGTACGCATCTGGAGCAGTGGCGGTACCAGCACTGGTATACTTTGGAGAATCCACAGACTGCCCGTTTGCCCATAAAGGTTGATCGGGGCCATACGCATCTGGAGCAGTGGTGGTACCAGCACTAGTATACTTTGGAGAATCCACAGACTGCCCGTTTGCCCATAATACGGGAGCAGATGGTGGTACCAGCACTTGTATACTTTGGAGAATCCACAGACTGCCCATTTGCCCATAAGGGTTGATCGGGGTCATACACATCTGGAGCAGTGGTGGTACCAGCACTAGTATACTTTGGAGAATCCACCGTCCATAAAGGTTGATCGGGGCATCGAGCGGGGTGGTACCAGACGGTATACTTTGGAGAATCCACAGACTGCCCGTTTGCCCATAAAGGTGGATCGGGGTCATGCACATCTGGAGCAGTGGTGGTACCAGCACTGGTATACTTTGGAGAATCCACAGACTGCCCGTTTGCCCATAAAGGTTGATCGGGGTTGTACGCATCAGCATCTGGAGCAGTGATGGCAGATGCGAGCACACCGTTCAACCTCAAAGGGTCTTTTAGAGTAATTGGTTTAGGTACTGTATCAGGCTGGACTCGCATTAGTTTCAGCTGGTGAAGAGACTGAAAAAATAATAGGATGAGAAAAGGTCAGTTTCAGTCATGTTTAACCCTAAATAGCACAACTCTGTTTCAGCCAGTGCTTGCCAAATATAGGGCATTAATGTGACAACTAGGATTATCCCAATTGCAACTGATTAAACAAGCCTTACTATATGTTTAAATTGTACTCATTTTTGTTGAAATTATAAACACAGTATTATAAATGACTTAACACAAATGCCTCTTTGTGCATTCAAATTATGAAAATTGCCAATAAAGAACACAAATACAGGAGTCAATAAAAAGAAGGTGAAACTATGTGCTTATGGTGCCCGTACTAGGTGCATCCAAGTTAATATGCCATATATCTATAACAAATTGTATGAAACATAAATGAAATTTCAAAATCAAACCTGAACATCTTCCACCATAATACAATTGGCGCCATGTTCCATGGGGCACATATCTCCTCTAAGACAATATCCCAGCTCCTCAAAATCTGGGCACCACTGACGAGGAAAGCCCATTTTCATCGTTGAAGGTCCCACTGTCCCTCGGCTGTGAAATGGATTGTTTGACCGAAAATACCTCTTGTCGAACATGGAAGAGTGATCGAAAGGTCTGACTCGTTTCTTGGTTGGCTGTTCAGTGGAGGGTTCTTCCACATGGGTTCTGTTCTCATTTGGCATGGGAAGCCCGGATAACTCACGCCTCTGGTGCTTGTGTCTGTGATTATCATCATCTTCGTCAGCCATTTCATTCTCCTTGGAATCCATCGAAGAGTCACTGGCAAAGACATATTGGTCCTCTGAGGGTGGGGCCGGCTGGTTTATGATTTTAATTATCTTTTTGATTTTTCTGGTTTTCCCGTCAGACGGGCATTCAGTGAGGTCAGTCACTAAAGAACTGACAGCTTCCAAGAGATCAGCAACAGTCTACAAAAAAATATTGTGGTGAGTTACAATCTTAAGATGTGACTAGAAGGAAAGCCCTAAATAAGAAAGAAATTGTGAGAGTAAAATCACATAAACAAAATATTCAATTGAAATGATTTCTGAATAAATGATACGCCATTCAAAAATTTCTTTACGGCTGCCACAAAGACTTGCGATTATTTTCTATTTTTTTTTTGACTGACTAATGCTCAATTGGGACTAAAACATCACGACATGGTAAAATTGTACCTTAAGGGTATGTTTGGTTGAATTGAGAATAGGCTATTCGGTGTTTAGTTGGGTTAGAATAGCTAGACTAGTGAATCCAAACTTTTTGTCTTATTAAAATAGGCTATTCCTAAGAGTTTGGAGATTTGGCTATTCTAATAAGAGAATCATTAGATATTCTTGTTTTGCAGCCAAACATACCCTAAAGTGGTACATCTTATCTAATATGTTCTCATGTGCTTTTCAATTATGTCGTGTAGTGAAAAATAAAAAACCATAAACTTTGTACTCTTGCCGTGTCAAAAAAGTCACTAAAACAGCCGTTAGCTCTTTAAAAATAAACAGGATAATTCTACTGCAGAGGTACTTCTTTATATAGATATCCCAATAATTTGGTACTCACAATACTATGTAAATATTTTAATTAACTAGTGACAGAACTAATAGATATAGTTATAACTGATTTTCTACCTCTTGGATTCCAATTTTATCACGAGACAAAAACGGATGACTGGCCGTCCTCTTTCTTGCCATTTCTATCTAAATACCAATTTGTTTGGGATAGCAAATTATCTGTACTGTCATTAGATCCCCCAAGAAATACAAAAGAAAAGGCTTAATGGTAACACAAATACTTAACCATAATCTTTTACTATTTGATCGACATTACTAACTCTACTTTCTTGATGAAAAAAAGACAGAGATTTAAAATTAGCCCTAATTTCTGAATCAAAAATATATCTATGCATGTTAACTTGTGAACGTAAATTTAAAACGAATTAACAAAATTCGATTTTTCAAATCACAGACGATAATGCACAAAGAGGATATCGGATTATTTTCTACTCCTATAATCAATACAACATCGCACGTAGCTTCCTACGTAAAAGTGCCTGATAGATATCGATACAAAGATAATCGCATGCAAATAGAAGATATCAACTAAAAGAAAAGAGAAAAATTGATTAAAACGAACCTGATTTCCCTATCGAATAGTCTCGGAGAGAGTTCTGTGCAAAGCCCTAGCTCAATCTTGCCTCTCTCTCTCCCCTCTATTTTTCTCCCAAACAAATTCTTGATTTCTTGCGATATCCAAATTAATTGTCTGTGGGGGCGCAGAAAGCATCGAAGAAAACTTGGGCTCTTGGGTTAATTTGGGCTTTAACTAGGCCGGGCTAATTAGTTATTTTTTGAAACATTTTGATTTCTAATGTTTGTGTTTTTTTGTAGGATGTAAATTTATTTTGTCATCTTTTCTTTGATGTAAGACGACTAATTATTCAAATCCATAAAATGCCCACACAGATCGTATTTTAATGATACATATCGAATAATATATCGTACTTGTGTTACGTCCAATGCTTGTGCATGCTAAAAAAGCGTGTCAACTTTCACAAGAATTTTTTATTTATAGAAAATATTAAGAATAATAGAGAGAAAGAGTATCTTATTTTTTTAATGCATAAAATCAGCTGGTAATGTTTTTCAATTCAAAGTTTAGTTTCTTTTAATAAACATGTCTAGAATTCACTATGCCCATCAAGATAAGGAATTTGAAACTATAATCGTCTCATAATTTGTTTTAAAAAAATAGTTGTTGGCTCGCCGAATCTAACACATAAGGAAAAATTAAGATTTGAAAATGAAAGATATGTTGTAGTTTGCAAAGTCGGACACTATTTTATTTGAAGAAAAGAATTCAAATATTTGTGTCTTTCTCTTATTTCACATTTTTATTTTTTATTTTAAATTTTTTTAAAATTAATTAGAACTACTAACATGATATCTATATTAAAATGTGCACTGTGGTTTATATCGTTAGGGACAGATGCTGTAAACCACAACATCTGACAATGAAAAAAACTTAGACGTCAAGTAAAAGGAACCAAATCTCCTACTCACATGTGGATTAGTCGTCTGATATGCTTTCGGATTAGCATTGTGATGAAGCGCATGATGGAACAGAAAAACTGAAAGACTCCTCTGTTAGCTCTTTTGTTCCTTCCGACTCTCTCTCTCTCTCTCTCATCCTTCTGCCTCCTGCATTTCTATCATAACTTCATCAATTAAATATTTACTTATCAAAACTTCACTTCAAATTTAGTTATTTCCTCATTCAAACTCATCTATTTTATATATATCCCGATTTAATCAATTAAAAATAATAAATAAAATTGATAAAATAAAATGTTATTTCCTCATTCAAACTCATCTATTTTATATATATCCCGATTTAATCAATTAAAAATAATAAATAAAATTGATAAAATAAAATGAAATGACGTTTTGGTCTCTAACTTTAAATTACGTAACCAAACAAGTCATATTTTAGAAAATCTTTTTTCTTACCCCTCCCCCCTCCCATGAGAGCACAATCGAATCATTCATTCTCTGATCGCGTTTAGTGCTGGAGAGCACTTGAACTGGAAGAGACCATCCGAGCTGTTAGTGAAGGAAAGGAAGAGCACAACATAGATTTGAATTTAGGGACAAAAGCGTCATTTCATTTGTTTTATCATTTTAATTAATATTTTTAATTGATTAAATCACTAAATGGAGATATAAATAAAATAGATGAGTTTGAATGAGGAAATAACTAAATTTGAAGTTTTGATGGGTAAATATCTAATTGATGAAGTTATGATGGGTATATATATAAATTTCTCTTTTTATTTACGTTTTATAAAAAAAAAATCCTAAAATGTCGATATACATTTTTGCTTTGTAGAGATACTTATTTTGAACATGCGTGAGAAACAATTTAAATAAAAATAAAGTTTTAAATTGAAAATCAGCCCTTCAATTAAATAATCTATTTTTTTTATCCTATGCATTATTTTGATGTTTTTTAATGTATAAAAGTTTAAATTTATATAGAAATATACTCACTACACATACTCACCGACATCTCTCCAGCACTTTCCATCTCACATAATCTATGCGTCCTCTTCTTTCCTCATTTTTTTTTCGAAAACTTTCATAAACTCTCTTATTTGATTGTTAGATATTCGGTTTTCTGATTGGTCTTGATTACTTTCTATTTTTTAAATATTGTTGAAATAATTTTTTAAAATTAAAGGAACAGAAAGAAATAAGCTAGTGCTTCTCAAAATTAGAATCTCCTTTCAATCTCCTTTCGAATAGAAGATTGCTAGACAAATGAAGCTCTGACAGCCTGCACCAGTATTGCCAGTACTTGTTGAATCCTCGTGCATGTGGTCAGGCTTAGTATTGGGTTCCTTTTCACCACGTCTCTTATGGGCGTTTCCTATACGACTCCACACAGACAGGCCTGGGTCAGGGTGATAAGAGGGGTTATTGGTAGTTGTACCAGTGGCGGTATCCGCACTAGTACGGTTTGGAGAAGCAATGGGCTGGCCTTTTGCCCATAGAGGTTGATTAGGGTTGTATAGATTAGCATCTGGAACAGTGGCAGTACTAGCACTGGTATAATTTGGAGAAGCCACTGACTGCTTGTTTGCCCGTTTGCCCATAAAGGTTGATCGGGGTCGTATGCATCAGCATCTATAGCAGTGACGGTAGATGCAAGCACACTGTTCAACCACAAAGGGTCTTTCAGAGTAACTGGTTTAGGTACCGTACCAGAATATTTTGTTACCTCAGAGGATATGGATTCCAAGCGAGCACCACATATTCGAATTTTGAAGTGACAACAAAAAAATCATGTATTACCTTTGCATTCCATCATACTATTATGTGAAATTAGTTTATTTTTTATTCTTAACCGATTTCTACCATCTTCTGTAAGCTTTATCATTTATCAAACTGTACAAAATTCATTTTCAATATTTTCATTTCAAAATCACTTTTTGTTTTGCATTGTACTAATGACATAGACATACCATTTGTACTATCTTATCATGTTTTATTTAGTATGAAGAGCTTAATTCATGTGAGTTAACTTTGGAGAATTCATAAAAAGATGAGAAGAAACCATAGTTGAAGCTTCTCTCTGTATATATTTCTTTCCTCCTTGGAAAGGAAAAGGTTGTTAACTTGACCTACTTTATGGTATGCAAGGTAAAATCTTTGCCTATACTAGAAATGTAGATAATATATTAACATACAGTCTGTAATTATGTATATGCATCGCTCAAGGAGAGGAGAATCTATATGAATTGTTCTCTTCATTTGTGGTTTTAGCCTCTCTGCATAATCACAGTTGAACATAACCAGGGATGGTATTTGTTGAATTTATCAATTTCCTTTAGATCTGTGCATTTATATATCAAGATGCTATATAAATTTACTCTATCTTTTAGTAGTTTAAAATTGAAAGTAGCATCGCAGATCACTGCTGTGCTGTGTGCATTGGTCAATGTAGAAAAAAAAATTGCATGAAGAGCTTGATCTCTGCTCCCTAATTCCGGACTAAATCTAATGTACAACAAAAATTAGCACTACAAGGAATATTTTTATTTTTTGTATTAATTCCCTAGGAATTAGTCCTTTGAGGCTCAGCAACTAAACCGTCTCCAATCATACAAATTACTGCTTTCAAATTTAGCACCTAACATTATTCCAAGTTTTTCATTTAAGAAAAAATATGCCAAGTGTAAACACAATCATGGTTATTTTGTGAAATTGTAAGCTAGATTTAATATATTATTTTGTTTTTTTTTTCCTCACGCGCACAATAAAATCCGAATAGGTCCTAATTGGTTTCTTTCATTGTTTCTTAGGCTCCAATGTGCTCTTTTACGCTTGTGGTCCACATAGATGTTGCTTTCAAGTGACGTCTGCAGTCTCCTCTAGGTCAGTAGTGGCCCCCCCATGTAACTAATGTCCTAGACACGTATGTAGGTTTCTCATAAATACTTTACAATATAAATATTCACACTTTACTGAGTAAGTATGAATACTCATCATTTTAGAGAATAATACTTAACATTTTAGAGATGAATACTCGACAAGTTATGAATATTTGCACGTCGAGATATGAATACTTGAACAATGAAGAACTCAAAAGTACTTCGTCATGGATCTCATTTGAAAAAAAATTACATAGAAGATGTTCGTGATTTTAGATTCGCAAAATTTCTCACATATCGTCAAAAATATTGACGAGATTAAATAGACAAAAAAATCCACTTCTAAAAACATATAAAAGATGAATGCGTGATTAGAGAAAAAAGAAAGTTGAAGTCCATTTTTTTTAAATACTCGATGTCTTAGGCATAAATACTTAATATATTATATAATAATACTTGGGCGCATAAGTATTCATACATACACACGCCAGTTATAATTTTTTTTAAATATAAGTGGTCTTCCTAAGTAGTTAGTGTACTTTATGCATCAGTTAGTTAGAGGAACGTTTAGACACATAATAGAAGGAACTGTTAGTCGCTCCCTACATTAAAACAAAATTTATTTGCATACTTCTATGTTTTCAAAGCTCAACCTGTTTTTTATTTTAAAATGTATTTGGAGATTAAAATATAATATTTTTTGAAAACTTACTAAATTCTGAATCATACAAAACCAGAAGTTTTGTTTAGATAGTAAAAAGGAATTTTGAAAACATAAATTAGAGATAAGTGCTTCAGAAATTAATGTATCTTTAGAAATTGTTCCTTTTAAGGAATCGGTGAGTCCACGTGGAGATATGAAGCACAACTGCACAAGCAAGCGAATTCGTATCACTAAGGTAACATAATATTTCTGTTTGGTCTGAACCGTTCAATCAGAATTCACACGATTATTAAAGCAGTTTCATGCTTTTTAATGCATTGCATCTCGAACCAAATTGGTTCGGATTTCGATCAAACGGCCGTTATTCGAACAGAAATATTATGTTACCTCAGAGGATATCAATTCCAAGCGAGCACCACATATTCGAATTGCGATGCGACTGCTCGTAGACTCGGTAGTCTTCGGTTGTTTAGAAAAAAAAAAAAAATCAGATAAAAAAGGAGATTTTAGTTGCAGACGCATGCGTTTGCTGCTAACACAATACACAAGGCTTTAAATGAAATCATAAGGGAATTAATTAATTATTTCATTAAAAAAAATAAAACGCAAGCAATAAAGTAAGATACATTTATTTATTTATTTATTAATTTCCACACGCACACTAAGCACAACAGAAGCAGAATTAGAGCACAGCTCAGTTCCAACACATAAAAACTGACATCTTATTTTATAATTTTGATGCTAATTAATTTAATTTGAGGTATAGCGTCTGATGAGTTCTTCGACTGTGGTGTACTTGACTTCTGGATAAAGCTCCGTTGCCTCAACACCGAAAGAAGATTCGATCTTGATATTGGTGAAATCTCCCTTTATAAACACCGAGTGATTGATCGACAAAATTATATTTACAGGAATTGGCGACTCTGAAATTACAAAATCAACATATATACAATTAGATATAATTAATCAGCATGCATGAAGACATGAATATGAATTAAATTAAAAAAAGGGGAGGGAAGACATAACCTTGGATCTGCTTCAAGACCTGTTCTTCAGTCTCATATATACGCTCGAATTTCTTTCCAGTTATCTTCTCATACAATGACACCAACTCGTTTTTGGTAAAATTTTGATGAGTTAAAGCTAAAATAGTTGGGAGTCGATGAGAGGAAGAGAAAAGAGACTGAATGACGATGGTAAATGGCACTGCTAATTTTTTTTTCCCCGAGTAGTTGGTTGGAGGTTAAAACCAGCACCTATAAAGCACTGATAACGAGTAATTGATGACAAATGAAAGAATTGTAACAAATGACTAAATAACATTTATAAACTTTAACCAAATATATTTGTAATGTTTATCCTAAAAAAAGAGACCCTCTTTAGCCAATATAATTTATAAAATATTATTAAATTATATAATTCAGCCACGTCTTTTCAGAAATATAAGGTCTCTTCAAATCAGTGTTATAAAAAACATTCTTTTAAAACGATTAATCAATCAATTATAGTTAGCGGTGATCAAATCATCACAAATTTTAAAACTAATCGGTCGATTATTTCTATTTATAGCTGACTATTCTCGATTAATCATTTGACGATACTTTGTTAGTCTGACAACAACATACCGTTATTTACAATACTGCTTCAAATCGCCAGAGTTAATGCGGACTGATTATTATTTTCAACATGAAGAAGATTCTGATGCCATGAATTTTTTTTTTATGCTATAAAAAGTAATCCTGTGAATAACAATAACTCGATTCATAACAACAAAAAAAGAAAGCAAGTAATTAATATCAACTGCCGTTTTATAACTATCAAGTCATTTGACCGTTTGAATACAAGAATAGCTAAAAATACCACACACTATTCTAGCTGATAATAGTTGTCACACAAAAATGACGATCAATTCTTGATTTCTTGCGATGGCCTAATTGTCCCCTGTAGGCGCAGGAAGCATCAATGAAAACTTGGGCTCTTGGGTTAATTTGGGCTTTAACTAGGCCTGTATGAGGGATTTATTTTAACAGCGAGCAAGTTTTTTCGGAACTAGACAACCTGGGTGATCCGAATTCCCGTCTGTAGGCAGCTCCAAGGTCTAAAGCCTGGTCATGCATTTTGAGAGGTGGGTTCCACTTGGCAGAGAAATATTTTGTTTTTTGCGAGAAAGACATATTGGTTTATCAATTCAACAATTTTAATTACTTGTTCGAGAAAGAAATATTTTGTTTTTTTGCGAGAAAGACATATTGGAGGATCAGAATTTTAATTACTTGTTCGATAATAGAATAGGATTACAAATAAAAATTTAGTTGAATAATATATATATTTGATATGTAAAGACCTAAATCATCTTTCCTTCTCAAATGTACATTTCTTGTTTCATGTAATGTCTCAAACAATACTATATCATCTTCTAGCAGAAATTTGACTTTACTGTTATATGTAAATTGAATATGATACAACCTGGTGCAAACAAATTCAGATATACTAACTTAACTAGTGTAATATTAATAATAAAACATAATCCCCAATCTAAATTTAGTTTAAAATAATAAAATTATTTAACAAATAAGAAACATAAATAATTGAAAGAGGACAACATCACAAATTTCTTAGTGCACTTTAATTCAACAAAGTTTTTTTTACAAAACGTATTATAAGTGTCAAAGTGGATCTCAGTTCAATTGATATGTAAAAGCCTCTAAGTTCAATACAACCACAAATAGTAGAACTCTTTGTTTTTTCACTTCATCTAAAGAAATGTGGATCGGAGATTGATAGAGTTTTATTTTCTTTTGCACCTAGGTTTAGGTGGTAGACTGCAAAATAAATTCTTAATAAATCCGAAACTAATGAATAATAATTCTGAAATCCCTACAATGTAAATCTAGATGCCAATTTTTTTCGAAAATGCATATCGAAACAGTCCGACAGCTGGATTCGAATTGCATGAATTTCAAGATTATTGTTCACTGATTTCGGATTACAGCAAATTTAAATCCGATAGACTAGAGAGAGAAAGTACAAATAATACTAAAAAATAAACTGCTTCTTGAGAAGCATGAGTAAAATCATCTAAAAAATCTTTAAAAATGGCTCCAAGTCTAAGGAGGGGCGATCTTTCCTTATTTTATAAGTACATCTCTCCAGCACTCCATCTCACATAATCTACGCATCCTCCTCTTTCCTTATTTTTTTGAAACTTTCATAAACTCTCTTATTTGATCGTTAGATACTCGATTTTCTATTTTTTTAAATGTTGTTTAAATAATTTTTAGATTGGTTGATAATTGATTGATCATGTCTTTGTTTCTTTTTTTTAGTCATTTAAAGAATGTTATTTGTCATTTAATGATCTCATTTAATTAAACATGATTCTATTATCTATGTTATGTATATAAATACATATAACTCTTTTAACAATAACAAGAATCATAATATGACAACAAAATATGTCACGCTATGACAACAATAAAGTACAACTTATTTTGATGATGTTTTCTCTCTCTCTTTTGTTTCTCCCCTGAAGCAACATAACAAAAAAAGAAAATCATACATATATCATTAAAGAATGAGGTTTACATTTGCGCTAAATCAACGTTATTTCTCATTGAACTGTATTATACTAATTATTTTTATTTATAACCAATCTATTTTAATATTATTCATGGAGTTGAACGAGAAAGAAGCAGGGACCCGATATTTGATTGGATCGTCAGATCTGTATCAAAATTCGTACACTTAATATGTACAGATAATTTGATTTGATAACCGGTTGATGTCGTCCGATCTGTATAATATGCATACTTGATTCTTGCGAAACTTAATACGTTCAGACCTAACAGGTCAATCCAGCGCTCTGAGGCATCGTGCCTCTGATTGGTGGTGCCCACCTGTCAGGTTTTGGTTAAAGGTCCCAATTTGTACCCATGCGCCTTCATTGCTTGGTTTTGTTAAGTAGAGCCTGTTTTGTGCAACCAAAATAGCATCCATACCTTATAAATTTGAATTTTGGGGTTTTGAGGTGCTCTTTATGTCTAACTTCACGGTATTTTCCATAGAATATTATTGCGAATTTTAGTTCAAGAAAATCATTGTTTGTTTTTAGTGATTTTTCGTGAAATTAATTAGGTCTTAGGGTATTTATTTCATCAAATTTCTAAAAAAATAATTTAGTAATTCCTTTAGATAAATTTTCAATTATTTAGGGACCAACATATCATTAGCAAGCTAACTGGAGCAAGTTTGATGTACAAACCTTATCCATCCCACTTGGCAGATTGATGTTTTTTGTAATGGAACAATGTTTTTTTTACAAATATTTTAAAAAAAAAACTTCCTATATATAGTTGATTTAATTAATGAGTGAACAATTTTTTCATAGAAGTCGAACTGAAGTATTAGAGCGATATCATGGAATACATTTGAATATTAATTTGGCTCGTATATAATTTAACATTTAACAAAAACAAGTACAATAAAGCTTCAACATAAATAAGTATACAAATTTGAGAATCACAATTGGAAGAATAAAAACAGCTTCAACGACTCAAAACGAATCAGGTACAGAACTGGAAGTATAGCTTCACTGGTTACGCTAGTGCAATGAGGAAGATTCCCAGCAAAGACACCCCCAAAATTGGCCACGCTACCATCTTATCTAAATTCAACCAGGTCCTAAAAAATTTCATGCCTGTGACACGAAACAATTTAAGGCAAGCGGGGTCGATAATATGGTACATTTTAAGATATTTAACATTGTCTCCCAAGAAGTATTTATTAATCTCAATAGCATTATACATGAAGGGTGACCCAAGCAGCAGCGAGTAAACAAGGACAATGATGGCGATGGGCAAGCTAACAGGAGCAAGTATCAGATATGAACCTAATCCAAATGCCAGCACCATACAACCGGCTGCTGCAATAAATGTGTATGTTGCGTAACGGAGATCATCAGTACTTAGATCATATCGAGCATTCAAAACAAGCATAAGTAAGCTCATAAATGCTTGTATAAATGATTGGGTGTTTGCTAAGATAAATGTCTTGAACACGTATTTCCTTCCCAGAATCGGTGTACCAAGGTCTTGGTTGTAACCTCCTGGGATTGTGAATGCAGCTGCAAATGTTACAGTCGCAATAAGTGCAGATCCCAGTCCAATAACTTGAACTCTCTCCCATTTATTTTTGTCGTCGTCTTGCATGATTTCGTTGAACCACTCGGAAGAAAAATAACGACCATTACGATCAAGATGTGAATAAATTTTAAGTTGCAGATCCTGTAATAGACAAAGATATATACATTTATTCAATAAAAAAAACAACGAATAGTGTTAACAGGTATATTTACTGTCTAATTCTTTTCGTCAGACAATATATTATTGAGATGACTGGTACATTTATTGTCAAATCATTTATTGTCAGACAATATATGAAGGGCACAATTTTGGAGGTGTTAAGATTCCGACAATGTATAAAATTGGGAAACCAAAGACCATTAAAAACTAAAGCTTTTTGTTGGTTCGTTATGACAAATAAAAAATTATCCAGAAATATTTTGTTTAACAAATTGAGCTAGGTTACTAAGCACGAGAACAATGACAAATGAGATTACAAAACACAAAAAAAATGACAAATGAGGTTACTCGAAAACGATGGAAAATGAGGTTATTATGCACAGAAATAATAACAAATGAGATTACTAAACATGAGAACAATAACAAATGTGATTACTAATAAGCAAGCAAACAATGCCAAACGGGTTACTAAGCACCAATACAATTGCAAATTAGGCTAAACACAAAAACAATGACAAATGAGGCTACTAAACACAAAAACAATGAAAATGAGTGAACAATTGCAAATAATTTACTCTAATATGTAGTGACTAAAAATTCTGGTATTTGACAAATTATTTCTGTTACTTATGTTTATGTAGTTTATGTACTCTATTTTTTCTATTAATTTGGATACTCTTGGCACTAATTAGTATATATATTTACAGTTAAATTTTAGTACTTTAGGAACTTAATTCTATAATGTTCTATGTTTGTTTTGAACGAAATTGACTTTTCTATATACTTTCAAATACAATTATATGATTTTTTTTTCTTCTAAAAATAGCTTTGGCGTAAAGAAATAAAAAAAATAAATGTTCTCATTTTATAATTTTAAGAAACTCTGAAGTTTTCTCATTTGAAAATTTACTCCAAATTATTATAACAAAACTCAAAATATTAATAAGGCGGTGAAAAATCTATATATCGTTCACCTAATTTACTAGTATGGTTAATTTTAGCTAGCTTTTGGACAAAAATACGAACTTAGGGCTGTCAATAATATTTCTTTTTAACCGTTTATCCGATTTTACTGGATAAGATGCATATTGTTAAGATTATTTTTTCCATTAAAGTATGAGTATGGTAAAAAAATGCTTTGATTATCTAATATACTTATCAAGTATGAGTAAGAATATGGATAAGAGCTAATAAATACGTACAAAATTATATATTTGAAATTTTTTATTTATACATATAAGTATATATTTTATTATTATAATTAGATTGATTTTTATTATATTTCGTATAGTATTTAATTCGTAATTTATAATTAAATTAATTTATCCAACTGTTTATAGGTTTTTAATTAATAATATTTAAAAATAATAATTTGTACAATATTATCATTTTATTTAATTAATAATCTATATCTTTCAAAATAATAGGATAATTATAAATGACATAAATAATAATTACTTTTTATATTTCGTGATATTAGAAACAGGATGTATTTAATATATTTATTTGTTTGTTACATTTTTGAATTAAATTATATATGCTATCAATTTATACGGTAATTATCCTTATTCGGTTACTATTATTTGTTTTGTTATTTATTGTCTTAATTAATGGGTAAGCTAGGGTAAGGGTTAAATATAAGTAAATTAATATTTACAGTTAAGGATATATGGGTATGTACAGATATTTACGGTTAATGGGTTAAGGGTATATGGGTATATGGGTACGTACATATAAGAAAATGCTCCACACGACCTGTACCGTACGTGTACCCACTGAAACCCTCCTATACTAACTGATTTAAAATTGTTCTGAAATAAAATTCTGATGATGGTTATATATTGAGTTAATTTAGGCATACCTTGCTAGCCTTTGGCATTATTTGATTCATCGAAAGATCAAATGCATCTAGCCCTTGATTGTTTCGTACTTCCATCTCACTGCGATCCAGAGCATCACAAATAATCCGCATAACCGACACATGTCCCTTCATTGATGCTACGTGCAATGGTGTATTTCCTTCGTAATCCATTGCATTAATCAGGCGATTTCCTAAGTGATACATTGCATTAAACAGGCTATGTCGGATCCTGAATCCCAACGATTCAATTATATATGGAATTAAATCCGAGTTGTTTTCGTCTGCAGCGAAGTGAAAAAGATTCCATCCACGACGATCCAGCAGCTCTGCATCATTAGGGTATTCGTCCATAAAATGCTCAACCAGTTCTTTGTTGCCGACTTGTGCAGCTACATGAACCGGAAACATTCCATTTGAATATTCCTGGCACGCTAGAGAACTATCAGAGTTTAACATGATCTTAACCGTATTAGTATATCCTCCCACTGTAGCTAGGTACAATGGAGAAAACTCCTCCTTGTTAACCATGTATGCAACACGTGGATCCAGCTTCATCAATTCATCGACAACGCCTTCATGGCCGTGCTTGGCAGCCACGTGTAAGGCTGTGTCTTTGTTGTTGTTTGTTTCTCTGACAGATTCCATAACGAACTCCCGATCAAGTTCAATGAGATCATGAATGACCTGCTGGTTACCGACCTTTGCTGCACAATGCAGAGGTGTCTCAAAATCCTTGTTGCGCACTTTCAACAGGGACCTATTTCTTTGGAAAACAATCAAAGCAAGCTCGTTGTGTTTTTTAGTAACAAGTAGGTGAAGCAGAGTGTCTCCAAAATGAGTTACACTTCCAAGGATGTCCCGGACAGCATGCTGATCATCCGTCTCGATTTGTTGGGAAGTGAGGGAAGCGGGCCTGGCGGCCTCTATCACCTGAGTTGGCAATGGAAAAAGGTCATCATGAATGAACATTGTTATTTCTGCCTCTTTTTCTGTTATTTTTTATTGCTTAATTGTCTTGAGCAACATTGTTCTCTTTTAGCTTCACAGTTACAAGTTACAATTCCCTTGTAACTACAAAATGATTAATGGAATATAATGAAGGCCAGATCCTCTTTTCTTTATTAAAATTAACTTATACATATTTTTTTACCGCTTGACTTGATGCTAAATTAATTTGAAATTTTATAAATTGACATGTAAACACATCACTCGTAAAGTAGAATGGTTTCAATGGTTTTAATTTGTCATTTGAAGAGGTCCCGATGGGTTTAGGAGTTAATTGAAGAGCTTAAGAACACCCTACTTCTACTCTACTTCCATAATTTTATTGAGAGACTTTCTTGGTTGATTATTGTTCACTGATTAAAACTGAAAGGATCAAAAAATTTAAATTGTAGGCTTTGAAAATTGAGAAATACAAATACACACCGTTAATGGTTGTGGAGGGATCCTCGATCGGGGACATAGTTGCGTACGTAATCCCTCATTTACTACACTTGCTTGTTTATTTGTGAGCTTGATTGAATAGATTAATTGTTTGCTAACTACTCTCTCAATACGAATGGGGTGGTTACCAAAATAAAGTGGTTACTAATTGTGCTTCCCAGTTAGGAAAAAAAAATTAGTTTGTGAAATATTACCTGGATTTCTGTTTGTTCTTGGATTTCTTTTTGTTCTAGCTCCGGCTGTAGTCCAAGACGTCGTAATAATACGTCGCTGTTGCCTTTTATTGCTGCTTTGAAAACATCAACAGGCATTTCTACGGGGGAAGCTTTGATCTGTTGGGAAGATGGCATGGCCATTGCTCTATCGCAAAGTATGATAGATTAATTGTTGGGGGAAGATTTTATTGGGGAGTACTCTGAGAATAAATAACTGATTAAAACTGACCGGTAACATGTTATCATGTTGCATCAACGGGGAATATTTTATTAGAGTAATTATTTCTCCCCCCTTCATCCCCAAACTCATTAACCATCTATCTCTTTAACAAATTAAACTGTCAAATCGCTCTCTTCCATCCAGTTCAATCTCTCTAAGAAAAAAAAAAATAGTTTCAGTCAGCGTGTTGAAGGACGAGTGCACGACTCCGTCTCTTTCTATCGAAAGATCATTTGTCAACTCTCTTCGTCGCCTTCAAATTGAATTATTGTAATCTTTTTTCACCTAATCAAATTTCATCGAGTCTTGTGCCCAATTTGCCTTCTTTGCTATCAAATATTTGAGAAGGCCAAGTTCTTCTTTTTTTATTTATTTTTTAAATTTCGTTATTATACTTGGTAAAATAATAATTCAACAATTTATTTGTGCGTCTATGATTTCTATTCACAAGTTTATGAAGTGAAATTGAGGGTTTCGAAAGAATTGTCACTTTTTTCTTTCTGTTCTTTGTATGAACTGGTTTTCTATATAATTTACAGTGTTATTAATTAATAACGGTATACTGTCGTCGAACAGATAGGGTACCGCTAAGTGATTAATCAGAAATAATCGATCATAATCAGAAATAACTAGTCAATTTATCAGAAATAATATCAAACCGTGTTCTGAACCCTTATGAGACAGACAATCCGAAAATATGTCATCATGTATCTCATTTGATAAAGAAAATTAAATACTTGAGCGACGAGATAAAAACGGTCACTGATGATAAGTGCAAAGCTTTTGTTCTTTTATGAAAAATTAAATCGATTAAAAAAACTAATAAATTAAATTAATTTGTTGAGAATAAATTTGAACTTTATCAATTTATTGACAATAATTTATTTTAATCAATATGAATTTATTTCCAGGCCGAAAAAATTCAATAAAAATAAGTAAATGGAAATTTAAATATCAAACAGACATAAGGAAGCTCTGAATTTTTATTAGGATCTCATTTCGGAATGATTGCAAAGAAATCAATAGCTTTTCCAATGCAACGTTCAACACATATGACATTACATTTTGCCACTATACTAAAATTTAACTTTCTTTTTAATAATGTAAATAACAAAATTACCATTTGCTCCATTATCTTTTTCAATGCAAAAATACATTTACTTGCTAATGACACCTGACCTTTATTTCTAAAGTTTCCTCATTAGATGCATGCTTGTTTCAAAAGGAATTAATCTTGCCATAATAATCATGATTATATTATATTCTAAAACTAAATTGATATTGAATTGTATGTAATGCAACATTACTTCGGATCGGTAATACATACAAATTCATCACAAATTTCCAATTTAATTCATCAATTTCTAAGTTGAAAAGCAAGAAATAGGAATATACAACAACACTCTGCCAGATTGTCGATGAAAACCATGCTCTTATGAGATTGATATATCTTTGTATCATTTTGTTTGATCGTTAAGCTTAATTATCCAAAAACATGTCTCTTGAGATTGAATATATTTGTTTTTTTTTTAACTCAACTAATACGTCTTTAGCATGGATGTCGACCAACTCCTTCTACACAATAATATTTATTTTCTGTTACCTTAATTAGGTCCTTGTATGAGTTCCAATCCACGACTTATGGGACATTGAACATGATCAATGACTTTGATGCACGATAGAACTTTAAAAAATTTAGAGGCGCGTCATGGACTTTTGAGTATTTCCTATCAAGTCTGCAATAAATTAGGAAGATAGCTATAGCAAGAAAAGTTCTAAGTCCATGCGAGTACAGACTGTAGCAGCTGGATTTATAATTATGTAACTCTCAATCAAAGCGATATATCTGAATACTTAATAGGCATACATCGAATTTTTCCTTAATCAAACAGCTCTAACGGCTCAAATCTCAGATAGACTCTACATTTCTTTAAACAAATACAGCTACAGAAACTTCAAAACCTTTCCATGCATGTAGTGATCTATTCCGATAGGAAAGCGTTGAAAAAAAGAGATAATATAAAAAACTTGAGCTTACGTCACTTCCAAGTCTGTCCATTATAATATCCATCTTAAATTATATAAATCGAAAATTGTGTTGTCAGGTCGCTATATTATTTTTTAGTCAATCAGCGCCCTTATAAACTATTAGGTCTCCGTTTTTCTTAACCAAACATATATAGTTATATATTTTTCAAAATGCAATATTCTTTTGTTTGAAGGTAATAAACGCCTACTAAAAATTTTATTGATAAAAAAGATATTTATAATGAGTCAAATGATCGTAATTTTTAGACCTACTGAGAATAAAATCCTCGCTTCACGACTGGATTTGATTTTTTCGACCGTCGCCACGTTCTGACAATGATCATATCTACTCACCGTGACACTCCAATCGATATGTTAATCAACCTAGCTAATATATATCTTAATCCTCATCTTACTCTACAACTAGATCTGTTTTTTCGATCGTTGTCACGCTCTAATGACGACCGGATTTACTCACTGCCGCGCTCCAATTGAGATAAAAACTCTACACTCCGAGCTCCAACGATGCAGCACTCTCAGTTCCAATTTCTCCCTTCTCTCATTCTCCTTTCTACTTGAAGAGGTAGAACTGAGAGAGAAGAAAAGTGCTATGTCAGAAATGAGAACTATAAGAAATGAAATAACTGGGTTGGATGCAATGGAGGGTGAGGAAGAGGAGGCGGCAGCCAAATTAAATCTAGGGTTTCTAATCTCTAAAAGTTTGCTTTGCATTGCAAAGAGCTACTTTTCCCTTCCAAATTAAAATTCTTTAATATCTTGATAAAATTATTTTTGAAAAGTACCATGTGGAAGATCTAAATTATTTTGTCAATACGATTGTTTAGGATATATAATGATCTTGATATTTACGTACATAATAAATTAATACAAAATTACTTATTAATTTATAAATTTTGTATATTTTAAAATTTGTATGACTGATAAATATGTTCACCTAATTAGTAGCAATTCATTTGTAGTATCTAACTAATATGATGAATAATTTATTATACAATAGATGTTAAAAAATTATGAACGGTGCAGTGGGAATGAACGGTTGATCGTGTACATTAATTTTATTACAATCCAAGCACACGGGCCGGTATGGGGCTCCGTAGAAAACGCATCTACAGAACATGGGCCTGTTCGCTAATTAATGCCCCCACACCAACCAAGACCAACACGCATCTTCCGGCCCCACTAGTGCAAGTGGAGACGACCCAGACTGTAAATTGAATTATTTAAACGGAGATCAGCCGTTTGATCATATCAAATTACAAATTAAAGTATTCATACTTTATTTTTCATTATTTATACCTTATTTTCAAAATATTTATATTTATGACATAAACTATTTTTATTAGAGATGAGAGATTGCCAAAGTTAAAAGCCTGAAAGTATAAGTATCAAGTATTGTAAGTATTTAAATATTTGTACTTAGGAGTTCATTATTTTTGTTCGATAAGGGTTGATGCATGAACGATTGGGGAAGGTTGATGCATGGATACGGGTCCCTACTACTTTATTAGAGTGAGGTTGACACAGTGATAATTGGAGAACTGGAAAAAAAAAAAATCATATTAAGTTAAGTATGCAAGTATTAATATTTTATTTTACAAGTATTAATATCTTATTTTGCAAGTATTTATACTTATAAAAATTGATGCAGGGACGAGTACAGAGACTAGGAAAAGGAGACCCATATACTACAATAATGGGACATTATCCGTGAGGATAAAAAGTAACTATTCGTGAGAGTATACCAACAGAAAGGTGTTTATTTTTCTATTAGCGACAGGAGTACTATTTACGAGGGTATACCGATATATTCCTCGCGGAAACTATCCCACACACACACACAGACACTAATATCGTACCCGTGCGCGTTGCAGCAGGGACAAATTATTCAGGAGCATTTTTTGTGATGTTTCTCATTTTCAAGAGACATTTACCAGCAGACAATTTTTATCAAGTGCACAAAAATGTTTGTAATTAAAATTAGAATTTTAATGTGCATAACTCAAACAACTGTCCAAAACTTCAAAAGATTATATACATATTCACAAGAGGTATTCACTAATAAGTGTCTTTATAAACCTATCGCAAAGATTATCTTTTAATAACTAACAATTCAGACTAATAAAAAAAATCTTATATTCTTGATTTAAGTGCAAGAAGAGAAACGTTTCTATTTACATTATGCAACAAAAGAAGTCCTTATAACTACTCATTCTTGCTATAGCTATCTTCCTAATTTATTGCAGACTTGATAGGAAATACTCAAACGTCCATGTTGCGCCTCTAATATTTAAGTTCTGTCGTGCATCAAAGTCATTGATCATGTTAAATGTCCCATAAGCCGTGGAATTCATACAAGGACCTAAGGTAACACAAAATAAATATTATTGTATAAAAGGAGTAAATAGTTGGGAGTCGATGAGAGGAAGAGAAAAGAGAGTGAATGAGGATGGCAAATGGCACTACAAGTTTTTTTCCCTGAGTAGTTGGTCGAAGGTTAAAACTGGCACCTATAAAGCACTGATAACGAGTAACTGGTGACAAATGAAATAATTGTAACAAATGACTGAATGACATTTACAAATATTAACCAACTCTATTTGTAATGTTTATTATTAAAAAGAGACCCTTAATAGCCAATATAATAGATAAAATATTATTAAATTATATAATTCAGCCACGTCTATCCTGAAAACTAGTGTCATGCACTTCAAATCAGTGTTGTAAAAAACCTTCGTTTAGGCCGATTTATCGTCGGATTAGTCTTTGGCTGTGATCAAATTGTCACAAATTTTTCTGACTAATCGGCCGATTATTTCCGATTATGACTAATTATTTTCAATTATTTCTGATTAATTGCTTAACAATACTCTATTAGTCTAACAACAACATACGGTTATTTACAACACTGCTTCAAATTGCTAGAGTTTATGCGGACTGATTATTATTTTCAACATGAAGAAGATTCTGATGCCATGAATTATTATTTTTTTATTCTATAAAAAAGCAATCCTGTGAATAACAATAACTCGATGCATCAGGAAACCAAATAAAGAAAGCGAGTAATTTATATCAACTGTCGTTTTATAACTATCAAGTCATTTGACCGTTTGAATACAAGAATAGCTAAAATACCACACACTATTATGGCTGATAATGTCACAGAAAAATTAAAGGAACAGAAAGAAATAAGCTAGTGCTTCTAAAAATTAGAATCTCCTTTTGAATAGAAAATTACTAGACAAATGAAGCTCTCTGACAGCCTGCACCAGTATTGCCAGTACTTGTTGAATCCTCGTGCATGTGATCTGGCCTAGTTTCCAATACGACCCCACACAGACGGGCCAGGGTCAGGGTGATAAGAGGGGTTATTGGTACTTGCACCAGTGGCGGTACCCGCACTAGTCCGGTTTGGAGAAGCCATGGGCTGGCCGTTTGCCAATAGAGGTTGATCAGGGTCGTACAGATCAGCATCTGGAACAGTGGCGGTACCAGCACTGGTATAATTTGGAGAATTCACCGACTGCCGGTTTGCCCATAAAGGTTGATCGGGGTCATATGCATCTGGAGCAGTGGCGGTACCAGCACTGGTATAGTTTGGAGAATTCACCGACTGTCAGTTTGCCCATAAAGGTTGATCGGGGTCGTATGCATCTGGAGTAGTGGCGGTACCAGCAATGGTATAATTTGGAGAAGCCGCCGACTGCCCGTTTGCCCATAGAGGTTCATCAGGGTCGAATAGATCAGCATCTGGAGCAGTGGCTGTACCAGCACTGGTATCATTTGGAGACGCCACCGACTGCCCGTTTACCCATAAAAGTTGATCGGGGTCGTATGCATCAGCATCTATAGCAGTGACGGCAGATGCGAGCGCACCATTCAACCTCAAAGGGTCTTTCAGAGTAACTGGTTTAGGTACCGTACCAGGCTGGACTCTCGTCAGTTTCAGCCGGAGAAGAGACTAAAAGAATAATAGGAAAATGTCAGTTTCAGTCATGTCTAAACCTAAATAGCACAACTCTGTTTCAGCTAGGATTACCCCAATTACAACTGATTAAACAAGCCTTACAGTATGTTTAAATTGTACTCCTATTTTCATTAAAAATATATATATATATATAACACAGTATTATAAAATGACTTAACACAAATCAGCCTCAGTATAGCATCGTTGTGCATTCAAAGCATGAAAATTGCCAATAAAGAACACAAATACAGGAGCCAATAAATAAGTAGATGACAAATAATTTTGATTTTACAAGCCAATACGTATAAGTAAATAGACGCAATAAATCTATTCTATTGCATGTCTAAAAATAAAATTTAAACTGAACTATAAAAACCTTGAACACTTGAAATGTCAGTATTTTTTTTTTTATAAAAGTGTTTTTTTAATCGTATATTAACATATTTCCTTAGCCTATCTATCCAACACATCCTTTTTCACATAAGAATACTTGTTACTACATTCATTATTAGGCTTGTCTCATCCTAATTTTTAGCACAAAAATAATAATGAAAAAAAAAGCTAAGAAATTCAAATCTAGGGGAACAAAAAAGAGAGTTCAATTTGATAGTCACTACTAATAAGCAATTTTTTTTTTTTTAAAATTTGAATCTCATGTAAGCAGTAAGCTAGTTTTTATTAAAATTAGAATCTACTGCAAAGTTTGGAACTTGATACTAATGTCTGCATCTCTTGCATAACATGCAAAATTTCAATCATATTATTGTATAAATTATCTCTGACATGTGCTCACATTAGCCATTTTTAGGCCTAAATAAAATTTTGATGAGTTAAAGCTAAAATAGTTGGGAGTCGATGAGAGCAAGAGAAAAGAGAGTGAATGACGATGGTAAAGGCACTACTAATTTTTTTTTCCCCGAGTAGTTGGTTGAAGGTTAAAACCAGCACCTATAAAGCACTGATGACGAGTAATTGATGACAAATGAAAGAATTGTAACAAATGACTAAATAACATTTATAAACTTTAACCAACTATATTTGTAATGGTTATCCTAAAAAAAAGAGACCCTCTTTAGCCAATATAATTTATAAAATATTATTAAATTATATAATTCAGCCACGTCTTTTCAGAAATATAAGGTCTCTTCAAATCAGTGTTGTAAAAAACATTTTTTTAGAACGATTAATCAATCAATTAATTGTTAGCGGTGATCAAATTATCACAAATTTTAAACTAATCGGTCGATTATTTCTATTTATAGCTGACTATTCTCGATTAATCATTTGACGATACTTTGTCAGTCTGACAACAACATACCGTTATTTACAATACTGCTTCAAATCGCCAGAGTTAATGCGGACTGATTATTATTTTCAACATGAAGAAGATTCTGATGCCATGAATTTAATTTTTTTTTATTCTATAAAAAAAGTAATCATGTGAATAACAATAACTCGATGCATAACGACACCAAAAAAAGAAAGCAAGTAATTAATATCAACTGCCGTTTTATAATTAGCAAGTCATTTGACCGTTTGAATACAAGAATAGCTAAAAATACCACACACTATTCTGGCTGATAATAGTTGTCACACAAAAATTAAACAGATAGAAATAAGCTAGTGCTTATAAAAATTAGAATCTCCTTTCGAATAGAAGATTGTTAGACAAATGATGCTCTCTGACAGCCTGCACCAGTATTGCCAGTATTGTCGAATCCTCATGCATGTGGTCCGGCCTAGCTTCCAATACGATCCCACACAGACGGGCCTGGGTTGAGGTGATAAGAGGGGTTATTGGTACTTGCACCAGTGGCAGTACCCGCACTAGTACGGTTTGGAGAAGCCATGAGCTGACCGTTTTCCTATAGAGGTTGATCAGGGTCGTATAGATCAGCATATGGAGCAGTGGCGGTACCAACACCGGTATAATTTGGAGAATCCACTGACTGTCCGTTTGCCCATAAAGGTTGATCGAGGTTGTACGCATTTGGAGCAGTGGAAGTACCAGCACAGGTATAATTTGGAGAATCCACCGACTGTCCGTTTGCCCATCAAGGTTGATTGGGGTTGTACGCATCAGCATCTGGAGAAGTGGCGGCATATGCGAGCACACCGTTCAACCTCAAAGGGTCTTTAAGAGTAACTGGTGCAGGTACCGTATCAGGCTGGACTACCGTCAGTTTTAGCTGGTGAAGACTCTGAAAAAATAATAGGATGATAAAAGGTCAGTTTTAGTCATGTCTAACCCTAAATAACACAACTCTGTTTCAGCCAGTGCTTGCCAAATATAGGGATTTAATGTGGTAGCTAGGATTACCCCAATTGCAACTGATTAAACAAGCCTTACTGTTTGTTTATATTGTACTCCTTTTTTCATTAATATATATATATAGAGGTTGGCTAAGCTCAAAACGTTTGTTCCTAGCCTCAGGAACAAACGATTCGGTTCTTCAATTTTCAAAGTCCAAACGGACGATCCAAACCGACAGATGTTTAATCTATATTAAAATGTGCATGGAGACCAAATTTTATATTTTTTGAAATTTTTTTAATATTTATTAAGATGGTTTGAAAATCGCTGTTTTTTAATGGTGCAAAATTTTAATAAAAACAGCGATTTTCAAACCATCTTAATAAATAGTAAAAAAATTCCAAAAAATGTAAATTTTGGTCTCCATGCACATTTTAATATAGATTAAATATCTGTCGGTTTGGATCGACCATTTGGACTTTGAAAATCGGAGAACCGAATCGTTTGTTCCTGAGACTAGGAACAAACGTTTTGAGCTTAGCCAACCTCTATATATATATATGTATATATATATATACGTATATATACATACATACATGTATACGTATATATATATATATATATATATATATATATATGTATGTATGTATGTATACATACATATATATATATATATATATATATATATATATATATACGTATATATACATACATATATACATACATACATGTATACGTATATATATATATATATATATATACGTATGTATGTATGTATACATACATATATATATATATATATATATATATATATATATATATACGTATATATACATACATACATACGTATATATATATATATATATATATACGTATACATGTATGTATGTATATATACGTATATATATATATATATATACACATATATATGTATGTATGTATATATACGTATATATATATATATATATACACATATATATGTATGTATGTATATATACGTATATATATATATATATATATGTATATATATATATATGTATGTATGTATATATACGTATATATATATATACATATATATACATATATATATATATACATATATATACATACATACATATATGTATATATATATATGTATGTATGTATGTATACATACGAGATATATATAGGTATACATACATATATATATATGTATGTATACATATATATATATGTATGTATACATATATATATATATGTATGTATACATATATATATATATGTATGTATACATATATATATATATGTATGTATACATATATATATATATATATATGTAAGTATATATATATATACGTGTATATATATAGAGGTTGGCTAATATCAAATCAGTTGTTCCTGAGGTCCCTTGTAACCAAGTCATTTTTTAATTTTCGAAGTCCAAAATGTCGATCCAAACCGTTAGATGTGTTCTCTATATTAAAATGTCCTTGGAGACCAAATTATATATTTTTTGAAATTTTTTTACTATTTATTAAACCACTTTGAAAATTACTGATCCAATGGTGACTTCTGTTTTTACTGTTTGGTTAAGCCACCGTTGGATCAGCGATTTTCAAAGTGACTTAATAAATAGTAAAACAATTCCAAAAAATATAAAATTTGGTCTCAATATAAATGACTTAACACAAATCAACCTCAATATAGCCTCTTTGTGCATTCAAATAATGAAAATTACCAATAAGGAACACTAATACAGGAGCCAATAAAAAGAAGGTGAAACTAAGTGCTTCTGGTGCCCGTACTAGGTGCATCCAAGTTAATATGCCATATATCTAAACCAAATTGTTTGGAACATAAATGAAATTTCAAAATCAAACCTAAACATCTTCCACCATAATACAATTGGCGCCATGTTCCATGTGGCACATATCTTCTCTCAGACAATAACCCAGCTTCTCAAAATCTGGGCACCACTGACGAGGAAAGCCCGTTTTCATCATTGAAGGTCCCACTGTCCCTCGACTGTGAAATGGATTGTTTGACCGAAAACGCCTCTTGTCGAGCTTGCAAGAGTGATCAAAGGGCTTGACCTGTTTCTTGCTTGGCTGTTCAGTGGAGGGTTCTTCCGCAGGGGTTTTGTTCTCATTTGGCATGGGAAGCCCGGATAACTTGCGCCTCTGGTGCTTGTGTCTGCAATTATGATCATCTTCATCAGCAATTTCATTCTCCTGGGAATCCATCGCAGAGTTGTCAAAGATGTTGTTGGCGAAGACATACTGCTCCGAGGGCGGCACCGGTTGGTTTATGATTTTTATAATCTTTTGTATTTTTCGAGTTTTCTAGTCAGATGGGCATTCAGTGAGGTCAGTCACAAAAGAACTGACGGCTTCCAAGAGATGAGCAACAGCCTACAAAAATAAATATTATGGTGAGTTACAATCTTAAGATGTGAAGAGAAGGAAAGACCTAAATAAGAAAGAAATTGTGAGACTAAAATCACATAAACAAAATATTAATTCAAATGATTTCTAAATAAATGATACGCCATTAAAAAATTTCTTAATAGCTGCCACAAAGACTTGCAATTATTTTTATATCTTTTTTCTTTGTTTGACTGATGCTCAATTGGGACTAAAACATCACGACATGGTGAAATTGTACCTTAAGGGTACATTTGGTTGAATTGAGAATAAGCTATTCGAAATAGTCTTTTCGGTGTTTGATTGGATTACAATAGCTAGAATAGTGAATCCAAACTTTTTGTCTTATTAAAATAGACTATTCTCTAAGACAAACAATAGCTGTTGTTTTTTTACAACCAAACATACCCTAAAGTGGTACATCTTATCTAATACGTTCTCATGCGCTTTTCAATGCAGTCATGTAGTGAAAATAAAAAAATCATAAACTTTGCACCGTTGCCGTGTCAAAAAAGCCACTAAAATAGCCGTTGGCTCTTTAAAAACAAACATGATCATTTTACTGCAGAGGTACTTCTCTATATAGATATCCCAATAATTTGGTACTCACAATACTATGGAAATATTTTAATTAACTAGGGACAGTACTAATAGATATAGTTATAACTGATTTTCTACCTCTTGGCTTCCAATTTTAACACCAGACCCAAACATATAACTTGCTGCCCTCTTTCTTCTCATATCTAACTACACCAAACTAAACACCAGACCCAAACGGATAACGCGCTCTCACCGGCTGAGAGTAAATCTGGACCGTCCAATCCGCTTCGTACAGCTCCGCAGAGGATACTTGTCCACAAAACTGGAGATCAATTCTTGATTTCTTCCGATGGCCTAATTGTCCCCTGTAGGCGCAGGATGTCATTGGCAAAGACATACTGCTCCGAGGGCAGCATCGGTTGGTTTATGATTTTTATAATCTTTTGTATTTTTTAGGTTTTCCAGTCAGATGGGCATTCAGTGAGGTCAGTTACAAAAGAACTGACGGCTTGCCAGAGGTGAGCAACAACCTACAAAAATAAATATTATGGTGAGTTACAATCTTAAGATGTGACTAGAAGGAAAGTCCTAAATAAGAAAGAAATTGTGAGAGTAAAATCACATAAACAAAATATTAATTCAAATGATTTCTAAATAAATGATACGCCATTCACAAGTTTCTTAATAGCTGCCACAAAGACTTGCAATTATTTTTCTATCTTTTTTTTTTTTTTGCTTGACTGATGCTCAACTGGGACTAAAACATCACGACATGGTGAAAATTGTATCTTAAGGGTATGTTTGGTTGAATTGAGAATAAGTTATTCAGAATAACCTTTTCGGTGTTTGGTTGGATTAGAATAACTAGAATAGTGAATCCAAACTTTTTGTCTTATTAAAATAGGTTATTCCCTAAGACAAACAATAGCTATTGTTGTTTTGCAACCAAACATACCCTAAAGTGGTACATCTTATCTAATACGTTTTTGTGCGTTTTCAATGCAATCATGTAGTGAAAATACAAAAAATCATAAACTTTGCACCGTTGCCGTGTCAAAAAAGCCACTAAAATAGCTGTTGGCTCTTTAAAAACAAACATGATAATAACAAAATCGATTTTCAAAATTACAGACGATAATCTACTCGAGTGGATATCGGGTTCTTTTTATTCCTACAATCAATACAACATCGATAATCTACTCGAGTAGATATCGGGTTCTTTCAATTCCTACAATCAATACAACATCGCACGTAAGATCGCTTCCTATGCAAAGCGCCATAGAAATATCGCCAAAAGTTCTCAATGTATCAACAAAATTATACAAAGATAATCGCATGCAAATAAGGGACAAACTTGGGTCCGATGCCCATCAGACTCAAACTGAGTGCGATGGGCTCCAAAACCGTCCGATCCGCTTTAAGATATGTGCGCGTTGCTTTAATATCCGTGCATATTTTTTCAATATGCGTGCGCACGGCTCTTAAAGAGGATCGAACGGTTACATGATCCATCAGACCCAATTGGGTCTGATGGGCATCGGACCCGAGTTTGTCTCCTCGGAGAGAGCTCTGTACAAATCTCTAGCTCACTTTTGCCCGTCTGTCTCTCTTCTCTATTTTTCTCCCCGTTCATCCAACAAAACTGACGATCAATTCTTGATTTCTTGCGCTGGCCTAATTGTCCCCTGTAGGCGCAGGAAGCATCAATGAAAACTTGGGCTCTTGGGTTAATTTGGGCTTTAACTAGGCCTGTATGAGGGATTTATTTTAACAGCAAGTTTTTTCGGAACCAGACAACCTGGGTGATCCGAATTCCCGTCTGTAGGCAGCTCCAAGGTCTGAAGCCTGGTCATGCATTTTGAGAGGTGGGCCTCACTTGGCAGAGAAATATTTTGTTTTTTGCGAAAGAAATATTGGTTTATCAATTCAACAATTTTATGAACCTTGAAAATATTGTAAAAGGATCGGCACTCGTTGGGGTGATCGGCAACCCTTCTTAAAAGTGGAGGATCAGAATTAATTTTAATTACTTGTTCGATAAGAGAATAGGATTACAAATGAAAATTTAGTTGAATAAAATATATATTTGATATGTAAAGACCTAAATCATCTTTCCTTCTCAAATGTACATTTCTTGTTTCATGTAATGTCTCAAACAATACTATATCGTCTTCTAGCAGAAATTTGACTTTACTGTTATATGTAAATTGAATATGATACAACCTGGTGCAAACAAATTCAGATATACTAACTAGTGTAATATTAATAATAAAACATTATCCCCAATCTAAATTTAGTTTAAAATAATAATATTATTTAACAAATAAGAAACATAATAATTGAAAGAGGACAACATCACAAATTTCTTAGTGCACTTTAATTCTACAAAGTTTTTTTTACAAAACATATTATAAGTTTCAAAGTGTATCTCAGTTCAATTGATATGTAAAAGCTTCTAAGTTCAATACAACCACAAATAGCAGAACTGTTTATTTTTTCACTTCATCTAAAGAAATGTGGATCGGAGATTGATAGAGTTTTACTTTCTTTTGCACCTGGGTTTAAGTGGTAGATTGCAAAATAAATCCTTACTAAATCTGAAACTAATGAACAATAATTCTGAAATCCCTACAATCTAAATCCAGATGCCAATTTTTTTCGAGAATGCATCTCGAAACAGTTCGACTACTGGATTCGAATTACATGGATTTCAAGATTACTGTTCACTGGTTTCAGATTACAGCAAATTCAAATCCGATAGACTGGAGAGAGAAAGTACAAATAATATTAAGAAGCATGGGTAAAATCGTCTAAAAATATATTTAAAAATGGCTCTAATTCGAAGGAGGGACGATCTTTCCTTATTCTACAGGTACATCTCACTAGCACTCTCCATCTCACATAGTCTACGCTTCCTCCTCTTTTCTTAGTTTTTTGAAAACTTTCATAAACTCTCTTATTTGATTGTTAGATACTCGATTTTCTATTTTTTAAATGTCGTTGAAAGAATTTTTGGATTGGTTGATAATTGATTGATCATGTCTTTATTTTTTTCTTTTTAATTATTTAAAGAATGTTATTTGTCATTTAATGATCTCATTTAATTAAACATGATTCTATTATCTATGTTATGTACATAAATGCATATAACTTTTTTAACAATAACACGAATCACAATATGACAACAAAATGTGTCACGCTATGACAACAATAAAAATACAACTTATTTTGATGACGTTATTTTCTCTCTTTTGTTTCTCCCCTGAAGCAACATAACAAAAAAAGAAAATCATACATATATCATTAAAGAATGAGGTTTACATTTGCGCTAAATCAACGTTATTTCTCATTGAACTGTATTATACTAATTATTTTTATTTATAACCAATCTATTTTAATATTATTCATGGAGTTGAACGAGAAAGAAGCAGGGACCCGATATTTGATTGGATCGTCAGATCTGTATCAAAATTCGTACACTTAATCTGTACAGATAATTTGATTTGATAACCGGTTGTTGTCGTCCGATCTGTATAATATGCATACTTGATTCTTGCGAAACTTAATACGTTCAGACCTAACAGGTCAATCCAGCGCTCTGAGGCATCATGCCTCTGATTGGTGGTGCCCACCTGTCAGGTTTTGGTTAAAGATCCCAATTTGTACCGAGGCGCCTTCATTGCTTGGTTTTGTTAAGTAGAGCCTGTTTTGTGCAACCAAAATAGTATCCAGACCTTGTAAATTTGACTTTTGGGGTTTTGGGTGCTCTTTATGTCTAACTTCACGGTATTTTCTATAGAATATTATAGTCAATTTTAATTCAAGAAAATCATAGTTTCTTTTTAGTGATTTTTCATGAAATTAATTAGGTTTTAGTGTATTTATTTCATCAAATTTCTAAAAACTAATTTAGTAATTCCTTTAGATAAATTTTCAATTATTGAGGGTTCAACATATCATTGACGTACAAACCTTATCCATCCCACTTGGCACATTGTTGTTTTTGTAATAGAACAATGTTTTTTTTACAAATATTTTAAAAAAGAAACCTTCCTATATATAGTTGATTTAATAAGTGAACAATTTTTTCATACAAATCGAACTGAAGTACTATTAGAGCGATATCATGGAATACATTTGAATATTAATTTGGGTCATATATCATTTAACATTTAACAGAAACAAGTACAATAAAGCTTCAACATAAATAAGTACACAAATTTGAGAATCACAATTGGAAGAATAAAAACAGCTTCAACGACTCAAAACGAATCAGGTACAAAACTGAAAGTACAGCTTCACTGGTTACGCTAGTGCAATTAGGAAGATTCCCAGTAAAGACACCCCCAAAATTGGCCACGCTGCCATCTTATCTAAATTCAACCTGGTAATAAAAAAATCCATGCCTGGGACACGAAACAATTTATACAAAGCGCGGTGGAAAGTAAAGTACATTTTATAATATTTAACATCGCCTCCAAAGAAGTATTTATTAATCTCAATAGCATTATACATGAAGGGTGACCCAAGCAGCAGTGAGTAAACAAGGACAACGATGGCGATGGGCAAGCTAACAGGAGCAAGTATCACATATGAACCTAATCCAAATGCCAGCACCATACAACCGGCTGCTGCAATAAATGTGCGTGTTGCGAAACGGAGATCATTAATATATGGATCATTTAGAGCATTCAAAACAAGCGTAAGTAAGCTTATAAATGCTTGTATAAATGATTGGGTGTTTGCTAAGATAAATGCCTTGAACATGTATTTCCTTCCCAGAATCGGTGTACCAAGGTCTTGGTTGTAACCTCCTGGGATTGTGAATGCAGCTGCAAATGTTACAGTCGTAATAAGTACGGATCCCAGTCCAATAACTTGAACTCTCTCCCATTTTTTGTTGTCTGATTGCATGATTTTGCCGAACCACTCGCTAGAAAAATTATCACCATTACATCTAACAAATAAATTTTTTTTGTCTTGCAGATCCTGTAATAGACAAAGAGATTTATATTTATTCAATAAAAAGCAACGAATAGTGTTAACTGGTACATTTACTGTCTAATTATTTTCGTCAGACAATATATTATTGAGATCACTGGTACATTTATTGTCAAATCCTTCATATGAAGGGCTCAATTTTGGAGGTGTTAAGATTCCGACAATGAATAAAATTTGGAAATCAAAGACCATTAAAAACTAAAGCTTTTCGTTGGTTCGTTATGACAAATAAAAAATTATCCAAAATTTTTTTGTTAAACAAATTGAGCTAGATTACTAACCACAAGAACAATGACAAATGAAATAGTTACAAAGCACGAAAAAATGACAAATGAGATTACTAAGAACGAAAACGATGAAAAATGAGGTTATTATATATACACAAAAATAATAATAAATGAGATTGCTAAACATGAGAACAATAACAAATGTGATTACAAATAACCACACAAATAATGTCAAACGAGGTTACTAAGCACCAATACAATCACAAATCAGGGTAAACACAAAAACAATAACAAATGAGACTACCAAACACAAAAACAATGAAAATGAGCGAACAATTGTAAATAAGTTACTCCTATATGTATTGACTAAAAATTCTGGTATTTGACAAATTATTTCAATTACTTCTGTTTATGTAGGTTATGTACTCTATTTTTTCTATTAATTTGGATACTCTTGGCACTAATTAGTATATATATTTACAGTTAAATTTTACTTTAGGAACTTCTATAATAATGTTCTATGTTTGTTTTGAACGAAATTGATTTTTCTATATACTTTCAAATACAATTATATGATTTTTTTTTCTTCTAAAAAATTGCTTTGGCATAAAAAATAAATAAATAAATGTTCTCATTTTATAATTTTAAGAAACTCTGAAGTTTTCTCATTTGAAAATTTACTCCGAAGTATTCTAAATTAATAGCTAAGATTTTTGTATTGAAAAATTAGCGACAATGAGATGGATAATGCCACGAAAAAGATTTACAATATAACCATTTATTGGACAAAAATACGAAATTAGGGGTGTGACTAATATATTTTTTTTAACCATTTATTCGATTTTACTGGATAAGATGCGTATTGTTAAGATTATTTTTTCCATTAAATTAATTTATGCAACTGTTTATAGGTTTTTCATTAGTAATATTTATGAAAAAAATAATTTATACAATAATTCATATCTTTCAAAATAATAGGATAATTATAAATGACATAAATAATAATTATTTTTTATATTTTGTGATATTAGAAACAGGATGTACTTAATATATTTATTTGTTTGTTACATTTTGGAATTAAATTATATATGCTATCAATTTATACGGTAATTATCCTTATTCGGTTACTATTATTTGTTTTGTTATTTATTGTCTTAATTAATGGGTAAGCTAGGGTAAAGGTAAAATATAAGTAAAATAATATTTACAGTTAAGGATATATGGGTATGTACAGGTATTTACGGTTAATGGGTTAAGGGTATATGGGTATATGGGTACGTATAGATATGAAAATGCTCCACACGATCTGTACCGTACGTGTACCCACTGAAACCCCCTTATACTAACTGATTTAAAATTGTTCTGAAATAAAATTCTGATGATGGTTATTGGGTTAATTTAGGCATACCTTACTAGCCTTTGGCTTTATTTGATTCATCGAAAGATTAAATGCAGTTAGCCCTTGATTGTTTTGTACTGCCATCTCACTGAGATCCAGAGCTATACAAATAATCCGCATAACCGACACATGTCCCTTCATTGATGCTACGTGCAATGGTGTATTTCCTTCGTAATCCATTGCATTAATCAGGCGATTTCCTTCGTAATGCGTTGCATTAAACAGGTGATGTGATCGGATCCAGAATCCGAACAATTCAATTATATATTGAATTAAATCCGAGTTGTTTTCGTGTGCAGCGAAGTGAAAAAGATTCCATCCACGACGATCCAGCAGCTCTGCATCATCAGGGTAATTTTCAATAAAATGCACAACCAGTTCTACATTGCCGACTTGTGTGGCTACATGAACCGGAAACATTCCATTTGAAAATTCTTGGCACGCTAGAGAACTATCAGAGTTTAACATGTTTATAACAATATTAGTATATCCTCCCACTATAGCTAGGTACAATGGAGAAAACTCCTCCTTGTTAACCATGTATGCAACACGTGGATCCAGCTCCATCAATTCATCGGCAACGCCTTCATGGCCGTGCTTGGCAGCCACGTGTAAGGCTGTGTCTTTGTTGGTGTTTGTTTCTCCGACAGATTCCATAACGAACTCCCGATCAAGTTCAATGAGATCGTGAATGACCTCCTGGTTACCGACCTTTGCCGCACAATGGAGAGGTGTCTCAAAATCCTTGTTGCGCACTTTCAACAGGGACTTGTCACTTTGGAAAACAATCAAAGCAAGCTCGTTGTGTTTTTTAGTAACAAGTAGGTGAAGTAGAGTGTCTCCGAAATGAGTTACACTTCCAAGGATGTCCTGAGTTGGCAATGGAAAAAGGTCATCATGAATGAACATTGTTATTTCTGCCTCTTTTTTTGTTATTTCTTTTTCTTATTTTTTATTACTTAATTGTCTTGAGCAACATTGTTCTCTTTTAGCTTTAGAGTTACAAGTTACAATCCCTTGTAACTACAAAATGATTAATGAAGGCTAGATCCTCTTTTTTTTTTATTAAAACTAACTTATAAACATTTTTCTACCGCTTGACTTGATACTAAATTAATTTGAAACTTTATAAATTGACATGTTAACACATCACTTGTAATAAAGTAGAATGCTTTCAATGGTTTTAATTTGTCATTTGAAGTGGTTCCGATGGGTTTTGGAGTTAATTGAAGGAAATAAGATTTGGTCCAAATGGCTTTGGACTGGACACCATCCAAAGTCTCTAAAAATTGTGCAATTAAAGTCCAAACAGTCAATCCGAACCGTTCAACATGATTTCCATATTAAAATGTGCTTAGAGATCAAATTTTATATTTTTTAAAAATTGTTTACTTTTTTTTAGATACGTACAACATCATTATTTCTGAATGGTCCAAAAACAGTGATTTTGTACATATCTCAAAAAAAAATATAAAATTTAGTCTCTGAGCACATTTTAATATGAAAATCATGTTTAATGGTTCGGATCAACTGTTCGGACTTTAATCGTATGATTTTTAGAGGCTTTGAACGGTTTTGGACGGTGTCCGGTTCAAAGCCATTTGGACCAAACCTTATCCCTAATTGAAGAGCTTCAGAATACCCTAGTTCCACTCTACTTCCACAAATTTATTGATAGACTTTCTTGGTTGATTATTGTTCACTGATTAAAACTGAAAGGATCAATCCAACTTTAAAAATATAGGTTTTGAAAATTAAGAAATTAATACAAACCGTTAATGGCTGTGGATCCTCGATCGGGGACATATTTGCGTATGTAATCCCTCATTTACTACACTTGCTTGTTTAATTGTGAACTTGATTGAATCGATTAATTGTTTGCTAATTAATCTCTCAATCCGAACAGGGTGGTTACCAAAATAAAGTGGTTACTAACTGTGCTTCCCTGTTTAGTTAGGAGATTACTGGCACTCTGATAGAAAAAAAAAAATAGTTTGTGAAACAGTACCTGGATTTCTGTTTGTTCTAGCTCCGGCTGTAGTCCAAGACGTCGCAATAATATGTCGCTGTTGCCTTTTGTTGCTGCTTTGAAAACATCAACAGGCATTTCTACGGGGGAAGCTTTCATCTGTTGGGAAGATGGCATGGCCATTGCTAACACGTTTAGCTTGAATTTCTCTTACTCTATTGCAAAGTAGTATAGATTAATTGTTGGGGGAAGATTTTATTGTGGAGTACTCTGAGAAGAAATAACTTGTTAATACTGACCGTTAACTTGTTATCCTGTTGCATCAATGGGGAATATTTTATGAATAATTATTTTCATCTCCGCGCTACAGTATCTGTACTATACTGTATATTAAAGACATGATGTGTTATGGTTCCCACTAATTACTTGGTTCTCTCCTTTTTAGTCCTCACACTCGTCCAGCGTCAGCCTTTATAAATATGAATATTTGCAAGATAAGAAATTGATACTTATAAAATAAGATATTAATACTTTTGTGCATCTTTTGATATGATCACTTTCTTTTTCAGTCCCCAATGGTCCCGCGTCAACATTCTTCTAACAAACATAGTTGACCACATAGATATAAATACTTCAGTACATAAATATAAATCATTTTATTACTTGATATTAATACTTTTAGATGCTATCTAGTGTAATTTATTTATATGTAAAAAGCACTTGCAACATTTCTTTAACACAAATAGTTGACCACATGGATATAAATGCTACAATACATAGGTATAAATACTTGGAATACTTGATATTAATACTTTCAGATATCATCCAGTGTTATATATAAAAAATATTGTAAGTGTAGGTATAAATACTTGTGTGACGATGAGTTTGAAAATACATTATCATATATCTCATTTGAAAGAGAAAATTGCGTAAAAGACATTAATGGTTTTAGATTTGCAAGATTTCTCATAGATCGTAAAAAATATGGACGAAAATGAATGGAAAAAAAAAATTCACCTATAAAAACGTATATAGTCCCCCATCTAGTTTGAGTGGTCCCCACCATACATTTATGGTGCAAGTACATTTGAGAAATTTAGATGGAGAAATAATTATTTACGTAAAAGTTATTCATCTTATAAATATAGATATTTTCGTTTATAGATATAAATACTTCCGTGTATAGATATTAATACTTTGGAAAAAAAATTCAGGACTGGAGTTTTTGTGGTCCCCCAAGTTGTTATGGCAGTTATGGAAATTATCGTGCGGGTACAGTGCGGATACTGATATTAGCTTCCATATTTTATTAGAGTAATTAATTATTTTTCCCCCCCCTCATCCCCAAACTCATTAACCATCTATTTCTTTAACAAATTAAACTGTCAAATCGCTCTCTTTCATCCAGTTCAATCTCTCTAAGAAAAAAAAAAAAATAGTTTAAGTCAGCGTGTTGAAGCACGAGTGCACGACTCCGTCTCTTTCTATCGAAAGATCATCTGTCAACTCTCTTCGTCGCCTTCAAATTGAATTATTGTAATCTTTTTTCACCTAATCAAATTTCATCGAGTCTCTTGTGCCCAATTTGCCTTCTTTGCTATCAAATATTTTAGAGGGCCAAGTTCTTTTTTTTTATTTTTTTGTTTTATTTTTAAGTTTCGTCATTATACTTGGTAAAATAAGAATTCAACAATTGATTTGTGCGTCTATGATTTCTATTCACACGTTTATGAAGTGAAATTGAGGGTTTCGAAAGAACTGTCACTTTTTTCTTATTGTTATTTGTATGAACTGGTTTTTTTATATAATTTACAGTGTTATTAATAACGGTATGCTATTGTCGAACAGACAGGGTAACGCTAAGCAATTAATCAGAAATAATTAGTTAATTGGTCAGAAAAATCTGTGATAGTTTGATCACCACCAACGACTGATATTAAATTTACATGACGGGATATGACTATTCACACTTACATTACGAAATATGAGTAATTGCAATACTGGATATTAATATTTTCAAATATCATCCAGTGTCATATGAAAACAAAATTGATCAGACAACAATTAATCGGAAATAATTAGCCAATTAGTCAGAAAATTTTCTTAACGGTTTGATCACCATCAATGACTAATTGGCCAATTAATCAGTCTAAACGGACATTTTTTTACAACACTGATAATTTATATGAATTGATTATAAGACAAGGTATACATACTTGCAATATTTGATATTAATACTTTCAGACGTCATCCAGTGTCATATGGAGACAAAAATTAAAATTTGATATAATATGTTAGGTACAAATACATGAGATATATTATTCACACATACATGATGGAATATGAATACTTGTAATATTTGATATTAATACTTTTAAACGTCATCCAATGTCATAAGAAACAAAAATGATAGATTCTGTTAGACACAAACATCTTGTACCAGAACTATTCACTTACATGACGATGTATGAATATTTACAATACTTGATATTAATACTTATAAACGTCATCCAATGTTATATGAAAAAAATTTGATAGAATTTATTAGATAACAAACACATGATAAATGAACTATTTACACTTGCATTATGAGGTATGAATACTTGCAATACTTAATATCAATACTTTCAGATATCATCCAGTGCCATATGAATTATTTTTTAAAATTTCATAGCATTTGCTAGGTACAAACATTTGACATATAAATTATTTACACTTGCATTACGGATATAAATACATGCAATACTTGATATCAACACTTTCAAACGTCATCTATTGTCATAGGAAAAAAATATATATTTTTATTGAATCTATTAGGTACAAACATTTGACACATGAACTATTTCTTTTTCTTTTCTCAAGATTGTCTCAACAATCATCTAATTCTTGGAAGATGATTTACTACCAGGAACTACCGACACAAACGACCCTTGTCTTTTTTTCTTTTTCTTTTTCTTTTTTTTTCTTTTTTTCTTTTTTCCTTTTCTTTTTCTTTTTTCAAGATTGCCTCAACAATCGTCTAATTCTTGGAAGATGATTTACTACCAGGAACTACCGACACAAACGACCCTCATTTTTCTTTTCTTTTCTTTTCTTCTTCTTTTTTTTTCTTCTTTTTTCTTTTTTCTTTTTTTTTTTTTCAAGATTGTCTCAACAATCGTCTAATTCTTGAAAGATGATTTACTACCAGGAACTACCGACACAAACGACCCGTCTTTTTTCTTTTCTTTTTTCAAGATTGCCTCAACAATCGTCTAATTCTTGGAAGATGATTTATTACCAGGAACTACCAACACAAACGACCCTCGTCTTTTTTTTATTTTTCCCTTTTTTTTTTCAAGATTGCCTCAACAATTATCTAATTCTTGGAAGATAATTTACTACCAGGAACTACCGACACAAACGACCCTTGTCTTTTTTCTTTTCCTTTTGTTTCTTTTTCTTTTTTTTTTCTTTTTTTTTCTTTTTTCTTTTTCTTTTTCTTTTTTTCTTTTTCTTTTTCTTTTTTCAAGATTGCTTCAACAATTGTCTAATTCTAGGAAAATGATTTACTACCAGGAACTACAGACACAAACAACCTTCGTCTTTTTTTCTTTTTTTTCTTTTTTCAAGATTGCCTCAACAATCGTCTAATTCTTGGAAGATAATTTACTACCATGAACTACCGACACAAACGACCCTCGTCTTTTTTTTTTCTTTTTCTTTTTTCAAGATTGCCTCAACAATCGTGTAATTCTTGGAAAATGATTTACTATCAGGAACTACCGACACAAACGACCCTCGTCTTTTTTTCTTTTTCTTTTTCTGTTTTCAAGATTGCCCCAACAATCGTCTAATTCTTGGAAGATGATTTACTACCAGGAACTACCGACACAAACAACCCTCATCTTTTTTTTTTTTTTTTTTTCAAGATTGCCCCAACAATCGTCTAATTCTTGAAAGATGATTTGCTATCGGGAACTACCGACACAAACGACCCTCATTCTTTTTTTTTTCTTTGTTTCTTTTTCTTTTTTCATGATTGCCTTAACAATCATCTAATTTTTGTAAGATCATTTGCTACCAGGAACTACCGTCACAAATGACTCTCGTCTTTTTTTTTTCTTTTTCTTTTTTCAAGATTGCCTCCACAATTGTCTAATTCTTGGAAGATGATTTACTACCGGGAACTACCGACACAAACGACTCTCGTCTTTTTTCTTCTTTTTCTTTTTTCTTTTTTCAAGATTCCTTCAACAATCGTCTAATTCTTGAAAGATGATTTACTATCAGGAACTACCGACACAAACAACCCTTGTCTTTTTTCGCTCTGAATTGTTCTCTCAGACCTATGAATTTTCAGCTGGCTACAGTTGTGGAGCTCCATCCTGTTATGCCGAGTGCGCCTATCTCCATTCTGCAGCTCAATCCAGCGAACTAAGGCATCGTGCCTCTGATTGATGGACCCCACCTGTCAGGTTTTGGTTAAAGGTCCCAATTTGTACCCATGCGCCTTCATTGTTTGGTTTTGTTAAGTAGAGCCTGTTTTGTGCAACCAATTAAAATAGTATCCAGACCTTGTAAATTTGAATTTTGGTGTGCTCTTTATGTCAAACTTCACCGTATTTTCTACAGAATATTATTGTGAATTTTAATTCAAGAAAATCATAGTTTCTTGTTAGAGATTTTTCATAAAATTAATTAGGTCTTAGGGTATTTATTTCATCAAATTTCTAAAAAATAATTTAGTAATTCCTTTAGATAAATTTTCAATTATTTTGGGTTCAACATATCATGAGCAAGCTAACTGTAGCAAGTTTGACGTGGGAGCAGCTTGGGTCCGATGGGTTTCATAACCGTCCGATCTGATTTAAAATCAGTGAGCACGGATATTAAAGAAAAGTGCACTAATATTAAAGCAACGTTCACAGATCTTAAAGCGACTTGGATGGTTATGGAACTCATCGAACACAGTTTGAGTCCTATGGGCATCAAACCCAAGCTGCTCCCGTTTGACGTACAAACCTTATCCATCCCACTTGGCAGATTGATTTTTTTTTTTTTGTAATAGAACAATGTTTTTTTTACAAATATTTAAAAAAAACCTTTCCTATATATAGTTGATTTAATAAGTGAGCAATTTTTTCATACAAGTCGAACTGAAGTAGTAGAGCAGCAATATCATGGAATACATTTGAATATTAATTTTAACAAAAACAAGTACAATAAAGCTTCAACATAAATAAGTAGAAAATTTTGAGAATCACAATTGGAAGAATAAAAACAACTTCAACGGGTTACACTAGTGCAATGAGAAAGATTCCCAGTACAGACACCTCCAAAATTCGCCACGCTACAATCTTATCAAAATTCAACGTTTAAATCAAAAATTCCAGGCGTAGCGGAGAGAGGAGGGCAAGCGCAGTAGAGTGAAAATTGATATTTGTGAGATCTGTACTGTCCGATTTAAAATATGTTTCAAATATGTATCTTCCGTTTCCTCCTTTCTCTTTTTATTGAAATTTGTAGTGCACAGCCTAAAGAATTTATCCAAAGCGCGGCAGATAGTATCGTATTTTTTATCGCGTCCCACGAAGAATTTATTAATCTCAATAGCATTATACATGAAGGGTGACCCAAGCAGCAGCGAGTAAACAATTTTTTAAAGAAACGTAAAGAACTTCTAATTACATAAGACAAGAACTAGCGGTCTATGCTATAAACAATTTTTTAAAGAATTGATTTTTAGTTGACTTTCAAACCTTCCAATATATTTCAAGACATTAAATATTTTCAATTATTGGATGCGTCATTAATTATTGTAAAAATAATCGTAAAGTTAAAAATTATCCATCACTATACTAGTGCACATAAAAAATTTGTAAAATTAATTAGTTCTCTAAATTATTTTTTCTTCAGTGAATATTATTAAAGAAATTGTAACTACATTCATTATTAGGCTTGTCTCAGTCTAATTTTTAGCTATGTATTTATATATTACTTTTTTCAGGAAGGATTAGCCTGCATTATAAAAATGGTCTCATCAAACTTTTTATTATTTTAAAAATATTTGTGTTATTTATAATCTCAATCATATATAACATTGTTAAAAGACACTTTTATAGGTCCTTATTGGAAATTGACACCAAAAAATGTTTTATTTACAATAGGAGAAGGAAATAAGAAAAGTTTTTAATAATCTATCATGCAACTTTTACTTGAATTAATTTTGAGTATTTCTTAAATTATGTGAAAATGACAATAAGTATAACGTTTTATATTGCCTAACTTGAGTAAATGTTTATGTCTTTTTACATATTTTTGAAATCATTTAACTAGAAATCAGAAGAAAATAAACATATGTGCAATAATGATATTATTTTTTAGATTAATCATGTAATCCTTAACAAAATAAATAAGTAGATGACAGATAATTTTGATTTTACAAACCAATACAAGTATATAAGTAAATGGACACAATAAATCTATTTTATTGCATGTCTAAAAATAAATTTTGTACAGAACTATAAAAACCTTGAACACTTGAAAAGTCTTGTTTTGTTTATAAATGTGTTTTTTTTAATGAGGAGGGTTCAAATGCCTCCATTTTTTGTGCCTCCACCATGCCTCCATTTTTAAAATGTTAATAACTCAAAATTTAAATCATAAATGTCAAAATAAAACCGTTAGATGTGATCTATGTTATTTTATCTATGTACTCATAAAAGATTATCACATTTCGGTTTTGTTTATACATAAATCAATAAGTTGAAAAATCAACGTCTAGAAATTATCCACATTAGTATGTTTTTACAAGCTCTTGATGACAACCAAAACAAAATTGAAATGTCATAATTTTTTACACGTGGATAGATAAAATGATGTAAATCATATTCAACGGTTTTATTTTGACTTTTAAGTTTTAATTTTTGAGTTATTAATGTTTTTAAAAATGGAGGCATGATGGAGGCATTTGAACCCTCCTCTTTTTTAATAGTAAATTAACATATTTTCTTAGCCTATCCAACACATCCTTTTTTCACATAAGAATACTGGTAACCTAGATAGATACTCCATAGCAAAAAAACTAAGATATGCAAATCTAGTGGAACAAAAAAAATAGTTCAATTTGGTAGTTACTACGAATAAGCTATTTTTTTTTAATTAGTCTCATGTAAGCTGTAAGCTAGTTTTTTTCTTAAAATTAGAAAGGTTGGCACCAATCAGATGGGAAGCATGGTCATGCATTTTGAAAGGTTGGCACCGTTTGGCTGAGAAATAGGTATATCAATTCAGCAATTTTATGAGAGTGAGTGTATGCTACTATGTATATGTATATCACGGGTTGATTCATAATACGGGTCAATATTTATGTTTACAAAATTATAATAGTCAATCTGAACTATTTAATATGATCTCTATATGAATATCTACTTGCACAACAAATTATATATTTTTTAGAATTTTTTTACTATTTTCTAAATAGATAGAAAATCACTTGATTTGTGGACTATCTAAATACAGTGATTTTCTACCTATGTTAAAAAATAGTGAAAAAATTATAAAAATTATAAAATTTGATCTATAAGTACATATTTATATGGAAATCATTTTGAACGGTTTGGATCGACGATAGAATTTTGAAAATGAAAATATTTATCCGTATTACGGACTAAATTGTAATATGCATAGTATCATATATAGACTCATTCATTTTATGAAACTTGAGAGTATTTTCGGAAGTTCTTTTAAAATAATAATAAAAATAATATTGTCAAAAGATCAGCTGGAAAGAGGAAATTTTATAAAGTAAATTTCTTTTGAGCAATTAGTTGTCACAAAGTACACATAACAATTATATTAATGTGTAAATTATCTCTAGCATGTGTTCACATTAGCCATTTTCAGGCCTAAATTAAATTTTGATGAGTTAAAGACTCAAATAGTTGGGAGTCAATGAGAGAAGGAGAAAAGAGAGTGAACGAGGATGGCAAATGACACTACAATTTTTTTTTTACTTAGTTGATTGAAGGTTAAAACCAGCACTGATAACGAGTAATTAATGACAAATAAAAGAATTGTAACAAATGACTGAATAACATTTATAAATTTTAACCAACTCTATTCACTATTTGTAATGTTTATCTCCAAAAAAGAGACTCTATATGGCCAATATAATTTATACAATATTATTAAATTATATAAATCAACCACGTCTAACCAGAAATACTAGTGCCATGCACTTCAACAAAAATACAAGGTCTCTTCAAATCAGTGTTGTAAAAACGTTTGTTTCAACCGATTAATCAGTCGATTAGTCGTTGGCAGTGATCAAACCGTTACAAATTTTTTTGACTAATCGGTCGATTATGACTAATTTTTCTCGATTATAATCACTTCACATTGCCAGAGTTTACACAAGAGTGATTATTATTTTCAACATGCAGAAGATTCTGATGCCATGAATTTAAATTTTTTAATGCAACAAAAAAATAATCCAGTGAATAACTCGATGCATAACAACACCTAAAAAAATAATAACCGGTTTTGAGGAACCCAAAAAGAAAGCGAGTAATTAATATCAACTGCTGTTTTATAACTAACAAGTCATTTGACCGTTTGAATACAAGAATAGCTAAACATACCACACACTACTCTGGCTGATAATTGTTGTCCAACAAAAATTAAAGGAACAGAAATAAATAAGCTAGAGCTTCTAAAAATCAGAATCTCCTTTCTAATAGAAGATTGCTAGACAAATGATGCTCTCTGACAGCCTGCACCAGTATTGCCAGTACTTGTTGAATCCTTGTGCATGTGGTCTGGCCTAGTTTCAAATACGACCCCACACAGACGGGCCTGGGTTGAGGTGATAAGAGGGGTTATTGGTACTTGCACCAGTGGCGGTACCCGAACTAGTACGGTTTGGAGAAGCCATGAGCTGACCGTTTGCCCATAGAGGTTGATCAGGGTCGTATAGATCAGCATCTGGAGCAGCGGCGGTACCAGCATCGGTATAATTTGGAGAACCCACCGACTGCCCTTTTGCCCATAAAGGTTGATCGGGGTCGTATAGATCAGCATCTGGAGCAACAGCGGTACTAGCACCAGTATAATTTGGAGAATCCACCAACTGCCTGTTTGCCCATAAAGGTTGATCGGGGTCGTACCCATCTGGAGAAGTGGCAGTACCAGCACTGGTATAATTTGCAGAATCCACCGACTGCCCGTTTGCCCATAAAGGTAGATCGGGGTCATCCGCATCAGCATCTGGAGCAGTGATGGCAGATGCGAGCACACCGTTTAACCTCAAAGGGTCTTTCAGAGTAACTGCTTTAGGTACCGTATCAGGCTGGACTCCCGTCAGTTTTAGCTGGTGAAGACTCTGAAAAAATAATTGGATGATAAAAGGTCAGTTTCAGTCATGTTTAACCCTAAATAGTACAACTCTGTTTCAGTCAGTGCTTGCCAAATATAGGGCTTTAATGTGACAGCTAGGATTACCCCAACTGCAACTGATTAAACAAGCCTTACTGTATGTTTAAATTGTACTCCTATTTTCATTAAAAAAAATATCACAGTATTATAAACTGACTTAACACAAATCAGCCTCAGTATAGCCTTGTTGTGCATTCAAAGCATGAAAATTGCCAATAAAGAACACAAATACAGGAGCCAATAAAAAGGTGGAACTAAGTGCTTCTGGTGGCCGTACTAGGTGCATCCAAGTTATTATGCCATATATCTATAACAAATTGTATGGAACATAAATGAAATTTCAAAATCAAACCTGAATGTCTTCCACCATAATACAATTGGCATCATGTTCCATGAGACACATATCTCCTCTAAGGCAATAACCCAGATCTTCAAAATCTGGGCACCGCTGACGAGGAAAGCCCTTTTTCATCATTGAAGGTCCCACTGTTTCTCGGCTGTGAAATGGATCGTTTGACCGAAAACGCCTCTTGTAGAACTTGGAAGAGTGATCAAAGGGCCTGACCCGTTTCTTGGTTGGCTGTTCAGAGGAGGGTTCTTCCGCAGGGGTTCTGTTCTCATTTGGCATGGGAAGCCCAGATAACTCGCACCTCTGGTGCTTGTGTCTACGATTATAATCATCTTCGTCAGCAATTTCATTCTCTTCGGACTCCATCGCAGAGTCGCCAGAGATGTTGTTGGCAGAAACATACTGCTCCTTTGAGGACGGAACTGGTTGGTTTATGATTTTTATAATCTTTCGAATTTTTTGGGTTTTCCCGTCAGATGGGCATTCAGTGAGGTCAGTCAGAAAAGAACTGACAGCTTCCAAGAGATGAGCAACAGCCTACAAAAATAAATATTTTGGTGAGTTACAATCTTAAGATGGGACTAGAAGAAAAGCCCTAAATAAGAAAGAAATTGTGAGAGTAAAAGCACATAAACAATAGAAGAAAAGCCCTAACTAAGAAAGAAATTGTGAGAGTAAAAGCACATAAACAAAATATTCAATTCAAATGATTTCTGAATAAATGATACGCCATTCAAAAATTTCTTTACGGCTGCCACAAAAACTTGCAATTATTTTTCTATCTTTGTTTTTTTTTTTTTTTTTGCTTGACTGATGCTCAACTGGGACTAAAACACCACGACATGGTGAAATTGTACTTTAAGGGTATGTTTGGTTGAATTGAGAATAGGCTATTCGGTGTTTGGTTGGGTTAGAATAGCTAGAATAGTGAATCAAAACTTTTTGTATTATTTAATAGGCTATCCCTAAGGATTTTGAGATTTGGCTATTCTAATAGGAGAAACAATAACTACTCTTGTTTGCAACCAAACATACCCAAGTGGTACATATTGTCTAATACGCTCTCATGCGCTTTTCAATTATGTCGTGTAGTGAAAAATAAAAAAATCATAAACTTTGTACCCTTGCCGTGTCAAAAAAGCCACTAAAACAGCCGTTAGCTCTTTAAAAACAAACAGGATAATTCTACTGCAGAGGTACTTCTCTATATGGATATCCCAATAATTTGGTACTCACAATACTATGGAAATATTTTAATTAACTAGTGACAGAACTAATAGATATAGTTATAACTGATTTTCTACCTCTTGGCTTCCAATTTTAACACCAGACCCAAACGGATGACTTGATGTCCTCTTTCTTCCCATTTCTAAACACACCAAACTTATTACCAATTTGTTTGGGATTGCAATTTATCTGTACTGTCATCAGACCCCCGAGAAATACAACAGAAAAAGGCTTAATGGTAACACAGATTCGTAATCATAATCTTTTACTAATCGATCTACATTACTAACTCTACTTTCTTGATGAAAAAAAGATGTAGATTTAAAATTAGCCCTAATTTCTGAATCTAATCTATATCTATGCATGTTAACTTGTGAATGTAAATTTAAAACGAATTAACAAAATCGATTTTCCAAATTACAGACGATAATCTACTCATAGTGGATATCAGATTCTTTTCTAATCCTATAATCAATACAACATCGCACATAAGATCGCTTCCTATGCAAAGCGCCCCAGAGATATCGCATATCAATAAAACTAGTAATGTGAAATCGGAATGAATAAGAAGGACTTTCGATACAAAGATAATCGCATGCAAATAGAAGATATCAACTAAAAGAAAAGAGAAGAAATTGATTAAAACGAACCTGATTTCCCTATCGAATAGTCTCGGAGAGAGCTCTGTACAAAGCCCTACCTCAATTTTGCCTCTCTCTCTCTCCCCTCTATTTTTCTCCCAAACAAATTCTTGATTTCTTGCGATATCTAAATTGTCCCTATTCTTGTCCCCGTTCTTCCAACCAAACAAACGATCAATTCTTGATTTCTGGCGATGTCCAAATTATCCCCAGTCGGCGCAGGAAGCATAGAAGAAAACTTGGGCTCTTGGGTTAATTTGGGCTTTAACTAGGCCTGTATGGGGGATTTATTTTAACAGCGACCGCGAGTAAGTTTTTTCGGAACTAGCGGTCCGGATCCCCCTAAAGTAACCAAAATTTTGGGTTTTGGATCGAGACCGTGTGATTCAAACCCGACACTTAGAATTGTCTGAGGATTCGAATTCGTTCTCAGAATATTTGTCTTCCAGATCTGCTTGAATTGTCTTAGATTCAAATCAAACGGTCCCGATTTAAAAACCAAAAATTAAGTTACTCCACAATATCTGAATTGGTAGCAAACTTAGGAATCATATCCTCTGCAGAGTTATGCAGTTTTTTTTAATCTGATTCGTTTGTTTTGATCGGACGGACCAGATCAGATCTTGTCCGAATTGACAAAAAAATAAAACGAGTTTTGAAAAAGAATGAGGTTTACATTTGCACTAAATCGACATTATTTCTCATTGAATTGTATTATACTAATTATTTTTTTATTTATAACTTCAATTTATAACCAAACTATTTTAGTATTATTCATGGGGTGGACAAGAAAGATGCAGGAGTCCGATGTTTGACCGGACCGTCTAATCCGTATTAAAATTCGTATGCACTTAATTTGTACAGATAATTTGATTTGATAATAGATCGATGTCGTCCGATTTGTATAATATGCGTATTTGATTCGCGCGAATCTTAATACGTTCAGACCTAACATCGGAAACGGGTCAAGAGAGTCGAGTGGGCCATAACAGGTCATATTATATGATGTAAATAAATAAAGAAGGATATAAGCACCAACAAACTGCAACAAAGAAGGAACCAAAATAAAGACTACAAACTACCAACAAAAAGCTAAAGAGTTCATTTATGCCGATTTTTTTTATTAAATGAAAATAAAAATAAAAAATATGTTTTGCTAGAAAATTGAAATATAGAAAAAACGGATGATTTATTCCGTCCGGACAATAGTATGAATGGGATAATCAATACTGTTTTCTCTATATTTTGATTTTTTTTTTATTATTTTCGAATAAAAAAATTGGTCTTTTATATCCGCCCTTTGTTAATCAAGCTAGATATTGTAGGACAATGCATTTCAATAACTTCTCAATAAAATAAAAGTATCCCTATGGTACACGGAAAGGGAAAAAAAAAGAATACTTTTGTTTTTATGTGTTTTTCTCAATAAAATCAAAACAACACTTTTGTACTATGAAATGTACATAAACTTCTAATTACATAAACAAGAACTAGCAGTCTATGCTATAAGCATTTTTTTTTAAAGAATTGATATTTAGTTGACTTTCAAACCTTCCAATATATTTCAAGACATTAAATATTTTTAATTGTTGGATGCGTCATTAATTATTGTAAAATTAATCGTAATGTTAAAAATTATCCTTCACTATAGCTAATGCACATACAAAATTTGTAAATTAATTAGTTCTTTAGATTATTTTTTCTTCAGTGAACAGTGTTAAAGAAATTGTAACTAGGGGTCCCATTTTACCATGTAATTTTGGAGATCCTACAATTGGTTGCGGAAGTTGCTAACTCTAGCTCGATTGCGAGCTTGATTATAAACATGCGATGGCACCACATCTCCTATTTTTTCGCCTGTCCGTGATACGGTAGAGAGAAGAGGAGAGAAAGGGAGGGATGCAATGGCAAAGAGTTAAGGACCTGTCCTTTATACTCTACAACGACTACTTTTTTTTTTAGCTGGTCCTGGCTGTTGCTAAGTATCACGGCCTCGTTTGTGCTTTTGTTTTTTTCGCTAACCCCTGTCTGTTGCCGAGTATAATGGCCCAATTTTTTTTTGTCCGCTGGCCTCTTGCCGTTACCTAATATAACGGACTGACTTAACCATTTTCTCTGCTAATCTGTTTTCTCTAATCTGACCGTGATATTCTGTAACGTCTTCTGGACGTTACAGAATATAACGGTTTTTCTACTTTTGAAAATCAACCATAAACCTTCCTCAATCACGATAATTTATTTATTAATTTCCTATTAATAAAAATTTCGGTACTTATTATATAGAAATTGAGAAGGTGCTTGCTTGTATTAGGAATTTAGTAAATAACTTTTCTTATTATTCAATATATTGTTAGCAGTAAAAGTGTAAAACGCTAATTTTCAAATAAATAATATAAACCTTTTGTTAATTTTTAAAAATAAAGAAATATCTTATAATTAATATGTATTAGATGGACTACAAAAGAAAGAAAATAGATGAAATATCTTATAATTTAAATATACGAGAAGGGTTATGGTATATTCTTCAGGTCAGATTTTCTATACCTGAAAAACAAATAAAAAAAAGAAATTTAGTGTGTTGTTAGAAAATAAAAATAAAAATATTTGGATCTGAGTCAATAAAAGTATTTAGTGACCCTTCTAGTACCTTTAAATTCTAAGATACTCCATCTAATTTTCTAGAAGTACTTTTAGGAAAATATTAAAATATTATAAATATAAAATGACTTCAAAAAAGTAGATAGACTATCTTAAATTTTGAATATACTAAAAGGACCATAAAATATTTTTATTAATCCATATCTAAACTTTGAACCGGAATCAATAATTCGTATCAAAATATTTTTCTTTTTCCAGCAACACACTATTTTTTTTTTCAAACCACAAAAAATTTGATCTGAAAAATACTTCTTGATTTTTCTAGAACATTTAAATTCGAAGATATTTTTCCTTCATGAAGTACATATACATTATAAAATATTTTATTTATTTATAAAAATTAACAAAAATTTATATTCAACCGAATGAAATCCAGTCAAACATTTTTAGGAGACTACCGTTATTGTAGCGCTAGAAAATTTAGCGGTGGGGACAAAATTCAAAATTTTGAGAGTATGTTTGGATTTTTTTTTTTAGAATATGAACAAAAAATTTCGGCTTATGGGACACTACTACGTGGCTAAAAAACTAGTCGGAGCATTCAAAATATGAATCCTTTATTTCAATTAAAAAATCAATATTATCTTCAAATTTCTGCTAAAATGTTTTCCAAAACATGTGGAACAGAAAATTCTATCTTCAGAATTTTACTAGTCATTGTCTGTCTGCATGTACATCGTCATAAAATCAACTGATAAACATGACCGTTAGCGCATCATAAATTTTCTATATAGATGATGTATGTATTGATTGATATATTATTATTCAATCTGATAGTGACACTACAATTATACTGTTTGTTTTTGGATGATGCATGAGCTAGCATAAGAATAGTAAAATTTGGAGTTAGTAGATAAGAATAGTGTTAATTTTGATAGCAGGAAAGTTGGTGAGAATAGTTAAAAACAATTGAATAAAATAATAATTTTCAACTTGATATTATAAAATATTATTAAAAATTGGTACTGAAATGTGATGGGTTGTCAAGAGTCACATTTTTTTTTTATTAATATCGCTATTTCAATTTTTTTGCAAATTCGTTATTTCATAGTTTTACTAGATTAGCAGAATAGCACTGTTCTTGCACTAATTTTCTTTCTTATTTCACGTTTGGATCATTTACTGTTTTGAAATAGCATGCTATTCTAAAAATAGCTCTGACCAGGGTCCAACCAAACACGTATTAGACTATTGTCGCCATTGTGTAATTTGACTGATTACTTTAGGTCAAGAACATATGTATTTTGAAATAAAAAAGTAAATAAAAGCAAACGTTTGTTTGAATGATCTACCTCAATTTCTAAAAATGTATTTAAAATTTTCCTAAATATTTAATGTCAAAACATTCTTTTAAATAATTATTGACAATTTGAAGACATTCTCGTTATTTCTTGTAATGATAATATCACCCACAAAAACCAGAACTATGGTGGTTGTAAATTTTGTATGCTTAATAAATATAAATGACTCGGTCGAACTTTTAACAAAGTTACGGAGTAAAAGGGAGTCACTAACTTTTGTCATACTATGTTCGAAAATATTGCTTAAGTCAATACATTGATTTGCGTAGTTCGCACACAAGATTGTTGTCTATATCATTTTTGTAACTTAGCGGTAATAACATATAAACTTTTTCTTATAAATATCTTGTAGGAATGCATTTTTATTGTCCATATGAAACAAACTTCATTCTGAATTCACAACAACATATAATCAAATTTAGCAGTAATCATTTTTGTTATTAATGCAAAAATTTGTTGGTAGTTTATGACATATGTAAACTTTTTCTCTAACAATCTTGCTTTATATCTTTCTATTGTTTAATCATTATTATATTTTGTTTTATAAATCTACTTGCATCTTACCGTTATAATTTATTGTTTGAAATATATATTAAAAGTTATATATTGTTCGCATTAATTAATTTATCGTTTGAATTGTTCCAACTTAATTTCTCATATTAATTTGTTTGCATCGATCTATACATACAAACCTCATCATTTAATTGGCTGAGGTCAAAATTAATCCATAACCAACTAAAACCTCTAAAAAACTTTATACCTCAATTGAACACTACCAAAAACAGATTTCTCAAATCAAGTTTCCTCCTTTATTAAAATCTTTGGAAGTTGGTACGAGGCAAGGTTGACCCTAGAAAAACTTTGAAAGTTTTCTCCACGAGTCATTTTTATTATTATTTCTCCTAAAAAAATAATTCTACTTAAAGTCTTCTCACGAGATCCAAGTATACATTTTTATTCACATAAATGATACAAGCTTTATTCGTATATTTAACCATAAAAACATAAGAGGATTATTTGACATTTATTTATTTTGACTGTGTTTAAAAAATAAAGCACAAATTTTAAATTTAATATTATAGACATGGTTTATACATTCATTTATTCAATTATGTATATAAAATATATGATAACGATGGTGATATATGTTTCATGGTATATAAAGTAACACAAAATTTCAACAGTCTAATAACATTCTTTAATATATTATAAATAATTGTTGAATTACTCGATTCTAGCCGAAATTTTTATTAATATTAAAAAAATTATCAAAATTTATCAATCTGCATCCAAAATCGGAAGAATTCCAAATCTGCCTAATCTGGAGAATAATTCTACGGATCCAGGCCTTCTTCCCGAAGAATTATTCTTTGGATCTAGGATTGTCTCGGTTAACGCAGATCCAGAAAATTATTTTCAGGAAACACAAATCTAAATAATTATACTCTGGAAAGGCGATTTCAGCTATAAATTGCCCATTCCGCAGCCCCTCCTCTCACAACTCACATTTTCATCTTCTAAATTTCTCTCTCTTCTTTGTCTGATTGTTTGATCGAGCGACTGTTCCAGGTATTTTTAATTTTTTTTAAATTCAATATTTTATTAAATTAATTAGTTTAGATTAATAAAATAGTTTAGAAATAGGTTTAGAAATAATTAAATAGTTTAGGAATTTTTTAGAATGTTGTCCAAAATGATTTAGAATAATGACCGAATAATTTATAAATTATTTAGAATATTATCCAAAATGGTTTAGAATAATGACCAAATAATTTAGAAAATTCCAAAATAGTTTAGAATAATTACTGAATAATTTAGAAATTTCCAAAATAATATATAATTATTACCGGATAATTTAGAGTAATTAACGTATAATTTAGAAAAAAATACTTGATTTTGTCTTTTATAATTCTATCGACATGGTAGCTTAATCTAGTGAATTTTATAATTAATTTATGGAGATAACACTTTCTGGACAAATATTAACGGTTTTACGTATAATTTTATAACTTTTAATTAATAGTCAAGGAGAGCAACAATTCATCTTATTAACTATGTGGTGTGTAGTTGCATGATCTCTTTCTCATGAATTATTTTCTCTTTTTCCTCAACATAAAATTAAATGCTACAATTAATAATGCAATTGCATTTTTCTTCTAGAAGATAAAGTAGACAATTAATAAGTATATATTGCAGTGGCTGTAGCTATGAACAACAAAGCTCAGTTATTTTATTGTTAATTTTTATTAGTCAATGTTGATGTCCTCTCTCTGTTTAATATTTATATATATAAAAAAATTGTTATTCAGATTTTAAAACATATAGTTTGTATCATACAAGAAACATTATCTTTATCAACAAATCAAAGAGTATTTCTTTTTAATTATTGTTAGTTTCTTCGACGTGCATTAATTTGTTTCTAAATTCTAAATTTTATTTATTTTTATTTAAATATCATATATTTTGACAAAAATGTACAACCAAACATTCGCTTCAAAGTATATTCAGTAAATATAAGATAAATATTTATTTTTATTATTTTTCAGGATCAAAATTCTAAAATGTTGCACTGAATTTTAATAAAACACTCCATTATTTATCTTGTTTATATATGACATCAAACTTCTAGATGATCTTGAAAAACTATATTTTATTCTTTATAAGATTAGTTAATTACTTGTTGACTCGGTAATTTCATTTGAATTCAGATTTAAGAAGCTGTTTAATTATGACAAAATTAATTGGATAAGGATAATTAATCAATCGTTCTTAGAACCGGTTCAACAAGCGCATGGTTCCCGGACCATTTCTATTTTTCTTAACTATAAAATACGCATGGTTGGTGTGTTTATTATATATTCTAATTTAATTTAACTATTTAAGTCAATTATAATGGCCTATAGAGCATAGATGTACAGGAAGTAATAATCAACGTACTCGCAAATGTATGCTTCAATAAAATAAAATGAACTAAGAGAAATGAAAGCTTGCAGAAATTAATGGATCGCATCAGAAGAAATTAAAGAATTCATTGAACTATATTACAATAAAAAAATTATGGTATTAAACCAATGTATAGGAAAAATATATAAGAAAAAAGGAATTCACCAATTAATAACTCGTTGTTTAAATGATTGGTAATCATAAAATATTTCTTATGTATACTAATTCTTACTTCACATTAATTGTAATATATATCAGATGGTTTCCTTTATGAAAATTTACGGCTGCTGAAAATGTATCCAAGATATATATATTTACCTAACTGCTCTCCAGCAAAATTGGACATGTCATGTTTGTGTAACAAAATCAAAATGTTTGCATAGACATATAATAAAAAGGGAAATTACTATAGACTAGCTCTATAAATACAACCAACAAGCACCACCTTTTCTCATACTCTCATACTTGCTTAGCTTATTACCTCAAAAGAAAGCAACAATGGTAGCAATGCAAGAGCTCTTATCCTTGAATCCCTTTCTCACCTCCCTCTTAGCTCTCCTCCTTGTTTCCCCAATAATCATCTACCTTCTCAAGCCAAAAACCCATAGCCTCCCACCGGGTCCACCGGGTCCCTGGCTCTCCCTATCATCGGCAATCTCCACCTCCTTAAGCCCCCAATGCATCGCACTCTGCATGACCTTACCACTCGGTTCGTCTCTCAGCTTTGCGACCGGCTCGGTAGATATGGCACGTGAAGTCCTCAAGAACAATGACACCAGTTTCTCCGAGCACCCTTCGACAGTTGCCGCACGGAAATTCGCTTATGAGACTACCGGCTTTGCCTTCGCTCCTTATGGGGAGTATTGGCGTTTTGTCAACAAGCTTTGTATGTCTGAGCTCCTGGGCTCACGTACCCTTGAGCAGCTACACCCAATTCGTCAGTCAGAGGTTTCATTCCTTTTACGTGGCCTCCTTGAAAATTCTAGGGCCGGCAAGGCAGTCAACCTGAGCAAAGAATTGATCAAGCTAACTAACAATATCATAACAAGGATGGTAGCGAGTAGCACTGCAGGCGATGAAGCCGACGTGTCACGTCGGGTTGTGAAGCAAGTCGCGGACCTTATGGGCACATTTAATGCCGAGGATTATATTGGCTTTCTCCGAGGGCTCGATATTCAAGGTTTGAACAAGAAGATGCGAGAGGTGCACCAGAATTTCGACAACTTACTTGAAAGCTTTATAACAGCGAAGGAGAAATCGAGAAACAAGAAGCGTGAGCAAGGATCCGGAGAAGTCAAAGAGAAACAGGTTAGGGATTTGCTCGATATCCTGCTGACATTGCTGAGGACCCCACAGCTGAGGTGAAGATAACCAGAGAAAATATCAAGGGTTTTGTTCTGGTATGCCAGTAAATCTTTCTTTCTTAAACTCAACGCGCGCGCGCACACACATACACACACACACATCTCCAAAATAACAATTTACATAAATTAATGCTAGTACTATCTGTCCGGGCTGAGTTGGGATTATAAAAGAATAATTCACTAAAAATAAATTTTGTAAGAAGCTATATATCTTAGTTGCATATCGAGGTAAATTTTTACACATATATATTTTTGTACGAAATGATGAATTAATGCTAATACTATCTGTCCGGGCTTTTCGTACCAGTTTCCAGGTTAAAACTTAAAAGGTCAAAAGGAAAATTCACTTTTATATGTCATTACTGGGCCGTTCTATCCACTCTTTAGATTTAAGGAGACGATGCATGCATGCATGGTCAATGTTTTGTCTGGTAGTACGTACTTTAGTGTGACCTATGCTTGTGCATTAATTAATTATAGTCCCGAGGTACGAAAAAAGAACGGTTGACTTATTTATTTTTAGAATCAGTCTTTAATTTAATTCAGGACGTAACAGAAGGAACGGCAATCCATTAATTTGATTGCTATCAAGGTGTACTAGAGAGAGAGAATGATCATGGTAGATAGTCTGAGTAGATTGAGTTGTGATGTAATGTAAGAGATTGGTAGAAAAATTCATGGAGAAAGTAAAAAAATTAGGAAGAGAAAATGGGTGGGACTACTCAGGTTTTACTTTTTCTTTATTTTTGCAAACTTCTTTTATGGATTCTGAGTAACTGTAATTGGGAGGGAGGAGTTATAAGTTGAAATTTTACCTACGGGCTTGATGTAAGCAAAAAAAAAAAAAAAACAAGAGGTAACATTTCTTAATCCTGTATTAGAATCTGAACGGCAATTCTGTATTAGAATCGACCCTTCAATTTTTATTCTTTTCGGTCGTGGAGAAGATTTAAAAATTCATTCTAATAACTCATGACCAATTTAATTTTTAAAAGCCATCCATTAATTTTGGTCTTGACTCCAACTGGTTCAAAATCAGTTGAGAATGTCTTTCAAACTTACTAATAATAACATTTTTTTTGCTATTTCTTTTAGGATATCTTCACAGCCGGAAGCGACTCATCAGCCGCAACAATTGAATGGACACTATCAGAACTGATCAACCATCCAAAAATCATGCAAAAACTAAGAGAAGAGATCGATCGGGTCGTCGGCAGAGACCGTGTAGTCTGTGAGGCCGACGTGCCAAACCTGCCTTACCTCAATGCTGTAGTAAAGGAGATCTTGCGCCTCCATCCCGCTGCACCAATCACATACCGCATATCAACAAAGGAAACAATAATTGGTGGCTACCCAGTCCCAGCCAACACCACTGTCGCCGTCAATTTATATTCCGCTTGCAGGGACCCGAAGTACTGGGTTGACCCTGACGAATTCCAACCCGAGCGGTTCTTTGAAGAATCAAATGCCAATCTGAGTGTAGAAGGATTGCATTACCAGTTGATCCCTTTCGGCAGTGGAAGGAGGATATGTCCAGGAATTGGTTTTGCACTTCAGGTTATACCGGCTGCCTTAGCAGCTCTGGTTCAGTGCTTCGAGTGGAAGATCGATGAAGGCACTGCAAATGAGAATGGAAAGCTTTATATGCAGGAAGGCAATGGTGGATTGGTGAGTTATTGAGCAAAACCTTTGGTGGTTGTACCGATTGCTCGGTTGGATGATCCATCCCCCTTGAATTGAGCTCTTTAATTTGCTCTGATGTACCATTCTTTATGTGTATCTAGAACAGGCAGGAAGGTATTTATTTTCTTAGACATTACTGTTAAAGAAAATGTTGTATTCGTGCATATTCGAAGCTTTAATTTTTTGCAAGAATAACTGAATAAGTTCGTTTAGTTGTTTGAGTGAATTTTTATTTTTTTTTGGAAATAATGTTTGAGTGAAAATTGATGGTTCAAACTATTGTGGGGAAGGTTCAGAATATAGCTTGTATGAGTGTCGACTGTTGAGTAGCTGAAATCTTGATGTTAATGTAGTTAATTTATATTATATAAAATTGTTCATTTTTACCATTAGTTCTTACGAGTAGCTAATGCTTTCCAACAAAATTTTCAAAGGCCAAGTAACATGCGTTGTTTTGAGATCTTCTCTGGCATGTTTAACGGTTTTGCATGTGGCTGCATTTAAATTATTGAATGCTTGATTTTAGTTGTTTCATGTTTCAAAACATTTTGTCATTACAATTTGAGCATTTTTATTCTGGTATAATATTTAAGAAATTCTTGTTAGAATTCAATGCATATTGGAAACAGATGGGCATATTCCATTAATTAACAGAAAAGTTTTGACAATATTACATGCATCTGAGAATAGAAAAAAAGACAAAAAAATTAGAAAACATTAATTAAAGGATGCTTTCTCAATCGTGTCTTGCAATTGGAGCTATTTCATGAAGATGGAGCTCGGTTTGCCATTGAAATCCCCTTGTGTGCTGGTACCGGTTGAGAATTAAGTACTTGTACCAATTGCATAGATCACAACCCATACCAAAAACCTGTAATACCAGAACAATATACAAAAATACAAAACCCCAATTAAAAATCCAAAATCCCAAAAATAGTACATCTATGATACCAAAATATACATATAATACTGAAAAGCATATTTACAAAAAAAGAAACCTACAAAATGAAGCTAAGTATTTAAAATTAACAGCATTCACAATAGGCTTGAAAATTTTCGAGCTGCACATGCCAGTAAATTGGACTCCTGATTTTCTGCTCTTGGAATGTAAACATAATGGACCCCAGGGGTCTGACAAAGAAGAAACATATGAGCATGAGTTGTAAGGGCTTGGCTGTAAGTTTGTCAGATGTCCAGTAGTACTAGTATTGCGCACAGGGGGTAGGACCATGCACCGAAAACTTTCATAAAAAACAACAGAAGTAATGGATGAACAATAAAACACTGAAACATATCAGATTATATGCGAGAGATATCACTATCACAAAGTTCAACATTATAGCAAAATCTGAGTACTTGACAACAAGAAGGGAAATTCGAACAAAAAATGGTTTTTATATATCAAGGGATTGCAGGTAAGTCCAATTTCTTAAATTGCAAAACAGTTCTATTTGAATTAGAAAATAGTTTCACATATCAAGTTAGAACCATGCTTGTGTCAGTATGGGATACAAGCAAGGTCAAACCTATACCCTAGTAGTTCTAAATGTGCCTCATTTGACCTCCTGTCAGTAATCTGGTCTCACAGGTCAAACCAAACTTAATTTGGTCAAGCCAACTTACCAGTAGATAAACAAGATGAAGATGAGAAAAACAAAAAAATAATCATCTCATTTGGACAAAGAACCTGAGAACTAATCAGAAAGGGATGAGCAAAAAGCCATAGCACAGTCAGTGTTGTGCTATGGTTATTTTTTTTACACCTCAGGTCAATCCAATCCAATCCAATCCAAATCAAAAGAATAAAAACTAACCTGCTGAAGCAGCTGAAACAACATCATTCATGGAGCCTTGGAGCCCAAATCAAGCACCACTCCCACACTAGTTGTCCTTTGCGTGACATTCTGAGCATTTGCAACTGAAAATTGGTGTGAAATTAAAAATTCCAATCGCGGGGACGATGGTTAAACGACAAATTCGGAGCCCGCGTCGTGCAGCTCAAAAAAATAGGTTGAAAAAGAATACGACAATTGGGATGTCAAAATGAAGAGGGGAAAGAGGCGAACTCAATGAAACAATTGGCAAGAAAAATCATGGACGGAGCCGAGCAAATTGTGGAAAAGTTTTGAGCGAGAATATGTTTTTTCGTTTATGAGAGAGAGATGCCAGAGGTGCGGAGAAATGAATTTCAGCGAATCGTTTTGCCACGTCACAGAAACGATTTCTTATTATGAAACTTTTGAGGAAAGTTACTAAATAAAAAATTCATCTGCATTCTTGAAACTGATTTAGAAACTGTCACGTCAGATTAGAAACTCTAATAGTTTTAGAAATGCAGAAACTCTAATAGTTTTAGAGAGGCAGATGCTCTTAGTTCCTAAAACCTTCCTACACGATCGTTATCTTTCTTCTTCCCCAATCCCGCTCTTCCTTTAGAAACGATCCTTTCTTCACCCTCCATGCCACCCTTCCTCTCCTGCCACCCTCCCTCTCCCCCAGCTCGCCCTTCTTCTCCTCCAGTCTTCCCTCTCCTCCATTGACTCCAGTTACAAGAGTGAAAGAAATATTCAGAACATTTGAGTAACAAAACTAAATAAATAAGAAATAAAGATAAAAAGAAAAAA